>CAJQZJ010036724.1:659-23418 GCA_907164525.1 Lophiomys imhausi
TTTTTTTTTGCTGTCTTCTGGACTTGGGTCCAAAGGGGGCACTGTGGTGTAGGAGTTGCCTTACTCCACCCCTATAAAGAGAGTTATTCAGTCCCGCCTCCCAGGTGGGGACCTAATTAATTCAGGTGGTGGAGCTGTGCACAAGTAAGCTCTGATTCCCAGCCGGAAGGGCCCTTACTAGTACAAAAGTTCAATATAGGACAGTTTCAAATATCTCACAGTTTGCCTGGGGTTGGTTCCTGTAGGGGGTAAATCTGCAGTTCAGCTCCATTAGCCTTGCCGCTCCCGAGGCTTGGAAGCTGGCCTGTGACGTCACAGACTGGGATCTGAATGCGCTCTGCAGTGGAGCTACTTAACTTCCAAGGGTCGCAACCTTTCCCAGATAATTGAATCGTCTGTGTGAGACCTGGGATTGCCCAGCAGGGTGGGGATTATCTCTGCGTGGTGTCTGAATCTGCCGGCTGGGTATTAGGTTGGAACTTACCGGGTATTTCTCCTTTTGGGGGGATGGGTTATCCCGATTCCCGGGTCCGGAGGCTTCCTAGCATGTCCGAGAGTTGGAAGGGGCGTCCTGCCCAGGCATCTTCCGTGGTCCCTGTGTAGCTGGGTGAGATTTAGAAGGGGTTGTGCCCTTTGTACAGTGTCCTGCAACACTTGCCGCCTTGTGACTGTTGACCCCGAAATCAAAATACGTCCGCGCCAGCCGCCTCCATCTTGGATCCCTGAGAATTTTTTTTTTTTACTTTTTTATTGATTCTTTGTGAGTTTAATATCATGAACTCCAGTCCCACTCAACTTCCCTTCTCCTTGTATCTGCCCTTTGCCCTTGCAATTCCCCACAAAAGAAAATAAATAACAAAGCATAGAAAATGTCTCATCGTAGAAACTGTAGAGTGTCACAGTGTGTTCCACAGTATATCCCTCTGCTCTCACATCTTCATTTGCAAATGTTCATTACAATGATTCATTGGCCTGGCTCGAGATCTATGGCTTCAGTTACACCGCTGATATTTGATCCTCACTGGGTTTCCTCCTGGTTATCTTGTTGTTGCCCTGTGCCATGAGATCCTGCAGCATAGGATTAGCAGGATCCTTTCATCCACTCCAACAGTTCACAGATAGCATAGATTTTGGGGTGGGCCAACTCAAAGCCCTGGATCTGTGTCTGGGTGGTAGGTGAGCTAGCTGGCCAGCCCACCAGCTCTCCCACATCTACACCACTAAGGTAAGCTCTCCAGCACTGCCCTGGCTAGCCCATTCCATGCTGCCACTGGCAGAAGGTAGGGTCAGCTCTCCAACTCTCATGCCCTCAGGGCCAGCTCACTCACACACATGCCGTCAGAGCCAGCTCCCCTGTGCTACCCAGTTGAGTTGCAGAGCCCACTCTCCCAAGTGCTACAACTGGTGAGGGACTGAGCCAGCTCTCCCCCTCTCACAACCTTAAGGCTGGCTCATTCTTTGCCATGGCCACCAGGGCCAGCTCTACTGTACAGCTCGGGTGACGTGCAAGGCCTGCTCTCCTGAGTGCTGTAGTTAGTGAGGGGCAGGGGCAGCTCTCCCACTCTAATGACTTTGAGACCAGCTCTCCCAACTGCTGCAGGTGGCAAGGGGCAAGAGGTAAGGGGCAGGGAGGGCATCACCACCACACCTGTGGCACCTCAGGATAGATGAGTGGCAGGGTAAGCTCTCCCATGCTCACACCCTCAGGATTAGCTCACTAGTGCCCCTGCGACCAGGGCCAGTTCCATAGTGCTGCCTGGGCAAGGTGCAGGGCCTGCTCTGCTGAGTGATGCAGTGGGTGGGAAGAGAGGCCAGCTCTCCAGAATGCTGGAGCCACTGAGGGATGGGGCCAGTTCTTCACAGTCCTTGGTCAGCCCTTGGTCCCAGGCAGCTTCCCAGACCAAGGATTTCCATATGGTCTCTAGTGATAATATGAGTGATGGACATCAACACTGACCACTGTTGCAAAGTTATGGACCCAGATATGGCCCTCAGTGGTAGCACGGGCTGGGACTTCACCCTCATGCCTCCAGTTCCATCTCTCTTCATAATACTCAAACTGTTCCTTGTCTCTTTCTCTCCCATCTGTCCGCTACATAATTGCACATTATAGTGGCTCCTGTTGCAGGTAGTCCACATAGCTGGTGGGCCTCTGGGTGACCTCTGTCCATGCCATGTGGCAGCAGGCAGGTGTCTGGGCATCTTTCCCCACCATACCATGCTCAGCGAGGGTTTCTCAACTCTAAGGCTTTTAGCTGAGCTCCCTTGTTCCAGTTACCAGCTCCTACTCAGTCTGTCATTGTTTCTAACATCACAATGAGCAGAGTCCAGTAGTCCATAGAATCAGGTGTGACATGAAAGTTCTGTGAACTATTGGGACATCAACTGACTCTGAACCATCCAGAGTTTCCTGGGGTCAAAATTAACATTTTCAATATTTTTCCCACCATGCAGGCCCAAAATCCACCAGGATCCCAGGTGTTGACTCCACCATGATGACAGGAGAGATAAGAGAGCATATCCTCCAAGGCATATCAGGAGGTTCTCCTTTATACCATGACACTATAATGATCAACAATGCAGGAGGACACTAGAAGACTCCAGTGTACATAAAAAGTACATGGATGTACAGTGTACATGGATGAGAATCCATGGGCAGTCTTCTTTACATGAAACAGGGAAGAAGACTCCAGAAAACAGATTCCCATGGATAGTATGCTAATAGAGAAAGTATGTGGAAGTATATGTTCCCCAAGGGTCCATCTGTAGAGAAGGTCAGACATAACGGTCATTAGTAGATAGGCTATGGATAGAGGTGGACATGAGAGTGTGATCATGAGCTGCTTTGATGACAAAAGTGGCCCCAGGTTGGTCTGGATTTGGAGAGTATGGTACTGGATAGAGGTGCCCAATGTTGGTTGTGAGGGTGTGGTCACATAAGATTTTGTCATACAACTGTTGTGCAACACTTTCCTCTGAGATTAAAACATTCCATCCTTCAGGGAAGTTTCTTAAGCAGGAAGGTAAACAACATAAAACCACTTCAGGAAGTGCCTGAAATTGACCAGATCTACTAGACCCCTCCCTGTCAGAATAAGCAATAATAGCTGAGAGTCCCTCTCAGAGGAGTGAAGTTGATATGCAAAGAAAACTCTCAGACAAGACCTGCCTGGAAAAAGCAGAAACCAGCCAGCTTCCTGAAAAAGGTTTAGATCACTAAGGCACATGGAAAGAATACTCTCCAACCAGTTGAACAGCCTGCTGGCTGTGCAGTAGGCTTCAGGTTCCTAGCTTTTGTGAGCTGTAACCCATGCTAGGGTGAATTTTAGTGATGCAACTATCTTCTAGTCATTTCTGCTCCTGGAAGAAACCCCTCACACATATTCCTGTAAGTAACCCCAATAAAAGTCATTGGTTCACCAAGTTGGACTTTGGTGGTATCTGTACTTTGGTCTATCATGGGATCCCTATCTGAGGTGAGTAAGCGTGTGTGTTGCATCTCCCCAGTAAAAGTTTGGTCACAAAACAACCGTCAGACTTCCCTTGTCTGAGATCAAGACAGGGTAGGCTTGAGAGCTGTAGTGTCATGACCACTGACCTCTCAGAGAGGGAAGACAGACATGCTTTCAGGTGACAGGAGAGTCAACACCATGCTTCACTGGGAGGCTAGCTACCTCTCAAGAAAACTATGAGAATGATGGATGAGAATCCTGCAAACCCACAGAACAAAAGACAGAGGTAAAACATCAGAAAAATGATGCCCAAAATAGAATGAGAGCCATAGCAGAATCTGATAACAGTTTCTGGAAGGACCAACAATTAATCTGTGAATTCAAAGTTTAATAACATCTGCTTTTATTAAGCAGGGTTAGAAAGACCTTAGTCTTCCGGGAATAAGGCATGTTTTGTGACTCCTAAAGTCAGGCAAGGACATCAGATGTTGGGATAGGAACTACCATAGTCTTCCTTCACAGCTTCAGCATTGAACTGCAAAGACTCCTGCCTGTTCAGAAAAAGAAACGAACACTCAAGCATTTCACAGACATCATCCACTCTAGGTTTTCCACTGAAGATCAAAGGGACTGATCATGGAGACTGACTGATGAGGCAATGTCTCCAGTGACAGCTTGCTACTCACATAGTTCACCCCTTCTAACTCAATGACTGTCCAGAGTCTCTCCTATAGCCACCATGGACAGGGTTATAGAAGGACATTATGTGCAGAGCCAAAGGAAGAGCAAGGAGTACTCTGGTTTTATTCCTGTTCAGTACAGGACTCTAAAGAGGGTAGAAGCATAGGCCCATGTCCAGGACCAATGTAGGAGCCAGGGTCAGAGACACTGAGAAGTAGCTGTTTGATCCTCTAAATTCAAGTGCCAAGTGTAGCAGAGCCACCATAAGGAAGCAATGAAGCAAGAGTATGATAGATCTCCAGGCATAAAGGGACATAACCTACCCAGCCCAGCA
The DNA here is from genome assembly GCA_907164525.1 of Lophiomys imhausi. Lineage (NCBI taxonomy): Eukaryota > Metazoa > Chordata > Mammalia > Rodentia > Muridae > Lophiomys > Lophiomys imhausi. The sequence goes on from CAJQZJ010036724.1 coordinate 5,127, forward strand.
GTGCCCATTCAGCTCCTCCTCATTCTCTGTGGGCTGGTCCTCAGGCTCTTCAGCATCATCATAACCCTCTTCCTGCATCAGTAGCCTGGATGATGTGGTCTTCTCCTCTTTCCTTTGCTCAGGGACAACTTCAATATCCTCATAGACACCATCTGACTGTAGATGCCCCAACATTCCAGAGCCTGTGGAGACCATCCCAGAATCTTTCAGAGCAAGCATTGCTCTAGTTTCAGCCCACCCTCCTGGGACCTTCAGTCTCCCGTATGTGATGAAACTGCTCATTGAGATCAACCCCTAAATTCTCTTAGCACATGGGCTCAAAGGTCCGGCCTGGGGCTTGTGGGTACCAAGGCCAGATCTCATCCCTGAGAGATCCACTGTGAGACAGCACAAAAGATGGAGGGGACATGAAGAAGTCCTGGGTTTGCACAATGTCCCTATCTAGCCAACCAGGAAGCATAGAGAAAAAGATCCCAGCATCCTCTAGACCACACCTTAGGGTTCCCAAGAATCTAACTTGCCAGTAGCTACCAGAGACCTGCCAGAATGCAGGACAGTGACAAGAGCAAGATATGCTTGTTGAGGTCAGGATCTCGTAGAGCTTCCCCCAGTTTCCTGTCACATTTCCCCTGAAAATCATACCAGCACATGCCATACCCATACAAGCATCTCTGATGTGGCACCAGTGAGCAGCCAAAACCAGGAGGACAATGCACAGGAGGCATCCAAGCACCAAACAGGCAATCTCAGGAAGATTCCAGACTTCAGCAATGGGTGGAGGGGACAGGGAAGGAGCTGTGGGGCATAGAGACAGCTGTACCTTACCTGTCTGGAATAAGCCTACCCTAGGCTTAAATGACCTCAGTCTTGCAGAAAGGGGGTAGTAAACCCAGGACAGCTGGATCTCCAGAATACCTGAGAGCAGGTTGTTGCTCATGGGAAATGGTCTAAAGATTTTTAGGGCAAACTACCCATGAAGGACACCCTAGATGCCCAGTCCCAGATTAGAGGAAGGAAGAAAGGCCATGTGGGTGGTTGTGGGGATGTTGTAGGGAAATGCAATAGAAATGTTCAAGGGTGGGGAGCCAGGGAAAGGACAAAGATAAAAGACACAGATGTGAGCACAGAGCAGGGATTGGGGTCCTCAGTGCCTACCCTCCGCTATACAGTGGGCAAAATCTGCCCAAGAGAACACAGCACAGCAAGGCTACTCAACACAGTCCCCAAATTAAAGGCCCTAAAAAGTGAGAACTTGTGACCTCTGGTCCCCCACAGTTTCCCATACAGCAGGCACAGGGGAGGGGAGAAGTCTCCATCACAGACTGATGATAAAGCCTAGATCTGATACTGGTGGTGTGATCGTAGAAAGTAGCATGCCTTTCCAAAGTGGGCCAGTCAGAATTGAGCTCCACTGAAAGCCCTCTGGTGATGGGAGAGAAAGAGACACTTACACAATGCAGTGGCTGTGGGGACACCTGCAAGAGAAATATGAGATAGGGAAGCCTTAGCAGAACAGATGTGCCCACACCTCTACCAGCTTAGCATGAGTCACATAGGATGATAAGGAGCTCCAAGCGGAACCCAGCATCTCAGGGCCCAGTACCTACTGATGAGTCTGAGCATAAAGGATAGCTAAAGAAATCAATCTAGCAACCTTGTCCCTTCTGCTACCTGTTGCCAACTCACCTGCACAACGAACGCCTGCATCCTCCTTGTGTGTGCAGTCTCCATGTCCCCACAGCTCAGACTGGCAGGCCTCCAGAGTCAACTCACTGCCTAGGCACTCCACCTCATCCAGCCAGACGGGCCCCAAGCCAGGGCCAAAGGCGGCCCCTCCCAGAGCAGCCAAGGCCTGGCCACAGCCCAGCTGTCTGCACACAACCTCAGCATCCACCAGATCCCAGGAATCATCACACACCGTGCCCCACGAGCCTGCATGCCAGAGCTCCACACGTCCCGAACAGCCATCCTCACCTCCGAGCACACGAAGTACACTCTCCTCTAGAAAGAGGGCAGAGGTCATTGTGCTGCCCATCTAAATGGGCAGGAGGGCAGGAGGCTTTTAGATGCATACCTAAGCAGCCAAGTGGAGAAGAACAGTTAGGGGCCTGTGGGGCTGTCTGTGGCAGTCCTGCAAAGTAAGCATAGCCATTGGTTTAAATCCCTGTGATGCTTGAGATGGAAATGTTGACAAACTCGGCCCTGACGTTCAACGGCAGCTCCTTTGGTGGTTTGTCAGAACACAGAAACCTTTACTGGGGCCCACTCTTGGGCTATCAGCACCCACCTTCACAGTTAATCCAGACCTCCTCCTCCTGGGTACAGGAATGTGGGTTCCATGGGTCAGAGGGGCACTGCCACAGGGTGGCATTGTGTAGCTTTCGACACTTGATATTGTCCACCCAGGAAATTCCCAAACCAGCCACTGGAGAGGGCCTGTTCTCCAGCCAGCCCTGGTCCCCACACCCCAGCTGTCTGCAGATGATGTTCAAGGAGATGTCTCTGAGTGCATTGCTGCACACAGCACCCCAAGACCCATTGTAGAACACGTCCAGCCATCCAACACAGCCACTGGTGCTGCCTCGCAGCCTCAGAGCCATAGATTCTGTAGGAGAAGCACAGGGAGACACTCTTTCAGGCTCCTCTGACATTCTCAAAAGGAACAGGCCAATCCAAGAAGATCACAGACACATAATGTCATTTGTCCCAGTTAGGCCTGATGTCATCTGTATATGGATTATTTTTATATTTCCCAGCAACTATGGAAAGCAGAGCAGAGGTTCCCAGGAAGCCTGAAAGACCATACAATCCAGCACTCCCACTCCTGGGCTCTCTTATGGTTTGAGTATTAAATGCCCCCAAAAAGATGATTGAAGGCTTTGTTCCCAGGTGGTGGCAGTATTTGGAGAAATACTGCACTAAAACCATCTGGCCCAGGGCTTTTTTTGGTTGGGAGACCTTTGATAACTGCTTCTATTTCCTTAGGGTTGTTTTTGTTTTGTTTTTCCAAGACAGGGTTTCTCTGTGTAGCCCTGGCTCTCCTCTACTCACTTTGTAGACCAGGCTGGCCTTGAACTCACAGAGATCCACCTGCCTCTGCCTCCAAAGTTCTGGGATTAAAGGTGTGAGCAACCACGCCCAGCAATTACACAAAACTGTAAACTGCCATGTGGGTTCTGGGATTTGAACCCAGGTTCTTTGGAAGAATAGCCAGTTCTCTTAACCACTGAGCCATCTCTCCAGCCCCTCCTTGGGGGTTATGGGACTGTTTAATTTGTTTAGCTTATCCTGATTTAATAGCTCAGGCACTAAAATCAACAATTAATAAATGGGACCTCATGAAATTTAAAAGCTTCTGTAAGGCCAAGGATACTGTCAATAGAACAAAACGGCAGCCCACAGATTGGAAAAAGATCTTCTCTAACTTCACATCCAACAGAGAGTTAATGTCCAAAATATATAAAGAGCTCAAGAAATTAAACACCAACAAACCAAATAATCCAATGAAGAAATGGAGTACAAAGCTAAACCGAGAATTCACTAGAGAGGAATTTCTAAAGGCTGAGGAGCACTTAAAGAAATTCTCAATGTTCTTAATCATAAGGGAAATACAAATCAAAACTACTATGAGGTTTCATCTTACACCTGTCAGAATGGCTAAGATCAAAAACTCAAGTGACTGCACATACTGGCAAAGATGTGGAGAAAGGGGAACATTCCTCCATTGCTGGTGGGAGTGCAAACTTGTACAATCACTATGGAAGTCAGTCTGGTGCTTTCCCAGAAAATTGAGAATAGTTCTAACTCAAGACCCAAGTATACCACTCCTGGGCATATATCCATAATATGCTTCACCAAATCACAAGGACATTTCCTCAGCTATGTTCATAGTAACTTTATTCATAATAACCAGAAACTGGAAACAATACAGATGACCCTCAACAGAGGAATGGATAAAGAAACTGTGGTACCTTTACACAATGGAATATTACTCACCTATCAGAAACAAGGACATCATGAAATTTGCAACCAAATGGATGGAACCAGAAAAGATCATCCTGAGTGAGGTAATGAAGACCCAGAAAGACACACATGGAATTTACTCACTCATAAGCGGATATTAGCCATTAAGTACAGGATAACCATGCTACAATCCACAGACCCAAAAAAACTAAGGAACTAAAGAAACAAGGAGGACTCAAGAGATGATGCTTGAATCCCTCTAAGTGGGGGAGATAAGATAGACATTGGAAATTGATAGAGAGAGGGAACTGGACAGGAGCCTAACATAACTGCCATCCAAGAGATGGCTTTATCCAGAAGATAATAGAAATAGATGTAGAGACCCATGGCCAAACACTAGGTGAAAATCAGGGAGTCCTGAGAAAGAGTTGGGAAGGATTGAGGGAGCCAGAGTGATCAAGGACACCACAAGAAGACCCACATAGCCAATTAACTTGGACACAAAGGGGCTCATAAAGACTGAACCACCAACCAAACGATATGCGTGGACTGGTCCTAGGCCCACTCCATTGTCCCACTACACATATGAAGCTGATGGGCTTCTTGGTCCTCAAGTGAATCCCCTAAAAATTGAATTGGAGTCTATCTCTAACTTGGACACTATTGCTTCCCTCCAGAACTCATTTTCCTGGCATGGCTGCCTTGTCTTGCCTCAGGGGAAGAGGAGGCACTTAGTCCTGATGAGATTTGATGTGCCAGAGTGGGTTGGTACCAGGCAGGGGTAGGGTTATGGGGGAGGTGAGTGGGAGGGTAGGACTAGAAAGAGAGGGGTGAGGGGATTGTTATTGAAATGTAAAGTAAACAAATAAGTTAATTAATGGGGAAAAGTAAATAAATAAACATGTGCACACTCCTACTGTCTCTTTAATATCTTATAGTTGTCTATTTCTTTTTCCTTCCTTCTCTTATTCATCTCTGTGCTCTAGTCATATGAGCTAACAGGCTAACATTGATGAGCAAATACACATTTGCACAGAGACAGAGATCCCACTGTCTAAAGTAGCAGGAAAAAAGGCAGCCAGGAATTCTTGAGGCTTCTCCTAAGAACAGTAACAAAATAATAAACTCAAGAATGATAACTCCAGACAGGACCTGATCAACCCAAATAGCCTCAGGGGTGATCTGAAGAAACTGTGTTCTCCAGGACACAGTAAGACAAAATCAAAATTGAAGATACCATTGTGGCCAAATATAATCTTAATTTTGTATCAATACACAAAATCAATACCAATGTAGCCCAATACAATCTTAATTTTGCACTAATATACAATGATCAATACCAATTTAGCTAAATATAATATTAATTTTGTATCAATATACAAAGGTATAAGGGCATATTCAATAATCTGTCCTTTTTTCTTGATCTTTCCTATACTATGTCTATGTCCCATTTTTTCTCAAGTCTGTTCACTCCTACATAGGAGAGAAAGAAGGATACAGAAAAGAAAAAGAGAGAAGTCCCTGGGTCTAACCTCCAAAGCCCATTTAACAAGACACCTTGCTTCAACTGTAGACAGAATGCTGTCCAAAAAGGACAAAACTTGGAAGCAGGTAAGTCAACAGCCTAGCTCTGCCAAGACAGGGTAGGTAAGTCCTTCATAATTCCTGCTCTACAATCAATGTCTGTCAGAGAAACGGGGCCAAATGGCTGAAGATTGATGCTGTAATGTATGGAGAGAAAATGGGAACTGTCCAGGCAGCCACTGGTATGTCATTTCTTAGTTTTGGAAGCTGCGGGCCCTGCACTTCCTATATAATCAGATATATTTATCCCTCTCAGGTCTCTGAGGTGGTTGAAGAATAGATAGCTAGAGTCTCATAGTTAAATTCTGAGTTTTTTAGGGATCAAGAGGGTGTTCTGGATCTAAGAAGATGTTTTTAAAATTGTGATGCAAGTCAGTATGAAAGCTGAGTTAGATATAGAACTTTAAACTCATGGAGATGGTTAGATAGTAGAATGTTAAAGTCAGGGGCCAAATACATATGGACTGGACATTGGGAATGTATGCTAAGCCATAACTCTCAGAATTGTGGCCTATTTATGTCTGTTGTTTTGTATTGTATTTATTGTTATAAGAGAAAGAACCATTTGTTGGACTGAAAGGAGGAGCTGTTGAGGGGAAAAGATATACCTTAAACTTAAAAAAAATAAGGGTAGAGGATGGGGGGTTGAGGGAAAAGAAGGTGGGAGAGTGGGACTGGAGGCGGGAGTAAGGAGGGGATTGTGATTGAGATGTAACTTGAAGAAATAAAAAATAAATTATAAAAAAACAAAAAAAAAAGAATTGAAGATATCAGTTGCATATGATGGCACATGACTTCCCAGCACTCAGAAAGCAGAGGCAGGTCAAGAGGATTCTTGTGAGTTCAAGACCAACCTGAATGACAAAGAAAGACCCAGTCTTTAAAAAAAAAAAATGGAACTGTCTCGGCTACTTCCATTTCCTAGCTATTGTAAACAAAGTGGCTGTAAACATTGCCAAGCAAGTATCTGTGTAGTAGGATACTGGGTCCTTTGGATATACACCCAAGGAACAATATTGCTAGCTCATATGGTAGATATACTTTTAGATTTTTGAAAATTCTCCACACTAATTAGATGTCCTAATGAATGGATGATGAAAATGTGTTACATATACATAATGGATTTCATCGGCTTTAAAGAAAAATGAAATCATGGAATCACATGCAGGTAAATGACTGGAACTGGAAAACACTTTACTGAGTGAAACTCAAACCCAGGAAGAAAAAGGTCACACGCTCTTTATGGATCTCAGCTCCAAATCTTTAAATTGGAATAGAATACCTGAAGTAACTGAAAGCCAGGACAGTAGAAAGGGATTGTAGGAGCAGAGAGGAGAGCGCTTCTAGAGAAGGATAGGACACAGGTTTGTGAAGTGGGAGAACGAGGAAGGGAGCTTAACTAAGAAGAGGGGAGGGAAGATAATACATAGAGGGAGGAAGGAGAGAAAGATACCATTAAGGATGTTTGAAAAGCGGTAGAGAAACATTTTATAAGCTTACTTAAAAATATGCTCGTGCACGAGTGTGTGTGTGTGTGTGTGTGTGTGTGTGTGTGTGTGTGTGTGTGTGTTTAAATGGAGTCGGGTCTGTCTGCAAGAATAGTTCCTTCTTGAGATTAAAAGGCAACCATGGACACCAAGCCATACATTTGATACTCAGCTGCTGCAGGAAGAGTCCAGACCCACCTGAACAGATCGCTCCTGCATCTTCCTTGTGCCTGCAGTTGTGTTTGCCCCAGCTTCTTGACTGACACTCCCACAATGAAGATTCATTTCCCAGGCAGTCCAGGTCATCTATCCAGATGTGCCCAATCCCTGCCCCAAAGTGGGCATCCCCTGGAGCACTGAGGGCATGGCCACAGTCCAGCTGCCTGCAAACCACTTGTGCATCCTGAAGGTCCCACTCATCATCACACACAGTGCCCCATGAGCCCTGATAGAAGACTTCCACACGCCCAGCACATCGATCTGGGCCCGCAGCCAGCCTCATGCGCAGGCTCCCTGCAGAGAGACCAAGTCACACATACTGGATATCATGAGGGAGGCTGAGGGAGTAGAAGCTACACACTCACCAGAGCACACCACACCTGCGTCACGCAGGGTCCCAGCAGACACCAGCAGGGACATAGACACATTGCACTGCATCAGGTGAGTTTCAGAGCCCAGGCAGCGCACCTGGCTCAGCCCCACAGGGACAGTCCAGTGACCAGGGGCTGGAGCATCATAGGCTCGCTGTGCCTCTCCACACCTGAGCTGCCTGCAGACCACAGCAGCATCACGCAGGTCCCAGCCATCATCCAATACGCGGCCCCACGAACCATCCAGGGAAATCTCCAAACGGCCATCACAATGACTCTGCCCATCTCTCAGCCGCAGGATGTCTTGGAGACCTGGCAGGAACAGGCTCAAAGGGAAGACTACCACACCAGATAGCCCCACCCACTCTCACCCACAGTCCGCCACCCCTACCGACCTTCGTCTCCACAATCCTACTGCTCCCTGCACTCACCTGAACAGATGGTTGAAGCTGAATTTCCCAGGACACAAGCGTGGGCCCCCAGGGTGCTTGCTGGACAGTGCAGCAAATGAGGCTCTGTCCCCACACAGTGGAATTTATCTGGCCAGATGGGGGCATCCCCATCCCCAAAATGTCCTCCTGGAGGTATGGACACTGCATTACCACAGTTGAGTTGGTGACAGAGAACCATGGCATCTGCTAGGTCCCAGTTGGCAGCACAGAGGGGTGCCCAGGCTCCTTGCACTTGGAGTTCCACACGGCCTTCACAGCCACTGCTGCCATTGACCAGCCGGAACTCTGCAGAAGAGGTCAAATTAGAACTGCACCATCTTGGAGACCCAGTTCATGACCCTCGGTCTGTGGATTCTTTCTTCTGCACATAGCATGATAAAGCCCTTCTCCCTGAAGCCTCACCCACCTGAGTATCAACAGCCAACTTCTGCCTGGCTGCAGAGGAGCCAAGTGTTACAGGCTACACATCCCTGAGCAATCAGTGCCCTTCCCATCCCTTCTCTCCTACTTGAACCATCATAATCAAGGTTATCCGGAGTATAGTCATCCTCCTTGTCAGAAACACCTGTATGGGCTCGGCTTAAAGCCATCTACTGTGGGTCATGAAGGGAGGTTGGTGAGGAAGGGGCCAGGGCTTTGCCTGGAGAACCCACACAGCTACTCACCTGAGCAGGTGAGGGCAGCATCCTGGTTGTGGCCACAGTGGTGACCAGGTTCCTGAGGGCAGTGGAAGAGCAGTGATTCATTCCCCACACAGTGGAAGGCTTCTAGCCATACAGGCCCTGAGCCCTGGCCAAACCAGGCACCCCCATGTGTAGACACAGCCATACCACACCCTAGCTCCCGACACACCACGTGGGCTGTGGGCAAATCCAGATCATCGTGGCAGATGGTACCCCAGGTCAGTCCCCGAAGGACCTCCAGGCGTCCAGCACAGGAATGCTCACCGCCCACTAGTCGGGCCTCCACGTGTCCTGCGAGGGCAGACATCCCTTCAGACAGGAGACCAGTGCTCTCAGGTCAGCAGCCCAGAGCTGTCTGTCTTCTTACACCACAAGAATCTGCAGGCAGGGAAATTCCTCTGCCCAGGCAGTATTTTGACATGGACAGAAACTGGCACACCTAATCTATTACTCACATTTGTCCCAACCTCTGCCAGTCCAACACAGTGGCACTCACACCCTCAGAGGCAATCTCAAGATCCCCGCCCAACAGGCCATATGAGTATCTCTTTTGTGGGCACCATGATGGGTGGCTTATCCACCTCTTATTCAGAGCGCAGTGAGCAGTTGTAACAGCTAGTGACACACATATGTACTTCAGGACTAGGAAAGACTGATGTGCAACCCACCCCACCATGGATTGGCCATGAAGCAATCACAGGTGAAGCACCTGCATTGTCAGTACCCCTTCCCAGTGGCCTTAGCTAGGGTATTGCACTGGCCCAACTCCACTCTGTTGAAATGACACATCAGACCTGGTCACACTGCCGTCTGCCAGCCCACTCTGGGGCACTTTCTGAGCTCTTCATCTCTAGATCCCTGTCAGAGAGAATTATGAAGTACGGGTGGTGGCGGAGCTTTCAAGGCAGAGTTCAAGGCTGTGATTTTCCTTCAACTTCTCAACCTACTCTGTTTTAAGGCAGCAAGCTGCTGTGAGAACCAGCCATGAGAGTTAAGGCCCACTTCTGTGCTTTCTGGTATCCCATCATTCTGGGGGACCCTGGCAGCATAGGATTTGTAGCCTTACCTGAGCAGACCACCTCTGCATCCAACAGGAGGTTACAGCCACCACGTAGTTTGTTGTTGAGTCTGCAGTTGCGGATGGTGGGCTCAGTGCCCTTACAGGTCATGTACTTGCTGACACCAACTTCTTGACGGGGGGCCTGGAGCACATGACCACACTCCAGTTCACGGCAGAACACTGCGGCCTCCTCCATGTGCAGGCCACAGAGGCGGTCCACCCCATTCACATTCCTGATCTCAGGGAGTCCTGCACAGGGACTGCGCCCCTTCACCAGCCGGATCTCCCGGAATGTGCCATCTATGGAGTGCAAGCCCAAGTTGCAGAAGGTGAGAACCATGCCAGTCACACAACCATGTGGAATCCGCACTTGCCTGAGGGACAGATATTTCTCTGTGGATGTACTCATCTTTCCCAGCCACATACTCTAGGCCTGGAGGCCTGCAAGGAATGACAACTGAAACCAGTCTACCCTTTCCCAAAAAGTCAGATCTGGTCCTGACTTGGCTAGCTTCAGGGAACAATGACCTAGTATCAGTCAGGCTTCATGCAGGCTGGTAGTCTGTGGTCACTCCCTTAAAAGTCTAAATAAAATTTTAGGTATTTGTTTGTATTGTTTTTAATTGTGTGTATGCGACTGTGTGTAGGCATGAATGAGCGAGTCCAAGTGCCTGTGGACATCAGAGCCATCTGATCCCCTCAGCTGGATTTACAGGCAGTTGTTAGCTGCTCTGTGTGGATGCTGGGGTTCAAATTCAGTTCCCCTCAAGAGCAGTACTTAACTGTTGAGTCATCTCTCCAGCCCCTAAAACATGTTTGTTTGGTTGGTTGGTTTGGTTTGGTTTGGTTTGGTCTGCAACATTATTTAACACTACGCCCCAAGATTATATGTGGTCCTACTCTAGCCACAGGACATCTTGGGAGGTCCAATGAGCTCACAGAGACAACCGATGACCCTAGAAGTCAGCTTCCAAGGGAAAACATTTGCCTATTGGTCATTTAATTGGAAACTTTCGGTACATGCCTACTGTGACTCCTGGAGCCATCTGCAAGATCAATGGGACCCATCCATGGGCTTCACTCTGCTTTGTTTGTTTTCCCTGCCTCTCTCTGGAAGCATATGATCCACCAAGCAGGATTTGTCAGGTTTGTTCACAGAGATGAGCACTTCCTCATTCCCTTCCTCTCACCAACTTCTCCAGCCCCCAGCTCCACTTACTTGCACAGAGAGCCACCACCACCCATTCATGGGGGCAAGGGCTCTGACTCCATGCCCCGAGGCTGCACTCCCACAGAGAGGACTCATTGCCCCAACAGGAGACATTGTGCAGCCAGGGCCAGACCTTCTCTCCAGGCAAGGGTACATACTTGGGGGCACCCACGGCAGGGCCACAGCCCAGCTGCCTACACACCACAGAGGCCTCAGCCAGCGTCCATTCCTGGTTGCACAGGTGACCCCACTCCCCCTGGTGTCGGACCAGCACCACTCCATCACACGGGCTCTGTCTGTGTGCCAGCCTCAGATCACCTTGGCCACCTTCAGAGGATATGCCTGGTGAAAAGAACAGAGACAACCAGGGTCTAGGAGACAGAAGCCACAAACTTCACTCATCTTGGATTACTTCTAAAGCTTTGCTTTAAGTCCTCAAATACAAAGCAACCCTTTCTGTGACAGACAGGAGTCACACAGAGATAAGACCACTGTTCCACACTTCTCCACATACTTCTTATTGCCTCTAGCTCTGAATCCCAAATGCTATGATGATGACCCCAAAGAAATAAAATCCCTTTTTCCTGCTGGAGTGGCTCCTTCTACCCAATTCTGCTCCAAAATATAATAGCGCCACTTCTACTAGAGACCCTGACCTCCTAGCTCCCTACCAGTCTTCCTTACTCACCCAACCCCACCCACATGATCACCACTGCAGTGTGTCTAGTGTCCATTCAGTTAATCCCTGTACCCCACCACCTCCATTGATTCCTCTCTCCATTGTGCATCCTCTGACTGTGTGGTTCAGCCAAAACGCCACTATCTACCTGCTCCCACCCCAACACTGCTTCCAGCCTCTTCATAGCCTCGTTCTTGTCACCCACCCTAACCCCTGCTAGTGCAGAAGAGGCACCTCCCCAGGAGGAAGTGTGGTTACATGGCCCCATCCTGGGCAAAAGAAACACCTCCAGAGGCACTAATAAAGGGTCTTATATGGCAGTGGAGAAGAAAGATGGGACCCCTTACATTTCTCTCCCACCAGAGGGAAGCTTTGGCATCCCTCTGGGTTGTTCATCATTCCACCCCCACCTTCCCAAGCCTCCTCATCCCCTTGGCCTGCTCTTCCTTGGAAGTAGCATGTTCTGGCCTTGTCTTTTTAGCACAAAGGCAAGTCATTAGGACCTGCAACCCCATGCATCTGTCTTCCCCCAACTAGTCTCACTCTCTGCAGCTATCCCCATTACTACTGGGTGACTTCAGTTCAGCACCATGGTCATCACCTCCTTCCTTGGCCCCTGGATGACCAGGGAGTGAAAGGTTTACTCAACTCACTCAGCTTGAAGGGACCACAATCTATCATCCCCTGCCACAAACCCTGCCATGTTTTCAAGTTCTCTCTCTCTCTCTCTCTCTCTCTCTCACACACACACACACACACACACACACACACACACACACACTCAGCCTAAGCTTACGACTACCTCCCATGTTTTCCCTTCTGTAGGTCCCTCTATATTCCCTGCCCTAGAGTAGCAGCTACCTAAGACTTGATACTGCTCAATAACCAGGCTTTCTCACTACCTTGTGGCCCCAACACAATTCAGGAGACATTGGACAAAGAAGCCTTTGCAGGACCCATAGACACATGGCATTGGGAGTCCATTTGGATCACAGGGACAAGAAACTGTCTTGTAACCTCCGTGACCAGGCTCAGGCTTAGCTCTGTGCCTCGGCTCTGAACTCGTGCTTGGGCTAGACTTGCACTTTAGGTATCGGAGGAAGCATCCTCCAGGGCCAAGACCTTTGCATCTCATAGCCCGCCATAGCTCTCCACTCCCAAGTTCAACCTTTCTCAAACTAAGTGGGAAAGCTGGTCACAGTTAGAAAGTGTCATGCCATAGGGCCTAGACACCCAAGATCTACTGTCTCCTCAGTGTTATGTATATAAATATGCAACAAAAAAAACTTACCAATAAGAGCTGCCCTGAGAGTGAGAAGAGGCCCCAAACTCAGAGTCCAGAGAATTGTCCTCATGGCTCTATAGAGTTCAGACCTTCAGCTGCAATGACAATAAAGGAGATCTTGTCTCAGAAAACCAGCTATATAGAGGTAAGAGAACTACCAGCCTGTGTCCAATGGGTACGGCAAGAGCCTCTCCACAGTGCATGAGCAGCTCTGTGCCTCTGTCTGTGGCAGAGCTGCCAATGCCTTGCTGGTCCTGAGTACCATCAGACATGAGCAAAGGGCTGAGGTGGTTTCCTCCCATACTGATAACTGCTGACAGAGAGCCTTACCCAGACCCTACCACCAGACAGGTGGCCCATCTGACTTCAGCGTAGTGGAGTGAAGGCCTATGTCTGTGTACCCCACCCAGAACCCATCACCAGCACAGAAAGTATACCCGAGGGAAGCATTTCCTGTCATGGACATGGCATCCTTGGGGATTCATAGAGTCCTAATTGGAACAGAAGAATGAAATAGACCAGCTCTGGAAAGAAAGCTGTCATTGGTAAGTAAAGTCCACAGAAAGGACAGCACCATACAGCAAGCCTGACAGGTATTCACGTGCTCAGAAGATGCAGGGGATCCAAGAGTCTCATAACATAAAACCAAAATGCCTGAGATCCATGGAGAACCACCTAACCTATTAAAAAAAAAAAAAAAAGGAGACTCACAACTCAATGATAAATGTCAGTATTATCTGCAAGGATCCGAAAACAGACACCTTGAAAATGCTTGTGCAATTGCCAATTGTTTCAAAACAAATGGAAACAAACAAAAAAAAAATCTCATCCAAAGAAAGTTATAACCATAGGACCAATGTGAGGATGTGGCAAAATCTGAACTCTTATTCTGTTTGGGGGTGGAAAATAGTGCAACTACTGTAAAAATTTCTCAGAACCACTCATCCTATGAAATCAGCTCTTCAAAAAGTAAATAAAAAAAATAGTTGTCCAGGATTTCTACTCTTTTATGTTTGTGAAAGTCTAGGTCCACCAAAGGATCCACACACAAATGTTCACAGTATTTGTTCACAACAAACAAAGATGATACAACCCAAGTGTATGTCAGTGGGCAGATGACAAAGAGCAGCATGTCACACATGACCCCACACAAAGCAATGTGGATGAGCCTTGAAAGACACAAATGGCCACAAGCCTTGTGTGATTCCTTTATCTGAAATGTCCAGAATGGGCAAATCCACCAACACAACAAGCAGACTGATGATTGTCAATGGGCCACAGGAGGATGAAATGGAAAATGACCACAAAAGGCACAAGGTTTTCTTCTGAGGTGCTAATGGTGTGCTAAAATTAGCTGTTGAGGATAGTTGCATAATCCTGAATACAATGAAGTCTACTGCATTGTGCACTTGGAATAGCATATTTGCTATATGAGAGCTGTATTAAGCTATTACTTAAAACAAAAAAGTAGATATTATAGAATAAGATTAAAGTATCCAAAAACAAAGTGGAAGAAGACCTCAGTGATAGGTCAACAGGATGGCATCTGATGGTGAACCTGAAAATCACCAAAATTTGCTCAGTTTAAACAACAGAGAGAGACTGAATCTCCAGGATCGGTAGGGTAGGAGATCTGTTGCTTGTCTTTAAATGTTTGTTCAGAAAGGAAAGGATAGACCATGGAGTTGAAAAAGCTCTTAAAGATATAATGACTGAAAACTCCCTAAATATGGTGTTTGTGTACAAGCCTAAGGATTCAATTAACAATTCCTAAATGTAAACAATTTTAAAAAAAACACCAAGACACATTGTAATTTTTAAAACTCTGGGAAAACTTCAGTTAAAACAGCTGCATTAAAAGGCTAAGCTGCCTGTAAAGTAGCAGTTCTCAATCTTCCTGATGCTGTGACCCTTTAATACAGTCCCTCATGTTGTGGTTCCCAACCATAAAATTACTTTGTTGTTGCTTCATAACTGTAATTTTGCTATTGTTATGAATTATAACTTAAATTCTGATATTCAGGAATCTAATATGTGACTCCTGAGAAAGAGTCGTCAACCGCCAAAGGGGTCTCGACCCACAGGTTGAAAACCACTGCTGTAAATACTGATTGAATGACAAAAAAAAATCTCTGATCTGTCACAGAAGCCCATAAAGGTGGAACATCCATCAGCCAACTCAAATCCTGTACTTGATAAACGTGTCCTCCAGTGGGGAGACAGAGGCAGGTGGATCTCTGTGAGTTTGAGGCCAGCCTGGTCTACAAAGTGAGTCCAGGAGAGCCAGGGCTGTTACACACAAAAGCCCTGTCTGGGGGAGGGGGGGTGCTCTCCAGGGTGAAGGGAAGTAGTAGAGTCTCAAATGAAAAGAATAACACCCCGCCCTTGCTAGAGAAAGCTCTCTTAACAGGAAAGAAAACATGATTTTTATAAAAAAAAAAAAAGGCTAGGAGTTCTGCTTGTCATATTTTATTTATGAAAAAGAAAATATTCAACATCCTTAACCTTCAGAGAAACACTATCAAAACTATGCTGAGATTCTGATCTCACCCTAGTCAGAAGCTATCATCAAAAAGTAACAATGTTTTAAAAAGTAACAATGTTGCAAGGATTAGTATATTCTGCTGCTAGGAGTATGAACTAGTGCAGCCTCTGTGGGAATCATTATGGAGGTTTCTCAAAGTACTAGAAAACAGAACCACCGTATGACCTAGCTCTATCACACCTGAGAATACATTAGAATGAATCTGAGTCACATATCACAGAGACACTTGCACACCCTTGCTTATTGCTATACTGTCTATAATAATCAAGATAAGAAACCAGTCTAGACAACTATCAACTGACAAATACATAAATGAGATGTATACAAACACAGTGGAGTATCATTCCACAAAGAATAACAAAGCCCTGCCACCTCCAAAAGTATGGATGGAAATTGAGACAACACGTAAGCAAAACCAGCCAAATTTGGGAAGACAAGTATCATGTCTTCTCTCATGTGGGGCATCTATATTTTAAAATATACACATTTAAAGAGTTGAGAATATGGTTCAGTAGATAAAGTGCTACTGTGCAAACATAAGGATCAGAGTTCAGATCTCCAGAACCCACATAAATGCTGGGGGGAACTAGAGGCCTACCTGTTATCCCAGCCTTCAGAAGGTGGACAAAGGATCCCAAAGCAAGCTGGATAGCTAGAGTGGCCATAACAAGAAGCTCTGGGTTCACTTGAGAAGCCATGCTCCCCCTTAATGCATAAAGTGGAGCTTGATCAAGAAATATGTCTCACCTTGATCATGGGCCTCCACATACATGCACACACACATATAGGTGTACACACATATTTGAATATGAATTCACATGTTTAAATACGCACATACATATATATCTGTGATGAAAAAGTAGAAAGAGACCACTTGGAAGGACAGGGGATCTGAGAGAGAGAGAAAGCACATGAAAGGGTGATGGAGGGAAGTAAGAACAAAGTAGATTATACATTTCCACAAAACTATCATAATGAAATCTATAATTTCTGTAACAAATATGCATTAATAAAAGAGAGCTATTAAGCTTTTAAGAAAACTATTAAGAAAACTTTAAGAGACCAATAACTCATTGCAATGAACATTTGCAAGTAAAGATCTTTGGACAAAAAGATATACTGTAGTCCCAAATCAGCAGGAAGTCATTTATGAGAGCGACGTCCCAGGCCCAGAAGGTGGGGAGGGTGTTCCCCCCCCCCTTTGGTTATTCGATGGATAACAGAAAATTTTGTCATTTAGGGGAAGAGACTACAAGCTGTTAAATGGTCTTGTTAAATGGGCTTTGGAGGTTAGACCTAGGGACTTCTCTCATTTTCTTTTCTGTATCCTTCTTTCTCTCCTATGTAGGAGTGAATAGACTTGAGAAAAAATGGGACATAGACATAGTATAGGAAAGATCAAGAAAAAAGGACAGATTATTGAATAAGCCCTTATACCTTTGTATATTGCTACAAAATTAATACTATATTAGGCTAAATTGGTATTGATCATTGTATATTAATGCAAAATTAAGATTGTATTGGACTACATCGGTATTGATCTTAGTATATTTATACAAAATTAAGAGTATATTTGGCCACATTGGTATTGATCTTTGTATATTGTTACAAAATTAAGGGTAACACTTCTTAAAGTTATTGTACCTAGTAATGCTTTAAAAGGAAATGTGAAGTTTTGGCCTTTTTCTACCAACCATCATAAACTGTTTAGGATAATTAAGAAATACAAACTAACAGTCATGCAAGCGTGTCATTTGGTTAGTTACTATGACAGTCTATCACAGTTACTTTCTAAGCTACTCAGAAATCAAGTTGTTAAGAGACAGCAACATTTGCTTATCTAAACATAAGAGATAGATAGGGCGTCTTCAAAAACCCCAAGAGATCTGCAGAGTGTGGCATTCAAAGATGTTTTCTTAAATTAAGGTTTTTTTAATATCGAGACATGCCAGCTCCTGACAGCATCCCCTATTTCACTCCAAGTAGAAGATGAGCATCGAAGAATCTCCAGTGTGAGATGGTTGAATTAGTGGCAAGCCTATCTCTTGGCAAAAAAAAACCCTTGCTTCAACTGTAGACAGACTGCTGTCCAAAAAGGACAAAACTTGGAAGCAGGTAAGTGGACAGCCTAGCTCTGCCAAGACAGGGTAGGTAAGTCATTCATAATTCCTGCTCTACAATCAATGTCTGTCAGAGAAACGGGGCCAAACAGCTAAAGATTGATGTTGTAATGTATGGAGAGAAAATGGGAACTGTCCAGGCAGCCATGGGTATGTCATTTCTTAGTTTTGGAAGCTGCAAGCCCTGCACTTCCTATATAATCAGATATGTTTATCCCTCTTGGGTCTCTGAGGTGGTTGAAGAATAGACAGCTAGAGTCTCATAGTTAAATTTTGAGTTGTTTAGGAATCAAGAGGGCATTCTGGATCTAAGAAGATGTTTTTAAAATTGTGATGCAAGTTAGTATGAAAGTTGAGTTAGATAGAGAACTTTAAACTCATGGAGATAGTTAGATAGTAGAATGTTAAAGTCAGGGGCCAAGTACATATGGACTGGACATTGAGAATGTATGCTAAGCCATATAACTCTCAGAATTGTGGCCTATTTATTTCAGCTGTTTTGTACTGTATTTATTGTTATAAGAGAAAGAACCATTTGTTGGACTGAAAGGGGGAGCTGTTGTGGGGAAAAAGATCTACCTTAAACTAAAAAAAAAAAAGGGTAGAGGATGGGGGGTTGAGGGGGAAGAGAGTG
>CAJQZJ010036724.1:23518-50185 GCA_907164525.1 Lophiomys imhausi
TTTTTTTTTTTCTTTTGGGGAAGAGGTTGCAAGGTTGGAGGGCAAATATGAAAGGACAGGGAGATGAGTAGGATTGGGGTGCACGATACAAAATTCACAAAAAATCAATTAAAATGTTTAAATAAATAAATGAGAACTTCAAGGAAAAACTACAGTAAGTTCATGCAAGGAACATACAATTTGACTTATAGCTACACTAGGTATAAAAAGTGAATTGCTGATTCCCTCATGTCTTAAGTATGCAATTAAGATATTTTCAAGCTATGGCAGTGTTTGGAAGATGAAATGTTTTCATATAAATTCAGTGTTTAGAACAAGTCAAAAAAATTAAACAATTTAATTTGCTGTTGATATCAATGTGTTTAATACCATAAAAGTACATGACTATGCAATAATTCTATTTAAAGGAGTATTTGGAAGGAATTTGTTTTTCTAGAACATGTGTTGTTTCCTCAGTAATTCAAACTTTACAAAATTTTTTCTATTGATTAATAATATTGGTGCATTTTTCTTTCATTAAAAATAGGTTATTTTCTCATATAATAAATCCTGATTGTAGTTTCCCATCCCTCCACTCCTCCTAGTTCCTTCCCTTTCCAAAATATATAAAGACACTGTCATTGGAACAAAATGGCAACCTACAGATTGGGAAAAGATCTTCACCAACCCCACATCTGACAAAGGGCTAATATTCATAATTTACAAAGAACTCAAGAAATTAAATGCCAAGAAACCAAATAATCCAATCAAAAAAAAATTGGGGAACAGAGCTAAACAGAGAATTCACAAAGGAGGAATCCCCAATGGCTGAGAGACACTTGAAGAAATGCTCAGCATCTTTAATCATCAGAGAAATGGAACTCAAGACAACTCTGAGATTCCATCTCACGCCTGTCAGAATGGCTAAGATAAAGAGCTCAAATGACAGCACATGCTGGCAAGGGTGTGGAGAAAGGGGAACCCTACTCCATTGTTGGTGGGAGTGCAGGCTTGTGCAACCACTATGGAGGTCAATCTGGTGATATCTTAGAAAACTTGGAATAGCTTTGCCTCAGGACCCAGCCATACCACTTCTGGGTATGCATCTAAATAATTCCTCACTGAATCACAAGGAAGTTTCCTCATCTATGTTCATAGCAGCCTTATTTGTAATATCTAGAAACTGGAAACAACACAGATGCCCTCAACCAAGTACTGGATTAAAAAAAAACCTGTGGTACATCTACACAATGGAATACTACTCAGCCATCAGAAACAACAAAATCCTGCAATTTGCAGCCAAATGGATAGAACTAGAGAAGCTCATCCTAAGTGAGATAACACAGACTCAGAAGGATGCACATGGCATCTATTCACTTATAATCAGATTTTAGCCATATAGTACAGGATAACTATGCTACAACCAATGCACCAAATGGAACAGGAACATAGACTTTGTTTCCTATCAATGAGACACTTTGCCCTAGTGGTGCTGCCTTGTAGGCCCCCAGTGTATGATGAGGCTCTTGGCCCTCATATGACTGCTGAACTGGGGTGGGGGACTATTATGTAAGGGACACTCCACTCCAAGGAAGTGGGGTGGAAGGGATATGGGGTAGAGGGTGGGAGGGCGGGACTGGGAGGGGTGGAAAGAGGGCACTGTGATGAAGATGTAACCTGAAGTAATAAATATTTTAAAAAATAAAAAAGAAAGAAACTAGATATAAAAAAAACAAATAATCAATTTGAAAATAGGGTACAGATCTAAGCAAAATTCTCAATAGAGGAATCACAAATGGCTGAGATTCCTGCTGGCAAGGATTTGGAATAATGGGAACACTCTTTCATTGCTGGTGGGAGTGAAAACTTGTACAGCCACTATGGAAATCAATATAGAGTTCCTCAGAAAGTTGGAAATCAATCAACTCAAGATCCAGCTATTCCACTCTTGGGCATATACCTAAAGGACACTCCATCCTATCACAAGGACACTTGCTCAACCATGTTCATTGCAGCTTTAGTCACAAAATTATTTTCTTCAAGTAAAAAAGTAGATAACACTCACCCCTCAAAAATTTTTTTAAAATTCAAAACTTTAGCTCTACAAAGAACACACTCCTTTAAGTAAAGATAAGAACACAGATACAGAGGCCCAGGCTGGTAGCCCAGGAATAGAATCCCCCAGACCTTGGGAGAAGACACAGGAGCAGGAACCCCAAGGCCTCTGCTCCCAAGCTTGCTGTAGGCACTTGCTCTCATGTCAAAGATGTCTGTTGTGTTTTATATTCAGTTTTTCCTTTTTCTGTAGATTAGAAGTAAATCATAGTACAGAATGACAAAGGAAAATTATCTGTGTGTATCATGGGGTTTAAAATATCCATAGAATTAAAGTATGTGATTTAAAAATTCAGGACCTAGATCATGCATCAGGAACATGTTGTGAGTGGATTGTCACTGTAAAGCAAGACATGGCAGGCAGAGACTCTAGCCAGTCTGCCAGGAGTCATAGTGAAATTGAACTAGTAGATGCTCTGACTAATACAATTTGAGTAGTTGTTACTTCGTATAAAAATTAATATCATGCAAAATCATTTAAAAAGCATTACTGGAGACTAAATGAATCATTTTATCATCATAGAGTGTATAGTTCTCTAAGAATTTTAATTTTGCAAGCACACAAGGAAATGACCTAAAAAAATTTTTTGGGTGCTCAAAACTGACGGAAATGCAGCTGATAGGAGATTTTAACATACCTGTCAGCAAGTTATACCGCAATCACAGAAAAAAATCAGTGAAGAGATAAAAACATTTGAACAGCAAGACTAACAAAATTGCAAAGAGACGTTGTGGTCACTGCATCTGGCAGCTGCAAACACATCTGCCCTCAACTATGCAGGCATCCATACACTCATCACATCAGAGTCTTGCAGACCCAAAGCCTCAAACTAATTCATCTTCAGCCTTCACATTACACAGGAGAGAACCTCTGACTGCAGTGAGATCCAAGGAGTCATGAAGAATAGAAAGATCAGAAGTGTTCCTTCTTCGGAATGTGTGACATCAGACCGTGCAGAAGGGAGATGCACTCGAATATACAGCAGGGCTCACACTGTCCTTGCTTTCTTATTTCTTTCAGAACATCCCCTGCTCGGGTTGTAAAATGTCTTCAGGGTTTTTTTTCTTCAGTGTATTCTGTAGCTTCTACCTGTCTGTTAAGGTCCCACCTCCATCTCAAACTCAAATGCATGTGATGTGAGGTGGACAGTGGGGCTCTTGATTTTCCCAAGTGGGTATTAACATTGTCTTTCCTGTCCCTGTTTAAGATATTTTTGCCCTTTGGCTCCATCAGCTGAGTATGTACATGTACTTCTGGAGTCCCCTTGTGTTCTATTTATCTGCTTTTCTATCTTTACACCAATGCCTCATTACTATTCTTATTGCAGTTCTAAATATTGAATATAAAATAAGTATAAAATAGTCCATATCTTAGCTGGGGGTATCTGCACCTTTAATCTCAGCACTTGGGAGCCAGAGGCAGGTGAATTCAAGATGTACAGAGAGTTCCAGGACAGCCAGGGTACACAGAGAAAACTTGTCTCAAAAAAAAATGGTCCACATCTTGACATTTTGTTCTTTTTCAATATTCTTCTGTGGCTCATTCAGGTCCTTTCCATGTCCATGAAAATCATAGACATTCTGCATAATTAATTATGTACATAATTAATAATTAAGTACTGGATTGCTCAGGCTGTGGCCCAGTGGTACAGCACTTGTCTACCATGTGTGAGGCTCTAAGTTTAAGCCCCAGTGTTGCCATGACACTCCAGTACTGAAAAAACAAATACAAAATAATTACTATATTTTGCAAATGGATATATGTATGACATCACACAATATCTCAGTTGAATTCTGTTTGCCTCTCCTATCATTTTGCCCACCGAATTCAGAACTGGGACAGAACTTGTCCAGGTCCCCAGAATTCAGCCAGCCAGGTCCCTTAGAGTCACACTCTCTACCTGGACTTCCCCAAACACAAGCTGATGTCTCTGAGTGGGCAGAGCTACACTCTGTGGCACTTTAAAGAGGCTAGGGATAGGGAATGTAGATAGTCGAGCAGGTTAATGGCTTTGAAAACTGTCAGTGCCTGTGGAACCCAGATTGTGACAATGGCCCAGAAGCACCTTCCCATCATCTGCCTTCTACACTAGTCACAGAAATGTGTCCATCAAGTAATGATGAATGATGCTTTTTTACTTTTTATTTAACATATTGAAAATATTGTACGTACACACACACACACACACACACACACACACACACATCATGGAGTGCATAGAAGTCAGAGGACAAACTCCAGGAACCTATTTTCTCCTTACACTATGGGCGCCAGAAATCTAACCCAGCAGGATATCAGACTAAGTACTTTTACCAGCCTAGATAATTTTTTAATGTTAGCTTATCTCATTCTTGGGAGAAATGGTATGTCTAGTATGTTATCCTTTTATAAGTTGCTAAGTCTTCATTAGAAATTCTCTGTTCACAGGGGATATTGTTCTGCAAGTCTATTTTCTCAACAGATTTTGATAACAGGATTGTGCTAGTCATGAAAGATCTGGGACAGGTCTTTACCTCCCACCAATTTTGCATCATGTGTCCTTGGAGGTTTGATACATTTCATCAGTTAAGTTCTTTGGACTTTTCTTTGTACAAAGTTTTTATTATTATTATTGTTTGGCAGTTTTAAACATTTACACAATGAATTCTAGTTATTGTCACACACGCACTCCTATATCTTCTCTCTTTCTTCCTCTCCCTCTGGAGCACTTCTCAGCAAAGCTCCCTTACACTTTCACATGTTCTTTTTGTGTGTGGCCACAGAGTTTAACTAGAGTTCATGGGTGGGAGGTTATCTACTGGAGCAAGGACAAATTACATGAAAATGACACACCCAACAATCATTGTCAGTAGTCCCTCAGGGAGCAATGAGCCTCATGAGTCCCTCCCCCACCAATGATGAAATGTTGAGGGACTCAGTCTTGTACAGGTCTGTGTAGATAACTACATCTGCAGTGACTTCATGAATGCAATGGTTATGTGGTATCTTGAAGACATCTTTTTGCTGCATACCGCCCATCCTCTTGCTCTTAAATTCTTTTCCTTGACATTCCTCAAATATTAGAGAAGGTAATACAGCTGTCCCCTCCCCATCCTACACTCCACCATTGCTTACTTCTTAACACTTTGGACAGTTATGGGTCTGTACAGCTCACGTGGTTCTCAACTAAGTAAAACTACTGGTGACTTTTCTCCCCCAGGAGCCTACATAACACATTCTGGCAATGCGAAAGCCAGCCACTGGGAAAGAAGCTTCAAACCCTGCTACAGCCTGATTTGTCTATGTTCTATGAGCATGTGCTATCTTATCACTGAGTACTAGTGGACAACCAAGAGTAATGACAATAGCCTGCATTGTTCTGGGAGTTCTCTTGGACCTCTGTGGTGGTACCAGGATTTTAACTTAATAACCGATGGCTTCCAGGAAGAGCATTATCTATCCATAGAGAGTGTGTCCATTCAAACGCGTTTTTGAAGAGCATAGTTTTTAACGAGCTTATAAAATCATGGGCTTCCAATGTGACATAGTCACACATCCTTGGTTTTTCAAGATTCATTTGTGTGTGTGTAGGCATTCCCACATTTGTGCCATGTGGGAAGTGAGTATTGCCCATGGAGAAGAGAAGATGCCATTGGATCCTCTAGGGTTAGAATAACATGCTGTTGTGCCACCTGACATGGGTGCTGAGAACCAAACCCTGGTCCTCTACAAGAGCAGCAAGAGTTCTTAACCAAGCCATCTCATCTACCCAAACATGGCCTTAGGATTTCTTTTAATATTTATTTTAAATTTAATTGTTTTACATAAACTGTGTGTGGGTTTATGCAAATATGTGCAGGTTCGTGCAAAGGCCAGAAGAGGGTATCGGATCCTCTGGAACTAGTTACAAGTGATTGTGACCCCTCCCAACACAGATCCTGAGAACCAAACTCATGTTCTCTAAAAGAAAAAAAAGCAACAGCAATTGCTCTTTTGCTTTTATTATTATTATTATTTATTTGAGTTACATCCTGATCACAGTCCCCCCTCCTTCCTACCAGGTCCTGCCCTTCCACCCTCTTCCCCCTCTCCCTCCTCTCCTTCTCCTCAGATGAGGGAAATCCTGCCCCCATCAACCCTCCCAGGTTCATCAAGTTGAATCAGGGCTAACAGCATCCTCTTCTACTGTGGCCAAACAAGGAAGCCCAGCTAGGATAAAGTGTTTCACAAACAGGCAATAGTCCATGTCAGAGACAGCCGCACCCCCACCTCTACCCCCCCCACCCCCCCCCCTCCCGCTTCACTTGCTAAGGAATCTGCATGAAGATCAAGCTGACTCTTTCTCTCTATCCCAGCATCCTTAGTTCTCACTACCCCTTCCTCCTCCCCCTGCTCTTCTCTACACTCTCATCCCCTCCCTATGTAGACTCTTCTCTCTCCAGTAACCTTCCTCCACTTTCATGTTCAGTGTTTTCATTTTTTTCATGAAGTATATGTGGAAGCTTTAAAAATATTTTATTGATATACTCATTGCACATAGTACTTAGTTTAATGAAGATACTTTTATAAAGTAAATCATGTACTTTGGCCATATCCACCCTCTCCCTCCATGTTTTCTTCATCCCCTGCTTGCTGGTCACATCATTCCCCAGTCTCACATCTCCCTTCATGTCATATATTTGTGAATAGCTTATCTATATACAATCCAGAATCCACAAGTGAAATAACACGTCTGTGAAACTGAACTTTTTAAAATTTAATAAATATTATTGGTCACTATATTCACTCATAACAAATATAAACACTTAACTACTAACCCTACAAATGCCTACAACCCCTATTACCTACCCACTAAACCTATTGATAACTAAACGATTACAACTATTTTCATAACCTTTTAGAAGGATACAGTCTCTGGGGCAGGTCCTCAGTCATCAGGAACACAGTCTCTGTGGTAGACCCTTTAATGCACTTAGCAGTCTTTTTTCTGGAATATCTCAGACATTGATCTGTCAGGGTAAATTGGCTATGGTTACTTCACCTTAAATAAGGCTTGAGGCTTTCTTATCTTTGAGAGACTTCAGCCATCTTTAGGCCAACTTATTTCCTTTGTATCAGCAACTCTGCCTCAGTCCTTAAAGCTGGCCAAAGTTTCGTTCAGGCCACTGTTTGGACAAGTCAAACTCTTCTAGGCAAAAGCTGAGCCACAGGGTTTAGTCCTTGGCCTTTTGCTGTTTTTTGAGGCTTTCTCTGCTCACCAGCTTCTTTCTGTCTCAGGAAGATCTGGCTGTCAGTCCACTAGCACTTTCTCCATCAGAGGATACAAACTACTCATTGTCCTTTCTAGCGTGCAGACTTGCTAGCATCGAAGCTCTCTAGCATGTGGCTCCTTGGCTCCATCCACTTGTCCTTAAATAGGATCTCTCCTTGTTCCACCTGCTTCAGCTTAATTTGGGCTCTGCCCACTTAGCAGCTGAAAACAATGCCAGGTCATAAAGTCTTTCCTTGTTTCACCTGCTTCAGCCTTGTTTTTAGTCCATAGACACCCCTTGTTTCACGTAATTTCATCCTTGTTTTTAGTCCATAAGCTTATAAACTAATTGCCCACAGCCAAGTTGATCTTCATGCCCCAGATTGGTGGCACATGCCTTTAATCCCAGTACTCAGGAAGGCATATCTCTGAGTTCAAGGCCAGCCTGGTCTACAAAGCGAGTCCAGGAAAGCCAGAGAAACACAGAGAAACCCTGTCTTGAAAAACCAAAAAAGAAAAAAGAAAAAAAGAGACTATATCAGAAACCTAGATATTTACTAAATCTAATTTATATTAATCTAACTCCCTACATGTCTGCATGAGTCTGATTTATGTCATGTAATACGATGGTCTCCAGCTGCATCCATTTTCCTGCAAAGAATGTAATTTTGTTCTTCTTTCTAGCTGGATAAAAGTCCATTTTGTGTATGCTTCAAGTCTTTATCCCTAGGCTGATTCCCTAGCGTGGCCACTGTGAGCACTTCTGCAGACACTGGTGAGCAAGTGTCTCCGTGCCATCCATGTTGACTAGGAGGCCTTTGTTGTAAAGACCCAGCAGCAGTGTAGCTGGGTCACCCAGAGGTTCTCTGTTTGGTTTTTTTGAGGAACCTCCATAATGGGATGGTTTTAGTGTGAATTTAATTTCTTTGATAAACACAGGGATATTCAAATAATCTATCTGTGATTATATCAGTGCTTCCGAATGTGTAAATCTAATGATCATTGATGAAGTTATTGTAATAAAACTATTTATAAATTTCTTACATTACTTTTAATCGTTAGAAAAGTCCACAACTCAGACTCTCAACTCCTGCTGATAATTTGTGGCTTTTCTCTTTTATCTTAGCTAGTCTTAATAGAATGGAACTTGTTTTATTAGCATTTTATTCAAATAACCTCCAGGCTTGTTGATAATCCCCCACATTTTGCTTACATTTATTTCTTCATTATTTTCTTCTTCCTATAGGATAGATTTGATCTGTTCTTCTCTTTCTAGTTTCTTGAGACAGAATAGCTGGCTTTTAAGTTTTCCTTTCTATTCAAAGTAACACCCCAAAGCTTTAAGTTTTCCTCTAGGCACTGCATAAGCTACATCTCCAGACTAATACATTTCATCTTCATCATCATTCACCTGGAGTACCTTGAGGGAAGACAGCCTGGGAGTTTCATAAGCTAACCACACACCTGCCACCTGCCACAGTATATTTTACTTTTATGTGTTTATATAAAATAAATTAAAACATTGGGGTATGAAATTATAAGAAATTAAAATATTGGAGGTATAAAAAGACTATACATGAATGCTCATGACAGAACTGCTCATAAATGCCACAAACTGAAACATCTCCATGGTATTCTCACAGCCATGGGAGCTAATCACCCACGGGTTATGATGGAAAATGTTCAGAAAAGTTTCCAATGTGCTGCAGGTATGTGCCACGTGGATAATCAAAGTTTCAGACTGGGTGCACTTTTTACAGTTCTAGGAAATGCAAACTAGGCTTTAGTACCAGGAAGCACCAGTGGTCGCCTGGTGGCGAAGGAAGGGAAGGGTGCGGCTCTGGAATGGTCAGTATCTAGATGGCGGTGAGGCTTTTGTGGGTGTGTTCTTGCTCAAACTCACTAAACTGTGTACTCTAACTGTTTGTGGTTATCAGACGTCAGCAAAACCTCCTTAAAGCTGTTTCAAAAACAGAAAAGTTTCCACCCAAAGGAAACTCCAGACCCAGAACCACAAAGCAACAACATGCCAGTTGCTTCCTCTGACCAGCGTTTGGGGAAAACGGTAGCCAGGCACCGTTAATTTGCCACATTGGAAAACCAACCCAAGAAAATCATGTTACCGTCTTAAGAGGTGCAAAAATAAATAAAATTCAATGGCCATTTATGAGCACAAATAAACACAGCCAGGTGTTTACAAACTAGAAGCAAGAGGAAAGCTCCCCACTCTGGTAACTACCATCATCATACCCACCCACACTGAGCATCTTGCTTCATGCTCTTACAGATTGACCAGCTCTGCACCAAGAACTGGAAACCTGCACAAGAAGATGATCAAAACTCATACTAGTTGGTTAGACAGTGATCCATAACCAGATAATGTCACTGAAGTAGAAATGTCAGAACATGCATGAAAGCTAGATGTCACAGCAGAGTTCAGCCTACTGAAGACCAAACAACAGGAGCCAGCTATGCATCTTCCCATGTACCACACAGGAAACAAGTTCTAACAGCAGATCCACTTGTGGAAGCAGCAAAAACATTCAATGTGTGGGAATTGGCCCCATGAAATATGCAAGACACCTTTATTCAGAAAGCTTAGAGACACTAAAGGAAATGTAAATAAATGTGGAAATCATGCATCAAATTGATGGACTGGAAGTCTCAGTCTTACAAGGATGTAGAATTGTGTGAGCACATAACTCCACAAAGTGACCTACAAAATACTTGAAATTTTACATGTGTAGGAATCCCTCCCTGCCTATAGAAAGAACTAGAGCTAGGTGTGTGGAAGCATGTTAAGGATTTGGGGTGTTCACTGGGATCTTCCCAGAAGTGGAGAGGACAGGAAGCAGAAAGGAGATTGGAGTGGGCCACTTCTTGCCTTCCTGAGAGTTCCTCTAACATGGGCATGAAGAAGGACATGCAGACTCTAGAAAGGAACTAAGACAGAGAAGGCAGATCTTGGAGCTGGGGCCTCAGCATTTCTGCTCCTTGGATAGAAGGGTAGAGTTGTTTCAGCACTGATATTAGAAGTCAAGTGAGGACAGTGGTCACGGACAGCAGAGGGAGCATTTGGACATTAGAGAGATCTGGAAAGGACCATGCAAAGCTGCAGGGGCCTCAGGAAGCCTGAGGGCACAGATAATGTCACTGGAAGCAGGAAGTTACTCCCCACTTCTTTCTGAGAAGTGGGGTTGGGTGAGAGTGAGAGAACATGTTGGTGTGGGGCTAGAGGTTGGAGCAATGGTGGGAAAGGGACAATAGGGCACTGGAAGTCTTGGGTTCTCCTTGGGAAGAAGCTCCACTGAGGAAGATTAGCTGAGGATTGGAGAGGACCCTAGATCTCTACACATTCAGGCCTCATTCCAAACAGCCCCTACTTGTACCACCACACACACACACACACACACACACACACACACACACACCATAAAGCTACCCACTATCAAAACGTATGGCATTTCATCTGAGAACCCTGCAGAAACCAAGACTGTGCTAGATCTGGGATTTGGAACCCCATAGATGTGGCTAAGGATCAAATGAGCATTAGAAAGCCTCAAGCCTCATTTAAGGTGAAGCTACCATAGCCAATTTACCCTAAAGGACCTACATCTGAGATATTCCTGAAGAAAGACTGTTGACTAAGTGCCTTAAAGGATCTACTCCTGAGGTGTTCCTGACAACTGAGGACCTGCCCCAGACACTGTGTTCCTGACAACTGAGAACATGCCCCAGAGACTGTATCCTTTTAAAAGGTTAGGATTAGTAGTTAGATAATAGTTGTTAGGTAATTGTTTATATTTGTTATAAGTGCAGATAGTTATTAATAAATGTATATTGGATAATTTAAAAGATTCATCAATAAGTATCTAACATTTGTAAATGATTATGAGGCAGGCATTATGGAGCCAAAGATGCTAGTCCTGGGCTATCTCCAAGGCTTGCACTGCAGCAGCAATCAGAACCAAAATCATCTGATAAGCTTCAGGCTCCCTAGTCACAGAAAGTTGGTTCACTGTCCTCTGCAAATGGACTGGCCTCTCTTCTGTCTGTACATGTCAAGACCGAAGCCTTCTTGTCAGACCCAGACATCTTCACATCACTACCCACTGCCCTCTGGCCTTTTAGCTTATATACAATACCATCATGGACCTTCAAGTCAAACCTAGCCATGGGGCACACTTGGAAAGTTACCTGCCTTATCTGTCATGTTCAAGGTGCAGAAATAGTACAGCACAGCCCCCAGCAAGGGCAGAGCCATGAATGTGGTCAACCCTGGTCACAGTGCCCAGGCAGAGGGTCCTGTGTCTCCTTAATAGCTTATCCCACCCTGTAATCCTCAAAATAGAATGTCCAGGGATCAGAAAAGTGGTGATGAGACAGAACAGCTCTGAGCAGCCAGGTAGGAAGGTATCCATGGCTCTGAACCTGAAGTGGAACAGAGGGGCAAGAAACCCAGGTGACTTGCTCCACAGGCCCCTACTAGGTGTTAAGGGGTTTGTTTGTTCATGTCTTGCCTCCCACACCTGCCCCACCCTCTGAAGTCTTTGGCTTGGGCAAATGTCCATCTTCTCCTGGTACAGTCACTGTGGCTGACAAGCATGGTCTCAGGGGACCATGGGAGGGTAAGATGAGAGCAACCTACCAGGAACTACCCAGGGACAGGAGTAGGGAGTGGCCTCTACTCCTTCCTCCTAGCCTCAGCCCTCTTCACAGCTCCAGCTAGGTAAGACTTTTCCTGTTAGTTGCTCTGTCAGAAGCCAGAAGAGTTTCCGACACACATGCCCAGTCTATTCCATAGAAGCACGCTGGGCTGGAGCAAGATGGGCAACACCTGCAGCTTCCTATCCATGCTGAGGTACAGGGTGAGGTGGGACCTGAGAACACAGGGTCCCAATTCCCACCATGTAGAATGACAGGATGCTGGAGGAGCTCCTGTTTCATGTCTGGCCTTTGATACCTGTCTTTGCTGCGAGGAGTCTCTTTTATTGAGTGGGGTCACTAGTGCAGCCACACTCTGGGTTTGTATCCTCTATATCCTGATCTCATTCCAACAGTTGCCGAGACCTTGAGCACCATCTAAGGGCAAAACCCACCTCCCTCTCCTGGAGGGCACTGCCTGGACTGGTTTTGGCTGAGATTCAGGGAGTTCCAGGAGCCTACAGTCAGATGCTCAGTAATCTCTGCCCCAGTCCTGGTCCTCATCTCCGTCTAGAACCATGAGCCACCATTTCTTACACTGAACTCCTCTGCATCTTCAAGGGTAAGGTCCCAGGAGCAACACTGACTCCAGGAAATCCTGCACAAATCCATGAAGCCCTTGCTGCCTTCTTAGTGGGCTGGTAATCAGAACAGACTCAAACCTCGAGATCCACAACCTAAAAACCTCACTAGCTCCCACTCAGGTGAGAGTTTGGTGGGGGTTGCAGGTACATATGCTCACGAGTGTGTCTCTGTGCACCCCTGTTTATGTACATGAGTGTGTCTGTGAGTCTGTAGGCCTTCATATTGCTGTGTGTGTATCTACATGTGCTTATATATGTGCCTGGGTGTGCACCTGTACGTGTGCTTACATGTGCCTGTGTGCATCTATGTTACCCCTGCATGTGCACCTGATGAGTCTATGTGTGCATCTTCATGAGCCTGTACAAATGCCACATGCATTTGCATATGCCTCACCCTGGTTGTGCACCTGTACATGTGTGGGGAGAGTTTACTTTTACATGTCTGTATGAACCTGAGCTTCAGCCTCGCTAAGGAGTAAGCTGGAGCTGATTTCTGATGACCATGCTCCTCCTGGGCAGATGCCCGCATGAAGGGGCACCACGTCTGTGTTTTTGAGATCATCACTGTTTCAGAGCTGTGTTGTCCACTGGCTTCTGTGGGAATGGGGTGAGGGCTGTTGAGGCTGAGAGTTTGGTGTTTGTCCCCTGGGCTATTTGTATGTTCCAGAGGTGGATTTGTCTGAGGGCATATCTGTCTATGTGGCGAGAATCTGCTATCCTTGTGAGGCTCGGTTTGTGTACATATGGCATGAAGAGAAGTCTAAGTGAACCTAAGTTTAAGTGTGGGATTTGTGACTAGGTGTTAGGTTTGGAGGAACTTGTGCGCTACATTTGAACTTTCTGGGTACCTGTCCATGGTGTTTCCAAGTGCAGGACAGGAAGTTCTACTGCTCCAGGCTCAGCATCTCTGGGTCCCCAGCATCCTCCAGTTGGTCTCCACTATCCATCCATGTCAGAAAGGCCGTATTTCCCATCATCTAATGCAACAGCTACTCCTTTCAAAGAAAGAAAGAGCTGGAAGAGAGTGGTATTTGTCCCATACACACAGCTGATCGGCAATATATCTAAACAGAAAGAAGTTGTGGGTCACAGGGGTTGCATCAGGGAAAAAAATCTGCCTTTTCTTAGCTCAGTTCCCATACAGGCTACTCAGAGGTAGCAGTATCAATGATCCAGCTGTGCAAAAGAAGGGTCTCTATACCCTAGGCCTTGTGTAATAAGACATGCCCAGGCCATCGTACCTGACCTTCCAAGATCTTCCTAGACAATTAGGACTAACCCTGTTTAGACCTACTCAGATGCTTCTGTAGCATGGTACCCTTTGTCACCATGCAGTGAACTTGTCCTTTTCAAACAGCTCGGGACTGGCACCTACAGAGCCATAGACCTTCCCTACTCCATGGAGCCAGCAAGGCAGGTAACCTGTGAGATTCCCTATTCCACACATTCTGTGAGTAGATGGAGCAGAGATAGTGTCTCCTATGGCTTGTCCAGGTAGCCAGTGGGAGCCCTGCCATAACCCTGGTTGACAGAAGATAGGAGGTGCCCTGTTCAAAGTTATAGCCCAATAGAAGGGTGGGGTGTGAGCCCAGCTCCTGTCCTAGAACCCTACTACATCTGTGGTCTGTAGGAGGAAAGGTGCACATCAGTGTCCCTACTTTCTCAGGCACTGGGAAGCATCTGGGATAGGCTGGAGGTGCAAAAATCTTGGGGCAGAAGAGAGGGTGCCTGGGAAGCCCTACGCATGGCTGAAATGGAATCCTCTGAGGAGCCATCTTGCATTCTTACTCCAAGAGCCAGTTCATGGAATGGAGGGTAGAATAGGTGCCCTGGGGGGAGGACCAATTGTTGGCTAGTATCAGAAGCCCCTACAGCACCATCCTCTTTTCTCCAGGTTCAGTCCTAAGACTTATCTGGGGCCTTAGTCTGAGAATAGCTTCCCAGGACACCTAGGGACTGCAGAGTAGGTGGAGGCTGGGCTCTGTGCAGGTCACTGACTGTATTTACTAACAGCACTCTAGGGACAGAATGAAAATGGAGACAAGACTGGAGGATGACCCTCAGCTACCCCTGGTCAAATGTGTTCTCTGTGAAACAAGTCACTGTGTCCAGCAGCAGTGGACTTCCCTTTGCAGCCGTGTAGGGATGCACTGAGGACAGTCAAGACAGTAACCATGGAAACGAGTAGGAGTCTTTCCAGCCACTCCAAGGGAATAGGTTTATTTATGTATTTGTACTTTAATCCCTGTGTGTGCATGTTCGTGTGTGTGAGTGCAGGCAGATAGATACACACTGTGGCATGTATGTAAACATCAGAGGACAGTCTCAGATGGCAGTCTTCTCCTTCCACCTTGGTTGAGACAGGGTTGCCTGTTCACTACTACATACCAGGCTAGCCGATCAGTGAGATGCCAGGGGTTTCCCTGTGTCTGCCTCTCATCTCTTCACAACAGTTCTGGGATTACAGGTACATGCTACTTTTCTTTCTTTCTCTCTTTTTTTTTTTTTTTTTGAGTCCTGGGGATCCAAACTCAGATTCAGATTCTCATGCTCCTCCAACAAGCACTTTACCCGCTGAACCATCTCCCTGGTGTCAATTACATTTATTTTTAAATAACTGCAAAGGCCCTGACTTAATGCAGCCACGTTTCAGAAAGCCCAGCATGGGAAGTATAGTATAAAAAACCCTCTGGTTTTGGTGTTATCTGGCAGAGGTTGGGTGAGAGCCAAGTGGTGCTGCCAGGATGGGAGCAGTGTTTCTCAATGGTGAGTGCTCTGGTGGTGAATGCCCAGGAGGATCAGTGATGGTGTGGAAGTCCGCATCTGGGCAGGCAAGCTGCTGCGTCTGGAGGAAAAAAACATTTGGCATTGCCTGCCAAAGGGTCATATGTTGGTGCAGTTAGCCCCAGCAGTGCAAATTCCTTCAGACGGAATCATAACTCTGAGGCCACTATTTGGTGAACCTTTATTAAAACTTGTTTTATGAAGTTCATGATTCCCTAAAATCTATGCGAGCTTCCTGAGACGGGTCATGGTCTCTCTTCCTCTGCCCCCTCCCCCTCAAAAATCAGCCCGTGCCATCTCTCTTTTTTTTTTAAATGTTTATTACTTCAAGTTACATTTCTTTCCACCCCTCCCAGTCCCACCCTCCCACCTTCTACCCCCTCTCCCTTCTATCCTACTCCTCCAGAGTGAGGTGTCTCTACATATCAGTCCCCTACCCCAGTTCAGCAGTCATATGAGGGCTAAGAGCTTCCTCATATACTAGGGGCCTACATGGCAGCACCACTTGGGCAAAGTGTCTCATTGAGAGGAAACAAAGTCTATGTTCCTTTTGGTGCATTGGTTGTAGTATAGTTATCCTGTACTATGTGGCTAAAATCTGATTATAAGTGAATAGGTGCCATGTGCATCTTTCTGAGTCTGGGTTAGCTCACTCAGGATGAGCTTCTCTAATTCCATCCATTTGACTGCAAATTGCATGATTTCCTTGTTTCTGATGGCTGAGTAGTATTCCATTGTGTAGATGTACCACAGGTTTTTTTTAATCCATTCATTGGTTGAGGGACATCTAAAAAAGTTCTCACCCACAACATCCAAGTCCTCTCTGTCCTCTCTGTCTTGAACCACTTTGGACTTCAGGCTCCAAGACACTTTATTGGCTGGGATTGGGATGCTGAGCATGATGCATGGGAAAGGTTCTGAGACAAGCTTACGTGCCTAAGCTCACGCTTCTATGTGCTATACTGAAGACAGGCCTTTGGGGGCATGTTTATATTTTTTCAGAAAGATGGGCAGGAACAGAGAGAAAGCAAGACTCCATTCCCACCAAGCTCAAAGGGCCTGAGGCCCCCAAGACATCCAGACTCTCTGGATCTACTCAGTCTCACTGTTTCAGGGCCACATATCTCTAGCGCCACACCCAACAGAGTGGCACTGAGCCAGTGAAGGGTTGGGGGTAGATCCTAGTTCCTCTGCAAAGTAGAAAAAGAAGCCAACTTCTACATTCAGTGTGACTGTCTGTCTGGCAATTCCTCCCTCTGCAGGGTCTCTGGGTGCCAGCAGTGCTGAAAGGCACTGAGTCCCATGGGGCAAATCTTCTGATTTGAGCGACCATCACTCTGGCTAGGCTGGCCCTTCCTACTGACCACATATCCCCTCTTGTGACCCCAGGATTCCTTCCTTGTTACCTTTCCTCAAGCCTGGCCATCTGCTCTAAGAGAGTGTGAGCCCCTTCTCCTGATACTGATGTCCCTGTTTACTCATTCCTGGGCCTAAGGTGACCCCAGGAATGCCCTTGCCCTAAATCAGGAGATGTAGCCTGAGCCTAGAAAAGCCAGCTTGGAGTTGGAGTGTCTGAGGCTGCTATCCCAAGTGTTATTTGCTATACAACCAGGCCTCAGAGATCGCCTCCTAATGCCAGAATATGTACTTCAGGATGGACGAAATTTGTCTGCTATGTGCTGAGCTGAATTTTTAGCCCAGAAAAACAAGCTGGATGCTACAACCAACATGAGCCAGGCTGTAGGCAGTAGGGGTAGGGGGCTGTGGCTGAGGTGTTGGGAGCCGAATGGTCTTGAAGCTCCTTCCTTCATGTCCATCTGTTATTCTTAGGCATTTAACATGCAGTGTTCATGCATTGTCAGAAGCTCTCTGAGAAAGGAGTTCAATAAACATGTAAACTTTCTAAAAATCTATCCAGCATTTTGCAAAGTGTACGCTAAAGAAGCACCCCAGAGTTGCTTCTTGCTAACACCCAGCTTTTCCTTTTATCTGTTATTACTGACATGGAGTGAAGATTCCCTCATTGCTCATTGCCACTCTTCTTGTTTGGCCAGACTTCACACAGAGTCCTACAAAGGTGATATTATTATTCCTGCTAAGAGTTTTACAAACTGCCTGATTTAGTTCACACAATTGTGGAAAGAAGTTAGATAGCTGATAGAAAAACATATAGCTGTAGTAAATACTCTTGCCAAACATTATGTATCTCATTAGGAGACATGCCTGAGATAGATTTATGACCTCAGATAAGCTTTCTCTCTAGAGGTGATAAGACTGACTCCAGATGCAAACCATAAATCCAATTTAGGGTTTTAAACTTCCCATGAACTTAGGATATAATAAGGCTACCAAGAAATGCCTAAATATTAGTACAAATATTAATGACAAAATACACAAATTGTATTGTTATAATTCCTTATACCTTGTCAGGTTTGACGTAATATACTGTCATCTTAAACTTAACTTACGTATAGAAAAGGGAAATTTAATGTGTTATTGTTAAATGCCCTCCTATTGCTATGGTTTTATCTGTCCTTGTGATAAATGCCTTTTAACTATGAAGTAATTTTTTCCTTGATGTAAAGAGTCCTTGCTCAGTGTATAAAAAGAATGGTCACCACATTAAAATTGTCGTTGCAACCTAGCTTCGTCCATTTCTTCTTTCTGGTGTGAGTGTGTGTAAGAAAGTCCCTCTGTTCTCATCCCTTTCTTATTATTTTCATAGAACTCATGGATCAGGTAAAAACCTTGGAGCTCCACCATCAACTTTTGAAATAAATTGGTCAAAATGTAGTTTAGTCCGCTGAACACTCAGTGGGTGGCCTGCTGACTAATAGGCCAAGTGCTTGCAGTAAATTACAAAACAAAGGCTGTTTTACCATCTCCTGGGCTTGCAGCCCCAACCAAAGGAAAAAAGTTGGTCATTTTAACTCTGGAAGTCACCAGCAAAAGACTTCCTCTGAGCTACAGAGGAGAAAAGGCATCGGTTTCTCTCTCTCTTTCTCTCTCTCTCTCTCTCCCTTTCTCCTTTCTAAACTAATCAGCATTATTGGCTGTCTCTTGCAACCCCTGAATTTAGAAGGTTTCTGAAAGAAAGACGTCAGTCTCCAAGAGTTGTGACTGATCCCTATTGCCAACTACGTACTCTCAGTGGTTTTGTGGATGTCAAAGGCTGGTCCTTGACAATGAGGTCTCTTCTGTGACCAAGGGAACTCAGCGCAGGGGGCTGCTGGCCTCTCCCATACCTAATTCTTCTCCCTTTGTTCACTCAGGTGGAGCCACGGCCACCATGTCTGCCAGGAGCAACAGCTCAGATGTGACTGAGTTCATCCTGGTAGGATTCCCAGGCTCCCTGGGGCTCCACCTAAGCCTTCTAGGGTTGTTCCTGCTGGCTTACATGCTGACCGTCACAGAGAACTTAATCATCATCACAGTGATTCACACCAGCCCCTCACTGCACAAGCCTATGTACCTCTTCCTCAGCAACCTGTCCTTCCTGGAGGTATGGTACATCTCTGTGACAGTGCCCAAGATGCTGCTCAGCCTGGTCTTCCCCAAGTTCCAGCACATCTCCTTCACGGGCTGCATGGCACAACTGTACTTCTTCCTGGCACTGGCCTGCACCGAGTGTGCCCTCTTGGGTGTCATGGCCTATGACCGCTATGTGGCCGTCTGCAACCCCCTTCGCTACCCAGTCATCATGAGCCCTGGTCTCTGCAGCCTACTGGCTGGTGGCTCCTGGTTCTCTGGCTTCACCATTTCCCTGGGGAAGGTCTTCTTCATTTCTCGCCTGGGCTACTGTGGCCCCAATATCATGAACCACTTCTTCTGTGATGTGTCCCCGCTGCTGAACCTCGCCTGCTCTGACATGTCAGTTGCGGAGCTGGTCGACTTCCTCCTGGCACTGCTCATCTTGTTGGGGCCACTGGTGTTAACTGTCTTCTCCTACACAGCCATCCTCAGCACTGTGCTTCGCATGCCATCCGCTGGTGGCAGGCAGAAAGCCTTCTCCACATGTGCCTCACACCTGGCTGTGGTGGTCAGCTTCTATTCAGCCTCCCTCTTCATCTATGCCCGGCCACGTGCCATCAACTCCTTCGACTACAACAAGCTTGTGTCTGTTGTCTACACGGTGCTCACACCCCTCATCAACCCGATCATCTACTGCCTTCGGAACCAGGAGGTAAAGCAGGCCCTGCACAAAGTGCTGCAGCGAGCAGCCCAGGTTCTAGGAGCCTCCTCCTAGGAGGAGTCACGCTTCTCCAACCCTGAACCTGCTTACCAGTTTATCAGGCCCGAGTTGGAGGAGCAGACAGATGGGCACACTCTCCCAGCAGCCCCTGAATCCTGCTTATGACTACCCAAGCCAGCTCTTGGGATCCCTTGTCTGGACCCATGCAAAGGCTGTGCTTGTGTGAGGGTACTTTCCAACCAATCATGGCCAACCTGTAGCTGCGGCCTCATCTCACCTGAGTGGAGTAGAACAGACCAT
Organism: Lophiomys imhausi; assembly: GCA_907164525.1. Taxonomy (NCBI): domain Eukaryota; kingdom Metazoa; phylum Chordata; class Mammalia; order Rodentia; family Muridae; genus Lophiomys; species Lophiomys imhausi. The sequence goes on from CAJQZJ010036724.1 coordinate 43,408, forward strand.
AGTATACCGAGATGTGAGCACACACAGATCTTCTAGCTCTGCATGCCATGCAGGGTCTACAACAACCAGCAACAGTCTTGGCTGCCCCCCCTCCAATGACTACTAACCCAATTTCTCTGGTTTCTGCTGGGAGGTTTGTTTCTAGCATAAGGGGCCTCAAAGTTGCAGGGGGTAATAGAAGAGGGAAACCAATGACTTGGGAAAAAATTAAATAGATAGAACTGGAGAAACTGAGAATGCTGCCAAGCAGAGGCAGCCTCTCAGCCACCTGATGAGCACCAGCCAGCCTCCAACTCTGCCAGGAGCCTGTGGAGTAAAAATGAAGCCAAGGGAGGAAAGGAACCTGGGACACACACTTCTGGACACTGACAAAGCCTAGAGTTGGAGGATGGCCTTCCCACAGAGGCTCACACTTCAGGGACCTTCAGTACAGTTCCTGGAGCCCACCGCCCAACAGACCATAGTGCCTATTGTCCTGAAAGAGGTGGGCTGCCTGCTACAGAGCAGGTACCTTTAGAAGATCCTGACCCCAGCCAGGATCCAGTCTTAGCATCTGTACTGATTGCAGACCTGGATCAAGGGGCTGATCAGGGATCTCAGCACCTCAGTCTCTGTTGGGGGAGCCATGACAGTGAAGACTCCTAACCATATCTGCCCTGCATTTTCACCAAATGTGCACGAACTCCAGGCAATGTGTACCTTTTAATGCACCATATTTCTACAGGGTACTTCAGGGGGTTTGAAGACTCATGCCATCCTCACCCCAGCCCTCCACCCAGCTATATGTGGGTCAGAAGTGTGTGACATCCTGTATGGCTTTTTCTATGCTGATTCCCAGAAGTGCTGGCTACAGAAACTTGGAAGGTCTGCCTGAACTGTAGACACTTGGAAGTCCTATGTGTCACTCTCAAGAGCATCATAAAGCACACAGACAAATCAAAGCCTCAACTGACACATAGGTACTGGTTCAACTAGGTAGAATGGGTATCATGCTGAATGGCAGCCAACTCAAAGCCTGCAAGCCATGGCTCTCGCCGGGAGCAGGGAACTCTCAGAGTCAAAGACACATGGAGTGTGGGCATATGAGGAGAGGGGTTTCCAAGTCCTAGGAAGATGGTCTCAACTGCCCTGGAGATGGTACGGGGCCTGAGGATCTGGGATACTGTTTGTCTACAAGGGAGATTTGAACAAAAAAAGGAAGGAGGAGCAAAGGCAGGCAAATTAGGGGCTCTAGAAAACCCTGGCCCAAAGTCCTCTGCTGGTCACAAAATGGCTGGTGAAAGACCCATCTCTGTATTTGCAGTAGAGAGGGCAGAGCCCTGTCCTTACATATTCCGGCATAGGCAGCTTACCCTACAGACTGATAAAAGAGTGAGTATGCGAGGACAGATGACTGTAGATCAAAATTCTCAAACATACCCTTTCCAAATACCTGTAAAGCAGTCTTCTAAACATGCAAAATGGAAGCCATCTTGCTGACTCATCGTTCTAATAGAAAAGTAGATGAGGAGCTGGAGACATGCTTCAGTGATTAAGAGCACTGACTGCTCTTCCAGAGGACATAGGTTCAATTCCCAACATCCAGCTGCCTACAACTCCAGGATCCAACACCCTCACACAGACATACATACAGATAAAACATCAATGCAACTAAAACAAAAATAAATAAATTCTTTTTTAAAAAAGAAAAGTATATGAAGTGTCAGCCCTGTCTAGGTACTGCCCAACCCCACAGAGACCAGAGAATCAGACAGCTCACACCCTGGCTCCAACACTGAAAGCCAGGGCCTGGTGCCTGTCTTCAGCAGGATCTACCAGGTTCTAGGACCCTGGTTGGGACATGTGCTATTGAGGATGGACAGGTGTTTGTGCAGCAGTATAATTGAGTATAGAGGCCCACAGGCCCATCAAGGGAGCAAAGCCAATCCCAGATTGGAAAGGCCTAGGGCACAGCTGACCAAAGTCTTTGGGTTCCCCAGGGCTAACCTTACCTCTCACTGAATAGAGTCACCAAATCACTCTGAAAAGAGCAGGGACATGGTCAGGTTTTCATTCTAGAAAAACTCTTATGAGTAGAGAGGACAGGGAAAAGGAGGGGGGTGGGGAGGGGAGGAGACAGAGCGATAAGATAGGGAGAGAGCACTGAAGGAAGACAAAACTGGATATATTCAGAGAGAAAGATGCAGAGGCAGCACCATCCAGCACTGGTTGACTGTTGAGAGGGAGTGAAAATTAAAACCTATGAAGCAGGCATGGTGATGCATGCCTTTAATCCCAGCACTCAGGAGGCAGAGGAAGGTGGATCTCTGTGAGTTCAAGGCCAGCCTGGTCTACAAGCAGTTTCCAGAACAGCTAGGGCTACACAATGAGACCCTGTCTCAACAACAACAAAGAATTAAGTTCTACAAATGACACACCAAGGACAAGGAAAGTGATTCAGCAAGGGGTGCTATGGAGCCCTGGTTGGGGAGATGGTGATGTTTAATCATTCCCTGGTAATTCAGTGATTCAGGGAGCACTGAAAGAGTAAGGGCAGGGACAGGGTAGCCCCAGGGAAACCAGGCCTCCTTGAAACAACATGCCATTCCTAACTCAGACCCACCCTGGAGCCAGACCCTGGGGCTTCTCTGACTCTGCCCCATCCTGCAATTCATTAGCCACAGAACCCCAATTGATGATCACTGACCACCGCTGGTCTCACACACTCAGAAAACTGGAGCTCACAGCTTCTGGGCTTCCTTAATTAGTGATACTCCAGACTCTGTGTCCCTCTGAGTGACCCTCTTCTCTGCCCAAACCATCACTGGGTTGAAATAGGTTCCTCAGCAGACCATTTACCCCCACAACCTGACCCACCATGTACCATTAGGCCTCTGGCTATGCATAGGAGGAACCTCACAATTCTTATCAAAATTAATATATCCCAGCCCTTCCCTTAGGTTCCCCACATGGCATATATCACTCACTGGGTATCCATCTGGCCCATCTGCTTCTGTTATCCCCAACTACCCACACATGAGGATCCTTCACTTAGATCCCCTCCCACTGAGTTGTTTCTAAACGACATGCATGACAAGATGCATCCCATAAACCAGCCTGACTTCCAGTGAGTATCAAGTCTCCCAAGCTGTCAGAGCCCATGAGATTCTCTGGAAACACCCATGCTGTTCATCCGCAGTCCAGGATAGATATACCCAGTGGAAAGGGTATGGGTACATGTGAGGATGGGGACATGGGTAGTAGGAGCCCATGCTGTACAAAGAAGAGAGAGATTGGTATAAATGGCAGAGGTGAGTGGCTACCATGGAATCTGCTCAGAGAATGGAGGAGCAAATCTGCTGTCTGGACACAACTGATCAGTTCCTTCTTCATTCCAGAACCTGGCAAAACCCAACCCTGACCCAAGTAAACCCCAAAGGTGGTGAGCCAGGAACCAGGATCCTGACTAGGATGGCCCAAATTTCTGAGATCAGAGAGACAGACCTCTAGTGGTTTCTGCTACAAGATCCCATCCTTAACCAGGTCCCCAGATATGGATGGCAGCAGCTTCCAGCAGAAGCCTAGAAGATGCTTCTCAGAGGAATCTGGCATCCCATAGTCAGAACACTAAGAATGCTGATGGCTGGAATACCCCTGTGGTCAGTACCTCAGGTGTCCCCAGCATGGGTTGAGATGAGAGTCTGTAACTGGGAAGAGGGAGTGTGCCAGAAGAAATGTGAATAAGACAGAGGTAGAAGGGAGGAGGACCTCATAAACACCTCCATAAGAAAATATATAACATGTCCTTTACAGAATCTATATTCAGTAGGACATGAGGGAAAATAGGGAGCAAGGATGAAAAGAGAGGAAGACCAATTCAGAGAAAGATAGCAAACCCTTGAAAACTGAAACCATGAGGACAGCATCTGTAAGGATTTCAAAAATAACTAGGACAATCATTCCAAAACATGGTGTGGAAAACAAGCATAAAAATGTGTTTTAAGAGCAAAAAAAAAGCAAGCTACAAAGTCCAGTATTGAACCAGGGGTGGAGGGCAGCAGGGTCCAGAACAGAGGGTCTGAACAGAGGAGACAGAGAGGATGCAGCACAGATTAACCCTTTTCTAGAGGACAACCAGGATTATAATCTTAAAAGCAGCAAATGGGGAAAAGTCAGGAGGAAGGAACTGCCAGGCTGCAGAACAGGAGAGACTGGAGGGAGAGGTGGCCCTGCAGCCACCAGACCCTGCCAGCCAGTGACCCTGGAAATCTACTCTGCTTGTGGCAAAAATCTAGTCATGTGACTTCATGTTATAATTGTGCAACTCGATGTTCCAACTAATGATCCCAAATTGTCCTGAGGCCACAAGTGTTGGGTCCTGTGTCATTCATTTTTCATCCTAATGATGACTGCATATTTTTTTGTGGTGTACATATGGCATTTACCAATATCAAACCATATTCTAGGCTGTGAAATAAATCTCAAATCCAAAATAACTAGTGTTATTTCAGTCCATGGTGTGTTTTCTGACCACCACAGAACCAAAATAGAAAAAAAAATTCAATGAAAGAGAAATCTTTCTAGACATTTTCCAAATATACAGAAACAGCACACTTTTATGCAGAGAAGAAATAAAAAGAGAAATTAGAACTTGAGAGTGTAATAAAAAAACATAAAAGTTATGACATGTGAAGCTGAAGAGAAGGCTCAGTAGACCAGAGGACCCTAGTTCAATTGTAGCACACACAGGGCAGCTCACAACCATGTATGACTCCAGTTCCAGGGATCTGACCTCTTCTGGCTTCCATGGGTAACGCATGCAGGTGGTGCAGACATGCACTCAGGCAAAAGCACCCATTTTGAGAGAATTGAAGGAAATGCTTCTCGGGTCATCTTGAGGAAGCATTACTTTGATTCAAAAGCAAAAGCATTGCAAAGTAAACTTTAAACTATTTTTCTCATGACTATAGGTGCAAGATTTCTAGGCAAGTTTTAGTCTATAAAAGCCATGGGTGGAAACAAACACAGTAACCTCTGACCAAGTAAAGATGTCCTAGGCATGCAAGCTTGGATTAACACTAAAAATCAGTCTGTGGCTATCCATGGCCCTGTGTACCTTTAATGCCAGCACTTGGGAGGAAGCAGCGGGCAGATATCTCTGAGTTCAAGTTGTACCTAGTGAGTTCCAGGCCAGCATCCTGTCTCAAAAAAGAAAAACAAAAACAAAAACAAAACAAACAAACAAACCAAGCAGCCAGAAGTGGTCACACATCTTTAATCCCAGCACCCAGGAGGCAGAGTTAGGCAGATCTCTGAGTTCGGGGACAGCCTGGTCTACAAAGTGAGTTCAAGGACAGTCAAGGCTACACAGAAAAACCACCTCAAAAAACAAAAACAAAAAAACAATCAAGGCTTGGAAGCTAGAGAAATAACTCATTGGTTAAGAACACTTACTGCTCTTGCAAAGGACAACAGTTCAGTTGCCCTCACCCACAATGGGTGGCTCACAATTGCCTGTAGCTCCAGCTCCAGGGATTCCAGAGTGAACATCCTTTTTTGGCTTCCACAGGCATCTGTACTCACACATGCCCACACACAGAGACATAGTTTAAAATTGTTTCAATCTCAGAAATAATCAGTGCGCTTCACCAAAGTAACAAAATGTAAAAAACAAATGCTTTGTCTCATTAGATACATAAAGACAAAGGAAAAGTAATATGCATGCCTGAAAGAAAAGTAGCTCTTTGCAAAGTAAGACCATAGTAGATGTTCTTCCTACTGGCAGTCCGGCTGACTCCATACTTGAGAGTCTAGTCAGGACACTTTCATACAATGTCAAGAGCAAAGCAGTGTTGTGTACCCTGCCACTTCAGCACTGCACTGATGGCTCCTAACAGTCCAATAAGGCAAGAAAAAAAGTTCTGATAGGAAAGGAAAAGGCACAATCCACGTAGACGCTCTAACAGAATCTAAAGTAAGCTAGAAGAGGTAACAGATTGTTCAACAAGGCAGAAGCTCTAAATTCAAATGTGTCTACACATTACAACAAGCAATAGGAAATTTTCAAATATTGTAGGTAGAATCAAAATCATAAAATAGCTAAGTATAAATCTTACAAAAGACATTCAAAAACTATAATGCAACCTATTTCGTATAGTAATTTGTTTACAATTTTTCATTGCTTTGTTAAATTTAACTTCATGTGACTCTTTACTGAGAAAGTTAAAGAGCGATAGGCCATGTTCATGGTTAGAAGTCTTACACTGTCACCATGCCACATTAGTTTTTGGCATAATCACAACATCAATCAAAATCTCATCAGACTTCTCTCAAAAATCCCCTGTGGCAATCAGAGGACGTGAGCTGTTGAGAACAACCTAAAAAGCAGCAACAAAGTCTGACAACTTTTATGACCATTCTAAGAATTATTAGGAAGCTGAGGCCAAGGCAGCGAGGATGGCTAAAGGCAGACAAATGGATCAGAGCCATGCAGAGACAGCACAGACAGACCGCAGACAGACCGCAGACAGACCGCAGCAACAAAGCCAACTAACTGGGACAGAAGTTCAAAGGCACGCAGGAAGTAACGGAGCTTCTTTTTCCAATAAATTATGCTGGGAAATCAGCATACATTGGTATTTCAAAAATGAGCTTTGATATCTCACATCATCTACAAAACAGATCACAGGACTGTGGAGTACAGCTCTGTCTTAAAGCACCCCCAAAATCTCAGCAAGCATTAAAGGCATGACAGCTCATGATGGCTCATGCCTTTAACATGATAGCTCATGATGGCTCA
>CAJQZJ010036725.1:0-21807 GCA_907164525.1 Lophiomys imhausi
GGCTCATGCCTTTAACATGATAGCTCATGATGGCTCATGCCTTTAACTCCAGCACTTGGGAGGCTGAGGCAGGAGGAGTGCTGTTAGTTTAAGGTCAGCTTGGGCTACATAGTGAGCTCCAAGCCAGTCTGGTTGCATCATAAGACCTTGTCTCAAAAAAAAAAAAAAAGTGGGAAAAGGAAATTGAAGAAATGGCTCAGCAAGACCCAAGCTCAATTCCCAGCACTCATGTCAGATGACTCACAATCACCTGTAACTCTGCCTTCTAGCCCCTGTGGGCCCTGTACTCACAGCCACATACAAAGATTCATGCATATCCACACATATTTAAAAATATGATCATAGACCTAAATGTAAAATCTTTTGATAGCAACTGTCACAAACTATTTAAGATAATTAAGAAATGCAAACTAATAGTCATTCAGGCCTGTCATTTTGTTAGATACTAGCATAGTTTATCACAGATGTTTTCTAAGTTAATCAGAAATCAAGTTGCTAAGAGACAAGCAACATTTGCTTATCCAAATATATGGAGATAGATAGGTGGTCTTCAAAAACCTCAAGAGATCTGTAGAATATGGCATTCAAAGACGTTTTCTTAACTTGAGATTTTTTTGACATTGAGACATGTCAGCTCCTGACAGCACCCCCCATTCTACTCCAACTAGACGATAAGCATAGAAGAGTCTCCATTTGGAGATGGTTGCATTAGTGGCAAGCTTGTCACTGGGCAAGAAAAAAAAAATCCCTTGCTTCAACTGTAGACAGAATGCCGTCCAAAAAGGACAAAACTTGGAAGCAGGTAAGTTGAAAGCCTAGCTCTGCCAAGACAGGATAGGCAAGTCCTTCATAATTCCTGCTTTACAATTAATGTCTATCAGAGTTACTGGGCCAAAAGGCTTAAGATAGATGCTCTAATGTATTGAGAGAAATTGGCGACTGTCCAGGCAGCCAGTTGTCTGTCATTTCTTAGTTTTGGAAGCTGCTGGCTCTGCACTTTCTATATATTCAGATATATTTATCCTTCTCAGGTCTCTGATGTGGTTGAAGACTAGATAGTTATAGTCTCACAGTTAAATTTTAAGTTGTTTAGTAATTAAAAGGATGTTCTAGGTCTAAGAAGATGCTTTTAAGTTGGTAATGCAAGTTAGGATGAAAACTTAATTAGGTATAGAACTGTAAAATCTAACTTTGCAATAGAAAATATGTATACAAAAATTTCTACCTCGAGTTAAGCAAAACTCAATAATACACAAGTAATTCAAGTATTTTTTGTTTTTTTTTTTGTTTGAGACTCAGTTTCTCTGTGTAACAGCCCTGGTTGTCTGGGCTTGCTTTGTAGACCAGGCTGGCCTTGGACTCACAGAGATCTGCCTGCCTCTTCCTCCTGAGTGCTGGGATTAAAGGTGTGCACCACCATGGCCCAGCCAAACATTTTTAAATGGACAATTTGAATGAGCATTTTACAAAGAGCATAGAGACATGAGGGATAGGCACATGATAATATGAACATCTCTATTCATTAAGGAACCACAAATTAAAACTGCAATGAGAAACCACTATACACCTGTACAATGGCTTAGATTACACAATGGCCACTCAAACATGAGTGAGGATCTGGAAGACAAGGGGTCTCACAGGATGTCTGTAAGAATACAAACAGAACAACCACTTTGAATAACCAGTGGGAGTTCTCTAAATCTTTAACATGCAGCTATGATATATGGTAGGGTCACTTTTCTCATAAGAAACATGAAAACACATGTAAGAGACATGTGAGTGTCTTTCCATAGCAGCTTCCTAAAGAATACCTAAAGAGTGGAAAAAACCTCAGGTGTCCATCAGAAGGAGGCTGGATAAGCAAAGCTTAATGTGTTCATACCCTGAGCCACTTGTGGAGTGCTGAGCCATGAAAGAAAGAATGGACCATCAATTCTCACAACAGAGACAAAACCGGGAAAACTGCTGAGAGAACAAACAATTGCAAGAGCACATAGTGTATGATATCGTCGATACAAAATTCTAAGAGGTACAAACCAGTCAGTGGAGATGGTGACAGATCAGTAGCTGTTGTGGTGGTTTGGAGAAAGGTGGCAGGAAGACTGAGGACCCATATTTCCACCCAGGGCACAGACTTCTCTCACCATCTTGATTCTAATGACAGATTCACTGGTGGGACTTAAAACAATTCCTTTAAGTATGTGCAGTTTACACTTCAGTTTTTTTAATTTAAAAGCTCAAATAAACACAGAGACGCAGCCAGATGGGGAAAACAGAAGATGAAAACAGTTTAATGCCATACTGTGGTCGAGAGGAACACCTATAAGAGATGCCCAAAGTCAAAAATAGATATTATCTGACTGACTTTCTCCAGTAAAGTTTTTGTCCCTGAAATGTAGAAATGTTTGATGTTGAATGAAAACAATCCAGAAACTGACACAAGACAAATTCATAGACTCCTAGAGGCATTAAGCGCTTAGCAGAATGAACAGAATCTCATTTGGAATGCAGAAGCTCCAGAGGCAGAAGGGAAAACACCCTGGGGTCAGAGAACGGTGAGGAGGCACTGACAGGGTTCAGAAACCTGATGCGGTAAACCCCGTGCTCAGGGGAGACTGGGTTGGACAGCAGAGGGGAAACCAGCTCATTTCCAAACGCCAGAGCTTGGGCTAGTCCTGCATTAGTTGCACCATGGGCACAGTGAGGCTTGTTGCATAAACAAGGTGTGAGAACATCTTGAAGAAAACTACACTAACCTTAAAGGAAATTAGATGAACAAAAATAGAATTGCAAACATCTCTAGTTCCACAAATACCATTAAAGTCTAAAAGCAAGGCACACCATTGGACAAGAAAGATACAGTTATCCCTTCAGATCAGCAGAGGTGATCAGTTAGAAAACTGGCAGTTCACAAAAGATGATAGCCAAAGGTCAACAAACTTGAAAGGCCTCCAGCCTCATTGAGAATTGAGGTAATAAGTATGAAACTGAAAAAAATGCTGTGACCAACAAAGGTAAACAGACAAGGAATGCCAAGCCGGGGCAAGTCTACAGAGTGACAAGGATGCTCCCTCTCTGCCATGGGTGTACCTAGTGCTCTTCAGGAGGTGGTCAGGTTCTGTTAACATGGACAGGCCCTTGCCCGGCAGGGTTCTCAAGCAAGAGGCCATCCATCCCATGCAGCCTCAGGCTCCGAACACAAGAGCCCTCAGTCACAGCATCTGAACAGGCAAAGCTGAAACTGTCCAAGTGTCGGTAAATACACATTGTGTAGATGAAGAGAAACTGAGTCAAGACCAGTGACACCTGAGAGACGAACTCAAGTCTAGCGCTGAGGGAAAGAACCTACAAAGTACAGGTACTTTGATGCACGAGAATCTGGGAAGCAAGCAGGTCTCACCACAGTGGCTACAGCTACCTGAATGGAGGTGCTGTGCAGCTCCAGATATGGTCCTGAGCTCTGTCCCCACACATAACTCCTCTGGGGGTAATATGGATGCTCACACACCCAGAGGTGAAATCTGGTTCCTCACACTGGATTCTGGGCTAGACTTGGACATGGGCTATGATATGGCACTGGGAGGCGCCCTATTAGGAGCTGTTGCTCCAGGAAGATACAAAAGTGTCCAGGTGAAAGGCTGTGGGAGCAGCTCAGCTGCCTCCACCCCAACCTGTGCCCAGAAGCCATGTTAGAGAGGAAACCAGGAGAGGGTAACCTAGAAAATGCCTGTCAGTCAACAGAATCCAGAGAAATAATCAAATGTTCGTGCTGTGGGTCTATACACTTGGAGGGGGTTTGCCATGCAGCAGGAAAGAATACAGATGTGTAAAACATAAAACCAGGCAGAGAATACTGTAGAAGCCAGATGGATGGGTAGATATGAAAGAGAGAAAGACTGTGTATTCTGGACCTGACAGAGTGATGGATGCATCTCCTGGACTGTTTCTTTCCCATTTATTTTTCTATTTATTATATTATTTATTTGGGGGACATATGTGTCACAGTGTACGTACTGAAATCGGAAGACACCTGCAGAAATAGGGTCTCCCCTTCTACCATGGTGTTTCAGGGAACAAGCTCAGGTCACTGGCCTTGGCAGCAAGCACCTTCAATTCCTGAGCCACTTCAGGGACCTTCTTCATGATTCTTGTCATTGTGTCTCTCTGTGCTCCCATCAGGGTGCTTCCCTTTGATCCATGTTCCACTCCCTAATTCACTGCCCACTTCTGTCCATTTAATTCTGTACTTCAACTTCTCTGGTTTTCTGTCCTATGATTTCCAAATGTGTGAAGTATTTTGTTTAATGTTTGGTTTTGTTACCAATGCTCTGCCAAGCTTTTTAATTCCCTCATTCAACCCTCTACATGTGTTATACACGATTGTATCAAATTCCCTCTGCAGTGTGGGAGACTGTTTCTGGCACCTGCTGTTTTCTTAGTTTTCCATGTGTCTTCTTTGCTCATCACTTTGGCTATTTTAATAGTATTTGGCATAACATATGCATTTTTAATAAACCACATGGCAAAGCAATTAAATACAATTATTTAATAAATCTATAGGAAATTTCCATTTGAAAATACAGTACATATACATATATATGCATATATACATGCATATACATATATGTAAAAATATGAAAATACATGCACATATAAATACACATACATATACACTTTGATCTTAATAACATAGACAAACCCCAACTTTAAAATGTAAAAACCAATCATAATCAAAATGCTTGGTCTCTGAAGGGGCATACAGAAAATTATATGCAATTTCTTAAACCATGACATGGCTCATCTCATAACATATTTATTTAAGGAGGCAACAGTTTTCCAAATACAAGGTATCTTCTGAGTAGAAACGTGACACACTGACACATTTGTGTGATGCATTTATTTCAGGATATTCTTGATTAAATTAACATATTATGAATTTAGCTGGCTATCTCCATAAGTGCTTGCCAATCTTAACAAAAACAAGAAAGTGTTTTTTGGTCTCCAACAAACCCTTTGTAAGCAACAACTCAATGGCCAGTTTTCTAAAGGTAGACACATAATTTAACATTGATAGAATCACACAATTTATCCTTTCCAGTTTGCATGTTCCCACTAATATCACAGACAATATGCATTTTTAATTAAACAGATTATTTGAGGCTCTGAGTGGATTATCGTCCTCTAGAGAAGGCTTCTCCTGGTTCCTGGACAGTGACTATGATGGATCATTGACAGGTCAAAATTCCCAAGAACCTTCAGCATCTGAGGTGACCCACAGCTGGCCCTGTCTTGAAAGGCTAACATAATCCCAGTTTATCCTCCCTCTAGATTTCTATCCCTCATTGTTAAGATCAAATCCTGGATAACCACAGGCTCGGAGTCCCAGTTTCTGCCCTCCCCACTTGTCTCTGGCAATCAGCAGTTACCTCCAAGGGAAAAATGATTCCAGGTTTAAGGATCCTTGTTAGGGCTTCCCTTTCTCATATTCTTGACCCAAATAATGCACTAACTGGAAGTTTCTGAGGCCTTCAAGAAGATGGGCTTTTGTGGCTGCTATTGGGTCTTCCAGATTTCTCTACATGGGAGAATCAAATCATATTAAAGGACCCCAACATACCTACTGATGAACTTAAAATACTTTGCTTGCAAATCCTGTCTCAACCCCTGAAGAGACACCCTGAGATACAGTACCATGCTCAATTGGACAGAGAAGGCACCAAGACAGCATCAGCACCCAACCATCCCTGCCCTGGGATCAGCAGTAACTGACTATCCATCCTGGGCTTCACATGGGAGAAGGCTCTACTGTCTTGCACCAGCAACAGCAGCAACTCCCCCTGCTGTGTTGATGCCAGGGCTGAGGACTGGTGTGGGCATTGTGAGGATTAAATAATACTATGCATTGGGGTAACTGATGTGCAAGTTATGCTTGGCAAAAGCCATTTGAACTTCATATTATTAAACTACCTATCCCTCAATAACTCAATAGAGCCTTTTTTTCCTGATCTACAGGAGAGTAACAGTGGCCTCTGCAACTTTAAAATGAAACAATGTCATGTACATGAAAGTTACTATTGAGTGCCAAGCATTCATGGTGTTTCCAACATAGTGTAGGGGTAGTGTAGAATAATACAGCCTGTTGTCATTCAGCTGTGACAACTTAAACTTTGTTGTACATCGCTCAGATATACTATGTCTGGCTTCCATTTTGTGCTTGTACAACAAGGATGATAATAGCACCAACCCAGAGGAATCATGGGGATATAATAGGCTAATGCTACAGATAAAGCCACCCCAAAGCCCAGATATGGCAGCCACAACTCCAATCCTCTCTCCAACCTCCCAAGTATGTTCTGTGTGAAGCGAGCCACAGAAGGGTTGATATGCTGATGTGCACTTGCCTCTTTCACTTATTTGAAAGCATGCCAGGTTTTGAGGGAACATGCCTTTCTTACAAGATTATCATCTCAAGAAAATGAGTGGTCCAGGAGTGAGGAGGTCAGCACGGGGTGTTTGGATCTGCTTGTCTAAAAGGGGGCTCATATCTTGCCACCTGAGGGAGCTTCGGCTGTGGGGTCTGGGGCCACTCAACATGAGTAGATGAAGACTGAGCATTTGTGGGAGGCCACAACCGTTATAGGCAATTGGTTCCTGCTCTTCAGTCCTTGAAGCAGCAGTGAAGGAATCACAATCACCTCCACTTCTGAGTGTTCTTGTCAACCTCAGGCCCGTGATCCGTGGCATGACCCTGCTACCTTGGGACTCTAAACTTTGAGTCCTCTCCCACCAGATTCTGTATGCAGCATGTTCCTGACTAACAGGAAGTCCACAGATGTGCCTCAAGGAGAGGCTCAAGAGTGTGAATGTTTCCATTTGCTACTTGCAAAGTTGTGCTCTTGCATTTGCTTAGACCCCAACCCGAGAAGAGATGGGCAGGCTAGATAGATCCAGGGAAACAAAAGACCTGAAAACCCAGAAAGAGAAAGACCACAGTAGATAACAACCAGACCTGCCCTGCGGGCACCCAGTGAGACCAGAGCTAGCAGACTGTGGCCAAGCTGCCCTGTGGTGGCCTATGGCCTATGAGGGAAACTGGAGAACTTCATCTTATGGTATTGCAATGGCATCTTTAAGCCACCCCAGTTCTTTTATTTTTTATTTTGTAGATTTCACATCATGCACCCTGTTTCCTCTCATCTCCCACTTCCCTCAGACCCACCCTTGAAACCTCTCCCAACAGAAAAAAAAAGTCTCATTGTGGAAGCTGTAGTCTATCTCAGTGTGTCCCACAACATTCCCTTCTATCCAGACTTTTTTGCTTGCAAATGTTCATTATAATGACTCCTTTGTCTGGTATGAGGCCCCAGACTTCTGCTACTTTGTCAGTACTGAAACCTCACTGGGACACCTCTCAGATATCCTGTTGTTGTCCTGTGTCATGGAGATCCTGTAGTTTTGGGTCTGCAGAACTGGCCTCTTCATGCACTCCAGCAGTTCATTCATGGGGTATATGTTGGGGTGGGCCAATTCAAAGTCCTGATTCTGGGCCTGCAACCCCCACATCCAGGGCCAGTTCTACTGTGATACCCAGGTAAGGTGCAGGGCCTGCTCTCCCAAGTGCTACAGCAGTTAAGGGGCTGGACCAGCTCTCCTGCTCTCATGACCCCATCAGGGCCAACTCTCCCGCCTGTACCTGTGGTGAGGGCATCAGAGAGTGGAGGGGATCTCCTCCTCACCAAAACCACTGAAAAGGAGACAAAAGGCAGGGTTGGCTCTCCCACACTCACACTCTAGGGAGTGGCTCGCCCATTATCTCCACATCCAGGACCAGGCAGGGTTCTTCTAGTCTCTGGCTTGCTTCCTGCTTTAGAAGCCCATCTGGTGCTTGTCTGGTGCTGGACTGGTGGTCATCACAGGCTAGCTCCCTGTCCAGGCCCCATGGCACCAAACTGGTGTTGGTCTCTGACTTGATTTTTTCCATGAATGTTAGGCTACTATTCATTCAGATATTTATAGGTCAGAACACTGAATGAAGATATAGCTTCTCTCCTCTCTGCCACCTACTGATGCACATGTGACACAGCAGCCACATCTGCAATGTCTCTAGGGGCAGTCCAGTTCTTTTTTTTTTCCTCTGTGAAAAATTACTTCATAGCTGTCCACATTCTGTGATAATAATTCTTTGACTAACAGACCCTTTTGGAGAACCAAGTGATTCAATTTTTCTCAACGTATTCTTGCTATCCTTAACAAACCCAATACTACATGCTTGAAGTCTAAATGTTCTGCTTTCTTCAGAGTTATAAAAAAAATTGAAAATTGTTAGTATTTGGACTCCAAATGGCCATAGATAGTAAGCCAGGATCGGTGTGTTTCACATCAAAGTTTTCATCTTCAAATTTATCTCCATAAACTGACTTTCCTCCTGTTCCATTGTATTTGACAGTATCTCCCCCTTGGCAAAAAAAAAAAAAAAAAAAAAATCTGGAACTACTCAGTAAAAACTGGAGTTCTTGAAACCAAAACCTTCTCTCCAGTGCATAATGCTCTGAAGTTCTCAGCAGTTTGAGGAATGATATTTGAAAATAATCCCATGACTATTCGTCCTAGCGGTTTACCATCCGCTCAAACATTAAAAAGCACCACAGGATTGGTCTGTTTTGATAATTCTGCTGCAAGGGTTACCTGTCCATTCTGAAGTTTCAATATATTTTGTTGACATTCTTCATTTTTTTTTCTTAAAACACTTAGTCATTTCCTTTGTCTTAAATCTCACAGCAAGCTGTTCTGTTTTTGATTCTCTATCAGCATAGTCTGAGGCAGTCCAAACTAAAGCAATATTTGAAACATTTAAAGGTTCCAGTTTCATGGCTTTGGTAATAACATGGTTTGCACACACTTTAAAAACCTGCTCTCACTTTGCCCTAGTGGTGCTGCCTTGTAGGCCCCCAGTGTATGAGGAGGCTCTTGACCCTCATATGACTGCTGAAGTGGGGTGGGGGACTGATATGTAGGGACACTCCACTCCAGAGGAGTGGGATGGAAGGGATAGGGGGTAGAGGGTGGGAGGGTGGGACTGGGAGGGGTGGAAGGAGGACACTATGATGAAGATGTAACCTGAAGTAATAAATAAACATAAAAAAATCAAACCTCTCCTTTCTCGATTTAATCAGAAACAAGACTGTAATTTTACAATAAAATGATTGTAATTTTAGAAACCCCTATTTATCATTAAAAAAAAAAGAAACCTGGTCTCTTCTCATTAGGATCCAATGATAATTCTTCATTGTATGCCAAAGAATCTTTCTATCTCCAATTACCTCTCTCCTTCCACTGACTGACATCTCTATCCCATCTATAAAGTTTGGCTCTCTCTTTGAACAAAATTTCTTCAACCCTCCAGGCTTCATTTCTACTTCTGGTAATGAGATTACGGGTTCAGAATGGATATCCTCATTATGAACTCCTTCATCACTGCCATTTTCATCTTCGCCCCCTTTACTGGTGGACTGTGTTCCGAACACAATTGCTCCAGTATTTGCCCACTGGAAATTTTTATCTTTAGAACCAAAAGCAAAATCCCCAGAATTACTTGAAGCCAAGTCTGCAAATGACAAGTCTGTACCACTTCCAAATCCAAACAAAACAATTTTGCTTTCCCCTTGGCTTGGGAATTCCGTGTCAGTTTCTTTCCTAATAGACAAATCTACAGACTTGTCCACAGTCCCAGAAACAGGGAGGTTTGGTGTTAGAGTCAGGTTCCTCAGACTAACGGAAAAAAGTTCTTGTCACTTCAGTCTCATCTTTATGCTCATCACCAACTATACCAGTCACTTTCTCCTTCTGGGATTTCTGAGCTTCATGAAGCTTTTGAAGTTCTGACTGAAAATCCTCACCATTTCCATTGTCCTCATCAGTATCACTGCAGACTCCACAGAAAAATGTGGGTGGAAACTGTAAAGTATCTTCTTTTGCTCTCTCTTCAACTGTTGGCTTCTTTTCCCAAACAATAATAATTCCTTGACATTATCTGCTAGATTTTCTTCCAATGGTCTATATTTTTCTGAGTCATCCAGATAGAGTTTTCCTTTAAGTTTCTTTTTTTTTTTTTTTTTTTTTTTGGTTTTTTCGAGACAGGGTTTCTCTGAATATCTCTGGCTGTCCTGGACTCGCTTTGTAGACCAGGCTGGCCTCGAACTCACAAAGATCCGCCTGCCTCTGCCTCCCAAGTGCTGGGATTAAAGGCGTGTGCCACCACTGCCCGGCTCCTTTAAGTTTCTTGACAGACATTTCAAAATCTTCATCATCATCATCCTTTTCTTCATTGACATAATCTCACCTATTCTTGTAACAAAAGACAGTTGGAGGAAGCAGAAGTTTGTCTGCAAACAGCCTCGTTCTTATTAATGTATTACTGACATGTGATAAGATTCACTCTGTGAGGTGTGTGGTGTGAAGAACTCTGGTCACTGTGTGAAATAGTGTGGGCTCTGTAGTGAAATCAGGATTGCCCTTGATCCTCAAGCTATGCATCCAGTATCCTCTGTCCACAAGCTCTGTCTTGCCTCTCCCACTCTGTCTTCCTCTTCATTCAAAAGAGACTGACACAGCATCCTTCATGTTTCACTTAACAGGCTGTTTGCACCTCAGCTGTGTATTAAGTGACATGCTTCATGGGCTGAGGACTGTAGACTAGCATTTGGCTTGAAGCTGTGATGACCAGCATGTTAGTCATCCCTATCTGTCACTCCATGATATACACATTGCACTCCATAAACACATATGTATTATTGTTAGTTAAAATGCAATTTTAAAACATACTCAATGTCTTTGCACAGAAGCATAAAGAGTTTTATTTTTCTTGAATAAAAACCTGGCTGTGGAGTTGCTGGGTCACATTAAGTTTGTGTTTAAATCTGTATGTGAGACATTTCCATTCTGTATTTCTAAAGTAAACCATTATGGGTAGAGATATTTACACCTAGCTCACTTAAGGACTAGAGAACTTATGTATCCTTCACAAGGTGTAGTGTATAAGCTGATATCTGCATAACAGAGATAAGCAGGGGTTTCTCTCATTGCCTGTGAGGGGCTCTGGTTCTTATCTGAGCCAGACTACTCTGGCACCTGTGATCCAGGACCCCTTCCTAGCAAAAGCCTCATCCCAGAGCTGGACTCACCAGCCTGCTCCCCACAAAGGTTCACGTGCACAGCAACATAAAAACAACAGTTAATGTAGATGTGAATCGTAGCAACGGTGATCACGGTGGCTAATGAGTGAGCACAGATTAAAGGGAGGTTTGTGCCAAAAAAAATGTTTTTATATAAGAGACTGTGTACAGAGCAGCCCAGCAACAAATCAGGAGCAGAGTTCCCCAGAGCAAGTACCTAAACCACTAAGCAGCCAAGGTCGTGAATTTCTCCAGAATAAAGAAAACTCACCATGATCCTCCCATCACCGTGTCAAGACCACACAACAGTCTGACTCCATCCTTCCTCCAGCCAGAGCTATAAAATAAGTGCTCTATGTAGGTGGAAAGGGATGGGTAGACAGATGCTTGGACCCCAGACCCTAAGATTCCTCTGCAGGGAGATGTCATCTCTATCTCACTAGGTCAGTGCAAAGATGGGTATGCTAACCTCACTGATGTCCAGATGAGAAACTAAAGCCTGTCAGTTTGCTCAGGGCCATAGAAGCTAGACCCTATCCAGGCCATCCATCCATAAAGGAGGTACTCACAGTCACTGCCTCTGAGCAGACAGTCACAGGAAGTAAGGCTCATGACACTCACGGCTACCCCTAGCCCCACAACACATGTTTGAGAACCTTAGTGAAGCTTGTTAGCTAGTCACATTCATTTCAAATGGAGAACAAGAACATTTGAAAGCCCAGGTCAACGAGAGAATAGGAAACTCCTGCACTTTGGAGAATGACTTACATTATCATGTAATATCTGTAGCTGAATGTTCACATCCTAGTGGCTCTAAAACACAGCCAACATGTACATCATATAATAATATTCAAATTATTATGTATAATACCCAAATAATGAAAACAATGCAACTGCTCCTAGACAAATGGATTAGTGTGGGCTGCCTATGCCACAGATACACTCAGCAGTGAGAGGTGGTGAACCATCCCACAGGACACCATGGAGAACCTGCAGACCATGTAGACAGAGGTGAGGAGACTGGAGCCAGCAGCTTGCTAAACCAGTTCTCAATGGAATACTGTCCACATGCTCCATTTATGAAAACTTATCAAATCCTACCTTTACTGGTCAGGCACTTTTCTGAGTGAATGATGTAAAAGGTTTACACACCTAGAAAAAGCATGTGATTCCTTTAAAAATATAGGCTGTGAAAGAATGTAGTGATGGCTAAAAAAACAAAAAAAAAAAAAAACAACAACCCAAAGAGTAGCCCTTCTTATGACTTGGGAATATCCAAGAAAGGCTATCTCCCAGGCAAGTAAGGGCATGCTTTATTTTGTGATAGACAGGAGACTCCAGGTGAGTTATGGTGCAACAGACAGATGCAAACTGCATGAAGACCAGGAGACAAGGTGGCTCCCAAGCCAGGACGCCCTTGACTCACCATCTTCCCACTGTCCCTCCCCTGAGTGACATTTTGAGAGAAGAAACCTCTACATAAATGAGTTCATCTCAAGCTGTCTTTTCCCTTCGGGAGGGCCTGTTGCCTAATACATAATTGCTTCTTTAAATTAATTAACTGCTCTGAAATAATTAATTCCTCCATGAATTTAAAGCATTATTAATTGGAATTGTTTTCACCATCCATGATGATACTCTGGACTCTTTTGCCTAACAAGCCAGAACCACCAATTTCCTGATGGACCCAGAGTCAGGCAAGGTGGCCCCATGGCTGCTCAGCCTCCCACAGCTCTCCTATCTTCTTTTTAATGGCGCCCCAGGGAAAGCAACAGGTACTCCCCTTGCTCTTAAAACTTCTCACAGAAGTTGGCTGGAATCTTTGCACACTGTGAATCTGATTGGTACCAAGAGATTTGTACACTATGCACCATGAACTTTTTATCAGAAACAAAGCTCGAAATATAATTTTAATAATAATGATAACAGCATTCCTCACACAGTGCTGCCAGTCCCTTGGGTAGAACAGGTTAAGGAAGAGGCAAGAGTGGGGGTTCTCCTGTGGGCTGACTGTGTGAGTGATGACAGCAGGTGGCTTGTGCCTAGAGGTAAACTACTGCCACCTGCTGCCTACGCAGGTCTGCTAGCTGCAGCAGAAGGAATACTGAGGTTCCATGGCGCTAAAGCCAGGTAGATTAAGGATGTGGCTGGGGTTTTCTAGCAGCCAGGGACAGGTATCTCTCAGCAATTAATCTCCCAGCAGAAGATCCTCAACAAGCACTTATTGAAGATGGGCCCTTGGCTGGTGGCCCTTTTGTGCTTTGTCGGCAAGCCTCTAACAGGACTTAGAGGCTGTCTCATGAGAAAAAATGTTCCCTTAACAAACACCTAATCAGCAAGTGTCCCTCAGCCAATGTCTCCTCAAAGAGTGACCCTCAGTGGGTGTGTGCTCAGCAAATGTTTTTGGTAGGGAACCCTAAACAAGCATCCTCTGGGTGTGGGTGGCCCTCAGCAAGTGACCCATCAAGGGATAACTCTTCAGATATACCTTTTGACACATAAACCACTTGTGGAGTAAACTGTAACCCATCACTGTCCTTGTGAGCTAAGGAGTAATTTCTCTAGGCAGCAGAGAAATCAGTGAAGGACTAAAATATATAAAAGAGGCCAGGAACCAGGAGCAACCCAGCAGATGGTCAAATGTCCAGCCACCATCCAGTCATCTCCTCTGGGGCTTCAGCAGCTCCCATTTCCAGCTGCACGGAGAAAGCTCCAGGAATGGCCAGCAGGCCCCTGAAGTCTCCAAGGGTCCTTGCCATCTGCAAAGTGTGAAGCACCCACAGCCTCCCAGCTGGGTCCCCCAGCATCTGTCCACGTTCTAACTGACACACCACAGATCCCAGATGCTCGGAGCCATGAAGATTCTTGTGCATGGACTATGCTAGGAACCTGAAGTAGGAGGTGCCACTGTGAAGAACCGTTTTAGCACTGCAGAAATATGAAGAACGGTGATCAGTTAGATTAGGGACCACTACTATTTCACAAGTAATGATATTGTTATCTTTCCAAAATGTGCCCTTGCCTCCAAGTTCCCTGTGGAGATAGGCTTTATCATATATCAATGTTGCTTAAGACAAAAGAGAGGAGTGTTCACATCTATTATTCACAATTTACTGGAGCATGTGGTTCAAGGGGTCTGGGATGGCATTCTCTCTCGTATGACTGATAACATCCAGAAGGGTATATTTAGCAAAGCACACGTCAATAAGATCTTGTCCCTGGCATCTGGGAGTCAGCAGGTGCTTCCTCTGTCACCCTGGCTTATTTCCCAAGTAACCCCTGGCCCTGTTTTTGTTACTTCAAATTCACCCTTCAAATCTCTGTCAAAGTGAGTATTCTGGCTAGATGTGGTGGTACAGAACTGAAATCAAGGTTGAGAAAGCAAGGTTGTGATTTAATGCCTATCTTTTTTACAGAGAAAGTTCAAAGCTAAAATGGGCAAGTTAGCAAAAAAAAAAAATCCTTGCCTCAAAGTAATAATTTAAATAAATTTAGAAGGCTGGAGATGTTGGTAAGTGCTTAGGAGTGCTTGGTGCTCTTCCAAAGGGATGAAATTTAGAACCCAGAGCCCAAAGTGGTCAGCTTACAAGTGCCTGTAACTCCAGATCCAGATCCACCCTTCTTCTGATCTCCTCTGGCACCCACACAGAACATTCACACACACATATGGGGGGGGGTGATACCCACAGATACATAAATAAAAATTTAAATAAATAAATAAACTTAAGGAGCTAGAACCATGATACATCTTAAAACAGAAAGGCCCTTGGATTCATAGGGGCTCCAAGGGACTGAGCGGCAACCACAGAGCCTGCACTAGGCCCTCTGCATACATGCAATGGTTGTTTAGCTTGGGGGTTTTGTTGGACTCCTAACAATGAGAGTGGGGTTGGAAGTGTCTCTGATTCTTTCGCCTGACCATGGGACCTTTTTCCTCTGATGGGTCACCTTATATACAGCCTTGATATGAGGGTTTATGCCTAGTCTCATTGCATCTTGATATGCCGTGTTCGGTTGATGTCCCTGAGAGGTAGGGAAATAGAGGAGCAGTAGATCTTGGAGAAGAGGGTACTGGGAAGAGGGGAGAGAGGGGAGGCTGTGGTCAGGATGTACTGTATGAGAGAAGCACACATGATTAATAATAATAATAATAAAGATAGCAAAACAAAGAGGAAAAAATAGAAAAATTGGACTACAGAAATTGGAATTATACCAATATTAAAAACTTATGTTAAAAAAATAATACGTCTAGGAAAAGGCCAAACTGATGGCAATCTCCCACCTGCTTATTGGAGCCAGGGGCCACCTGGAAACCCTGTTCACAAATTGGCTTGGGAATTTCCTGCATTGTTTGTCCATCAAACACCACTGGAGGTGAGCTGGGCCTTTGAGGGCCTGTGGAGGCCTGACCTGAGCTACCTGTGGATTCCACATTCTGCTTATGAATCTGTATTCACAGAAGAGAGAAACACTGTCAGGCTGAGCTCCATGGCATGTCCCCAGCCAGGCAGATTACTTGGAGAGGCCTGAACAGGAACCACTGTCCTGAGCAACCCAAGGCCACCTTATTATCCCAGGAAGGAACAGAGTCACAAAGCAAGCTTGGTACTAACCTAATAGGACACTCTTATAACTAGAAATAAAGAAAACACATGAACAAAGATTAAAAAAATTATCATTTAATATGAATTCTGATGTGTATCATTGTTTTGTTTTATTTTGAGACAAGGTCTCCATATGCAGCCCAGGTTGGCCTGGAACTCATGATGATCTTCTTGCCTCAGCCCCTCCAAGGACTGGAATTACAAACATGTGCCAATACAGCTGACTCTATGAATTCTTACCTTAAATATACGCACGTTCTGTATCTCAATGGAGTAAAGGCACATTCTGAAACTGACTCGTGAGCTTTCATCCCACACATCCATGACAATCAAGAAAAATCTGAAGTCCGACAGGAATCCAGAGCCAGAGCCACCTAACTGGAGCAATAACCTGGGCCCTGGCACACACAGGGTTATTGAAGTGTTTATTGACTGACTAATTGGCTGAATACATCCATAAACAATAATTAAAGCAAGGACAGAGCTCCAAATCATAATAACATTGGACTAGAGCAACTTCCTTAGATCTCAAAACTAGGGCTTGTTCACATAGACCTTAGGAGAGAAGGTTACCTACCAACAATATCATTTTAGACTAAGAACTGGCAAGAAACACATGAGATCAAGATGAACACTATGGCACACTTGAAAGGAAGGGATGCTGGAATAACAGATGCAGATGAACAGTATCCAAAGTCTATGGGTCCAGCAAGAGGAACCTTCTTCGCTCCAACCCTTGGGAAAATACTAACGTAGTCCTCGAAGCTCAAAGATTTAACCCTTAATGACTGGGTGGGTGGTGGATGAATGGAGGATGGATGGATGGAGAGAGAGAGAGAGAGAGAGAGAGTTATTTCCTGACTTATTCTGCAAGGCCAACATAACCCAAACACTCAACCCTGTCAAGGACTTTGTAAGGGGGTACTACAGGTGAGCATCTCCCATGGACACAGACACAGAAATTCCCAGCAGAATATTGACATATCTTGCTCATTTCCAAATGTAAACATGCCCTTGACATATTACATTGAGCTTCAAGAGTACACAGTTATTATTAATCAGAAATAAAATTAAATGATGCATTTAGTAAATAAACAAGCAATTAAAAATTATACATGGTGGGGCTGGGTGTGGTGGTACACACCTTTGATCCTAGCACTTAGGATTCAGAGGCTGGTATGTTTGGTGTTAGCCAGGGCTATATAATGAGACCCTCTCTCAAAAAAAAAAATTAAAACCTAAAACTATATGCAAGAATGAATGAATGAATTGAAAGCCAAGGGAGACCAGCAAATGCAAACCATCAATCGTTATGTAGCCTCCCTGTTGCCATGGAAATATGGCTCCTACCCACTGGGCTGGAACAATACAGCTATCAGATTTTTTCTTTGTCCTAGTTGGATTTTTTTTCAACCTGACATAAGATAGAGTATTATAAGAAGAGGAACTCAAGTTAAGATATTGCCTTTATTCAGATTGTGTAGGAAATTTTCTTAATTAAGGATTGATGTGGGAGAGCTCAATCCCACTATGGTGTCACCACTAGGCAAGTGGTCCTGGGGTGAATAAGGATGAAAATGAAGCAAATGAGGAAGAGCAATCCAGTAGACAACACTCCTCAACGGCTTCTACTTTAGCTCCTGCCTCCAGTTTCCTGCATTGAGTTCCTGTCCTGGGCTCCTTTGATGGTCGACTGTGATGTGGAACTTTAAACTACTCCAATAAACCCAGTGTGTTCATGCGTGCGTGCATGTGCGTGCATGTGCGTGTGCATGTGTGTGATTATGTTCATTCTTTCAGTTCAGTTCTTTCAGAGAACCCTTCAAAAATTGTCTAATTTCTAAACCTAGGAAATAAATTTGACTTCCAAATGTTGAGTTTCCGGGAGAAACTAACTTACCTAGACAGGTGAGGCTCAGGAAGCATAGACCTACAGATGCCAAGGACCTAGAATCCCAAGAACTTAATGTTCTGAGGGCACTGCAGGGACCATTCAAAACTCTGAGCACTGCATTGCATAGCCTCTTGTGACAGCCATAAACATCTGGGAGAGATAGTAGGTGATCTCTGTCAGGTTAAGCCCAAGGGTGAGAACCTCTACCTAAGGCTGCATCCAAAGTAAGTACCTTGACCCAAAATAAGGTGGCCACAGAGGCACTGGTCACCACCACTAGACCTGAAAATCACCTACACAGTCTCTTTTTCTCAGGGCAACACACTAATGGCCATAGTTTCCAAGGAGAGGAATTGATAAAGAAGTCCATGAAAGCAGGACCATTTCAGAATGACAGAAGAGGGGACTAAGGGGTCCCTGAGTGCTGTCCCTGCTATGTGGCCTCAGGTGCATCACTAAAACTCACAAGGTGTCTGGATAGCCAGCAGCAGAGAGGCTACTCCACAGCAGAGTACAGACACTGAACACAGCCCCCCCATCCCTGTCATGACTCACATTCCCCAGAAATAGCTGGAGGTCATGAAACCACTGGTGTAGTGTGTTATTGACTTCTCCATCAAACATGAATGGTTGAACTCGGTGCTTTTTAATTCACCATTTGGAAAGTAGCCACAAAAAGAGAGTATACAAGCTCCAACAGTGGAGACAGCTGAGTGTACAAGTGCCTTTGAGTGTGCAAGCCTGAGGGCCAGCATGTCCTCTGTTTCTAGAGCTTGGGAGAAGGGAATTCTAGAAGGGTGAGATCTGTACATGTACCCCATCCTGTCAGGAGTCACTGCAGGGAAGAGTGCTATGCTTTACTCGAACTTCCACACTGGAAGACCACTGAGAAAAGTCAGAGTGCACCATTCAGGCCTCAGCCTCGGGTTAAATGAAACAAGGAAGTCATAAAGATTAGGACATGGGGGGTCAAAAGATTATTAAATGAAACAGAGTGTGATTAGACCCAGAAGAGATATGTGAAAGATATAGAGAGCCTGCCATAGGCCCTGCTTCAGCACCCCATTTCCTGACCATTCCTCCAGAGCAGCTAGAGTAAGCAGCAACCTAAGCTTGAACCCACCACTCAGCACACCTGATGCAGCCTGTAGCCAGGCCAGGCAGGTTCAGACAGCTCATGTCTCAACCTGGACAAGGGATGATCTGGCCACAGTTCTCAAAAAGCCCAGAGTACAAACTCTCTCAGAGCCACTAGGGTGGCTCTCCAAATTGAGATGACCAACCACTTATTCTCAATATGGGCCACCTAAGGAGTTCAGTTTCTCTGGGGTTGAGAGATGAGGGTGGACACAAAGTAGAGGCCATGGGCACTACTAATTGTCTAAAGTAAAATGAGAATGCTAAGAGGACAGTCTGAGAGCTGGGGATATAGCTCAGTGTTTATCCAACACTCATGAAACCCTGGTGTCAATCCCCAGAACCACAAAACTGAATGTTGGTGGCACACACTTGTAATCCCAGCATTTGGGCGATGGAGGCAGGAGGACCAGAAGTTCAAGGTCATCCTCAGTAACACAGCAAGTTTGAAGCCAGCCTGAGATGTGTGAGTCAATGTCTCTAAACAGACAGACACAGACAGAAAAGTCTGTACTGCTTTAACTACTGAATTATGAGGCAACATTAGTGGCACGTTCTGGCCCCAGGTGGATCCAAACACTTGGGACACATTAAGTCATTCATACTTAAAGGGGTTCTTTGAGACAATAATGTCATGATCCCACTTATGGATGAAGACACAAGTTTAGAGCAGTGATGTTGCTCCAAGAGTAAGTACCAATATGCTAGAGAATTATCCCAGACCCTTCCCCTATTCCAACCAGAGTCTGAGGCCATAAAGGTATCCAGGCCCCTTGCTGCCTCTGATCTTTTTCTGCTCTTCCATTCCCAACAGCTAGGGACCCAGAAAGGTATGAAATGCAGTGGACATGCCCTGAGACCCTAGTGTGTTCCCAAAGAGCCTTTGCAGGACTCCAGCTTCCTCTAAGCCTTCTGTACTTATTTTTTTGTCATCATGACTAACCTCTGTCAGCATGGACCCCTGATGGCCTGGCACGTCCTTCCTGGAGATGTCTCGGTGACATCTGTAGGATGATCAAGAGCCCATTAGATCAAATGCAGACCTAGTAGGGGGTCTGGACAGAATTGGAGCATAGACTCTGATATTTATACCTTGGGAGGAACCACTTAGGGACACAGAACCCTGTTTTCCTTCTAGAATCTTCCTGAAACTGAGGGGTGGGAGAGCAGCACTCCTGGACAAAGCCATCATAGTATAAAATAGGACAGGTTTTGTTCAAAGCCCTGCAGAGGGAAGGGTGTTGAACACTGACGCTGGTCCAGGGACAGCCAGTGCTGTAGAGCAGCCTCTGAGGGGACATGCATGTGGGCAGTGGCTCACTTCCCCTGCATTGACCTGCGCAGGGCCTCCTTCACATCCTTGTTCCTCAGGGTGTATATGAAAGGGTTCAGCACTGGCGTAACAATGGTGTTGAGCACTGTGACAGCTTTAGTGAGGTCCAAGGAGCTCTCCACCGAGGTCCTCACATGCAGAAATATGGTGGAGCCGTACCAAATGAGCACCACCGTGAGATGAGATGAGCAGGTTGAGAAAGCGCGGTGCCGGCCCTGAGCAGAGGGAATCTTGACGATGGTAGTGATAATGTAGGCATAGGAGACTAGTGTGACAACACAGGAGCCCAGAATGACACAGAAGGCGATACCAAAGGACACCAGCTCCACCAGCTGTGTGTCAGTGCAGGACAGCACTATCCAGGGCGCAATGTCACAGAAGAAGTGGTTGATGACACGTGAGCCACAGAAGGAGAGACGAGCAATGAGGGCAGCAGGCACTGTGATTGCAGAAAAGCCACACAGCCAGGATCCCAGGGCCAACCGTGTCGCCAGTCCAGGTGTCATGATGCCACCATAGCGCAGTGGCAGACAGATGGCCAGATAGCGGTCATAAGCCATCACAGCCAGCAGGAAGTACTCAGTACAACCGAGAGAAAAGACAAAGTACATCTGTGTGGCACAGCCGGCCAACGAGATGGCTCCACCCAGGGGAGAAAAAGTGGCCAGGGTCTTGGGCACGCAGGCTGTGGTGAACCAGATCTCCAGGAAGGAAAGGTTGCAGAGGAAGAAGTACATGGGTGTCTGCAGGCATCTGTGGGCCCCTACCAGGGAGATGATGGCTAGGTTTCCAGCTACTGTGAGCAGATACATGACCAGAAAAAGCAGGAAGAGCCCAATGTGCAGACTCCTTGGCCCAGGGAAGCCCAGCAAGATGAACGGCCCTGGTGTGGACAGGTTCTGGTCAGTACTCCAAGCCATTAAGTATTTTGGGGACATGGACTACCAAGTTGTCAAGAAGAGGGCTCAGGAAGTGAAAGGTCTGTCCCTTTTCTGTTCTCTGGAGAGTCAACTCAATTTGTCCTACAATCCCAGGACCCAGGCAAGCCCCATCCCCTTAGGAGTAACTGGATAGGCAGCATAAACCATCCCCATGCTGTAGTAAGCTATTCATCCAGTTGTGCATAACTTCCAGTTATTGCCTGTCACCTGGGGGGAGGGAATACTGTCTCCTTATTCTACAGTGTTTGTCACCTGGTGGACAGAGGTCCTTATTCCAGAGTCAGGGAACCTAGAAAAAGACAAGAACTATTGGTTTTCCACAAGGAAAGTTAGGAATGTCTTGACCTTGAGCATTTTCGTCCGACAAACAGTTGAGGCCCCTACAGAATACTCCTATTGCACCTTGGAAATGCCACACACAGGGAACAACACCTTCAGTAGCAGAGCCCATAGGACACCTCCTCCTCTAATTTTCCTCCTTCTCTAGCTCCACTTTGCCTCAGGCTCTAACCCTAAACTGTTGGTTGAGAAAGGAATAAACCAGGTTTCTTAAAATTTATATTTAAAAAGCTGTCACTCTGAGCCTGTGAAGCGGCTCAGTGAGTAACGGCACCTGCTGCCAAACCTGACAGCCTGAGTTCAATCACCAGAACCCACATGGTAGAAAGAGAAAACTGGATCACACACACACACACACACACACACACACACACACACACACACACAC
>CAJQZJ010036726.1:0-13364 GCA_907164525.1 Lophiomys imhausi
TCATACACATACACACACATACACATACATACACATATATACATACATACACATATACACACATACACACATATACATATACACACACACTTAAATTAATAATTTTTTAGCTGTCATTTTTACTTCTCCTACCCAGAAGCCTGAGTGCTATAGTGTGCATGGATGTGTTGGTGGATGAAAAGGGTGTTTAATGGGTCCTGCAACCTAAGAAGCCATACCCAAGAAGGGTATCAGCATATCCCTCCAACCCCTTCTCAGAGCCAGCTGCTCCTGGGCTGGCCAGGTAGAAGTCAGGTGACCCTCAGGCACAGAGCCCAGAGGCATCTTCCTAACACTTCTTCCTCTTCCCAGCCTTCCACAAACGCACAGACTACACAGACACGCACACTCCCACACATACACCTAAGCTGCCCCTCTAACCACCATGCCCCACCTCCTGGACCACTGTGCTCCACATCCTGGTTCTTACCCTCTTACTGACCACAAAATCAACAGTCCCTCATCCAGAAAACCTGAAGGTTCCTTGGGTGCCTTGGCTGCAGTCCCTTCTCCAGATTTACAGCAGCCCTCCATAGCTGTTCTTAACCAGCACAAATCTGCAACCAAAATACAATGTACCTCCATAGGCCTGTTGCAGATACTTCTAAAGATAAGTCCCCAGCAGCCTCCCTGGTCACCCTCCCCCCCCCTTAAGCCCATGGGTCCCTCCATCATACCAGTGGCATCTGACCTGCTTAGGAAGGCAGTCTTGGCCTATATGGCACTGTCATCAACCCTTGGCACAAACTCATATGAGCTTCTCATTTAGAAAAATGTTTTCACTGTTGTCAATCATACTGCAGGGACCACAAAGAGAAAGAAGCTGACAAGCCCTGTTCCACCTGGAAGGTGACTATCTTGTGTGACATTTGCACTCCAGCCTCCTGCTTCTTCCTATACACAACGATAGGACTCAGGTCTTCTCCCTTCCCTCCCACCCCAGAGCCACATGTGAATGAGAGAAGGTTGCTTACCTGTGCAGGAAGGACACCTAGACATCAGAGTAACCATCATCATCCCACACAACTACAGCTGGCAGGTGTCTCCTGAGGCTCAGAAGACAAGCTTGAAGTTGGAGATCTTGGTCCCAAGACAGAGTGGGGGCCATCACCCTAGTGCATGTGAGACTCAAGTGGGTCTAGAGGCGATACAACTACCCATATACCTTAAGGTGGCCTGGCTCCTGAGGGGTCAGGAATGAACTTGCAAAGATGAGAATTCCCTTGTCCAAGTCAGCTCAGGGACAGCCTCAGTCCCTATGGAGGTGGCGGATGCAGTACTATCCACCCAGGTCTTCAATATGGCCTGCTATGCAGCCTGAAGTCCAGAAGGGTCACCATTGGCAATGCCAAACTCTCTGGGCAGGGATGCATCCAGGCCAAGGGCACAAAGAGCAGTCAGCAGCCTGGCTGACCTCTGGGGTCTCCTGGGGACTCAACACTGCTGCTCACTTTCTAGAGTCACAAGTCAGTCTAGACATTTAAGGGGCAGTTAAATTCCTGCTGCCTTGGGCTCCCGTTGCTGTGGCCAATAGCCGATTTGGATGACCAGTGAAGACACTGGGATATGCTCCCTACTTGGGATTTGAGTATATTCCTTCAGCAGACTCTTTGGCCCCAGGTCCACAAGACTACCCTGCTCAAGTTGCCCTGGCTGTGGTCACTTGGGAGTGACCAATACTAGCTCTACCCAGGTCAGACCCGATTCCTGAAGAATCATGAGAGGGGGTTGCTGTTCTGCTCCTTGGCCTCCAGCCTCCTTTCAAACAGCGGCCACATAGCTCCTACATTGCAGAGGCCTGGAGCAGATAAAGTCTCCACCAAGCTCTTCCAGCAGTCAGCCATGTAGCAGCCAGAACCCACCCTGAGGCTATGTTCCTCTCTAGCCCAGTCAACAAAAGCATCTGATGGGGTGGCAGGTGAGAGCCAGGACAGCTTTGGGGCCTGGCAGGCAGAGCTTCCTGCACGTGGTTATTTAAGCCTCTCCCAATTCAGGTCTGGGAGGACACTTTTGCTAATTATGTAGCTAGCAACAGCCAGGCCCTGGGGACTTAGAGAACCCCAAGGGTGGACCTCCTGCCCTTGGGCTACACCACACTTCTCACCTACAATGGCTGTTTCCTAGCACTGAAATCCAGGCCAGGTCCCCATGCACCTGTGGAGCAGTGGCTGGGCCTATGTAGCATCACAGAGCATGCAGTTTATCTGCCCACCAGATGCTGGGTGCCACTGGAAGATTTTCTGTGCTTCGGTTTCCCTCTATGTAAGTAGGGCAGCTGTTGCAACGCATACCAATCCAGATTGTTTTTGCCTAATCCATACTGGGCCCACTCCTCTGAGGGGCTACCTCTGCTCATATGGAGAAGAGAAAGTTATGATCCAGGCAAGGAGCTGCCACTGATGACCATGTGATTTGGAACATGGCCCAACTCTGAGCTCTGTGAGCATCAGCATTAAGGCTCATACCTCTGGAACCCCCATAAGGTACCAGGAACCAGCATGAGGCTTACAGCCATAGAGTTGCAGGAGTTGAACACATGGGCTCTGGGTCTCAGTGGGGGACAATAAGCTTCACAGAGTTGGGCCCTGGAGGTAGTATGAATGCCCTTGCCACATTCAGTCCATTTCTTCCCTACAACTTTAGGATCCTA
Organism: Lophiomys imhausi; assembly: GCA_907164525.1. Lineage (NCBI taxonomy): Eukaryota > Metazoa > Chordata > Mammalia > Rodentia > Muridae > Lophiomys > Lophiomys imhausi. Next base: position 2,690 of record CAJQZJ010036726.1, read on the forward strand.
GGACAAGGAGTGCTTGACACCTGTTCCGGAGCTATGTAACCTCAATGGGCCACTATCAAGAGTCGCACTGCCCTCGGGATGTGACCTCCATGAAGGACCCTGGGTTCCCTAATTGGTAGCTCATTAAAAATGTCACAAAATCTCTCCAAGGTCCCATCAATTGGCACCCACTACAGGAGCTACCTGGTTTGGGGAAACAAAGGGCTGCCTTCTGTTAGGCTGGACATGCTATCTCCCACCAAGATGATGCCGCTGGAACTCAAGGATGAAGTAAAAGGAGGGTTTCTAAGCACAGATAGCTCAGAAGGTTGAATGTCACTTCCCTGTGGCCTGCATTTGATTTTCCCCTGTCAATGCCCAGGACTCAGGCCACATGCACACCCTAAGCTCTTCTCAGTTAGCATGTGGCACCCAGCCTTCACATGAAGTTGTAGGTACCACACTGCAGTCACCTCCGTGGCTGAAGGACATCTCAGCTGTGGGAAACTCTGATTTTCTTAGCTGTTGTTGGTGCTCTTACACATTCCCTCGTGACCCTTGAATCATTGAACTTAGAATTAAGTCCATAGCTCTTGACTGACATAGCCACTCTAACTTAGGGAGAAGTTGTGGGACAATGAGCCTGGCACTCACAGGACACCCTCCTCTTGGAATTCTACTGTCCATAAAATGGGTGGAAGTCCTCCCCAAATCACAGCCACAGGGGTAAGCAACAGGACACCAAGGAATCTATGACATACTGGCTTTGCTTTTACAAAGAACAGTACACAACAGTAGAGATAAATGCCCTTTAAGGGGGTATGTGTGAAAGACAGCAGGTGGTTGGGGAAGAGCTAAGGAATAAACACATCTGCAACAAGGGATTAGAACAAGGTTCCAGGCTGGAGAGATGGCTCAGTAGTTAAGAGCACTGGCTGCTCTTCCAAAGGACCTGGGTTCAAATCCCAGCACCCACATGGCAGTTCACAACAGTCTGTAAAGGCTGAGCATGGGGGCGCACGCCTTTAATCCTTTAATCCCAGCACTTGGGAGGCAGTGGCAGGGGATCTCTGAGTTCAAGGCCAGCCTGGTCTACAGAGTGAGTTCTAGAACACCCAGGGCTGTTACACAGAGAAACCTTGTCTGGAAAAACCTAAAAATAATAATAATAATAATAATAATAATAATAATAATAATAATAAATTTTTTTTAAAACCTAAATGAGAGAACTCTTTAAACCCACTAGGACAGCGGTAATTTTTAATGGAAAATAAGCATTAGTGAGCATGCACAGAAACTGGAGTTCTTGTATATGCTAATTGAAGAAATGGTGACACCTCTGTGGAAACAAGGTGTCAGTTCCTCAAAGGATTAAGCAAAACAATCATGTGACCTAGCATTCCACTCATAAAGGTGTATCCAAGAGAAGTAGAAACAGGGACTGAAAGAAATCCCCCAGGAATACTACTCAGCCATCAGAATCAACGAAATCATGCAATTTGCAGCCAAATGGATGGAACTTCAGAAGCTCATCCTGAGTGAGCTAACCCAGACTCAGAAGGATGCACATGGCATCTATTCACTTATAATCAGATTTTAGCCATATAGTACAGGATAACTATACTACAACCAATGCACCAAAGGGAACAGGAACATAGACTTTGTTTCCTGTCAGTGAGACACTTTGCCCTACTGGGGCTGCCTTGTAGGTCCCCAGTGTATGAGGAGGCTCTTGGCCCTCATGTAACTGCTGAACTGGGGGACTGTTATGTAGGGACACTCCACTATGGAGGAGTGGGATGGAAGAGATGGGGATAGATGGTGGGAGGGTGGGACTGGGGGGGTTGAAAGAGGGTAATGGAGATGTAACCTGAAGTAATAAATAAACATTAAAAAAAAAAAACAAGAAATCCTCAACTTGAATATTCATACAGTAGCATTTGTAACAGCCAAAAGATGGGAATAAACCAGGCATCCATCAACAATGACACTGAGTAAAGGAAAGGAGGACACAAAGGTTGTTCAGCCCTGTGGAAGGACAAGACGTGGCCAGCTTCATGTTGTCTGAGTACTTTGTGCTGTACTTTGCAGTACTTTGTACTTAATGATAAACACCATGGTCATAAGCAACTTGAGGAAGAAAGGGTTTATTGGTTTAGAGGTTACACTCCATCATCCAGGGAGGCCAAGGCAGGAACTCAAGGCAGGAACCTGAGGGCAGGAACCTGAAGACAGGAACTGCAGCAGAAGCATGGAGGAGTTCTGTTTAGTTCCTTTCCAGGCTCACCTTCATCTAGCTAGCTACCTTTCTTTTTCTTTTTTTGTATTTTTATTTGTTCTTTGACAGTTTCATACACACACACACACACACACACACACACACACACACACATATATATGATGTATCTTGATCACATTCATGCCCAAGTTACTCACTCAACATATGTTCCTTCTACCTTTATGCCCTCTTCTTTTGTTTCTCTTTTTTTATTAGCCCTTTGAAAATCTCAGTATATTTTAGTCACACTCACTCCCTGCCTCCACTTTTCCCAGACTCATTCTCCTTTCCCACTCCAGCACTTCCTCTTTTATCCTTTTTTAAACTGTCAGGTAGAGTTAGCTGACTCTACTCATATACTCTTCTGTTTGTGGTCTTCCACTGGACTATGATCAGCCTTCCAGAGGCTGCACCCTTAAAGAAAGCCTATTCTTCTTCTTCCAGCAGATGTCAAGTGCCAATAGTTTCTTATCTAGGGGTAAGACTTCATATTCACTTCCTTTCTCCATGCTAAAATTTTAGCTGGTTTGAGCTTTCCCAAGCCTTGTACATCCTGTCTCAAGTGTTATGAATTCATATGTGCAGCTTCCCTGATATGTCTGGAAAAATCTGTTTCTTTGTAGTTGTCCACTGCCTCTGCCTCTTTCAATATTTCTGTCTTCTCTTCTGAAATGATCCTGAACCTTGGGAGGAAGGGGGGTGTAGTGGTTTGAATGAGAATGACTTCATAGGCTTATATGTTTGAATACTTGGTCCTCAGTTGGTGGAGCTATTTGGGAAGAATTAGGAGGTGTGACCTTGTTAAAGGGGGTAAGTCACTAGGGTGAGCTTTGGGGATTCAAAAGCCCACACAATTCCCAGTTAACTCTTTCTGCCTCTTACTTAATGATAAGATGTAAGTTCTCAGCTACTGCTCCAGCACCATGCCTGCCACGCTCCCCCGACCCATGATGGTTATAAACTTACCCTCTGAACTGCAAGCCCCTAATAAATTCTTTCTTCTCTAAGATTCCTTGGTCATGTCTCTTCACAGCAATAGAAAATAAAGACAGAGTATGATGTAGATGTCCCATTTAGGGCTGAGCATTCCATGGTCTCTTCAATCTCTGAACTTTAACCAATTGTGGGTCTCTGTGTTGTCATCTATTTCAAAAAGAAGCTTACCTCATGAATGTTGAAAGATGTGTTAATGTATGGGTATAAAGGTAAATCTTTAGGAATCAGTTTAATTCTATGGATATTTATCAGAATAATAGATTCTCGTCAGGGCCTACAACATGTCAGACCCACAGTGAACTGGGCCATCCTAAGTCGATCATTCTACATCAATCATCCTACATCAATCATCAGTCAGGGAGATGCTCCCACAGGCCATCTAACTTAGGCAATTCTTCAACTGAGGCTCTCTCTTCCCAGGTTGTCAAAGTGCCAACTAAAGCTATTACACTTTGTGAGCTAAAAGTTCTCCAAATCAGTGTGTTTATATATAAAGCATCCAGATAGTTTAAATTCCTCTGACCTTGTAGACGGATGGGATGTCAAGGTAAAAAGCCAAGGTGGCACTGGGTCATCCTTTGTCCTTTTTGACAGATAGACAAATACTTGTTATTGGCCTCTGTGTCTGTTCAGTATTCCCAAAGCTAGTATTTAAGGAGCAAAAGCGGAAGTTGAGCTTGATGGACCTCTGGCACTGATTAGCTCAATGACCTATAAGAAGATTTCAAACAAGCAGATAAAGGGAGAAAGGAAGTTGATGCAGGACCTGAGTGAGAAAGTCACCAATGTTAATGAGAACTACAACAAGGGAAGTAAGATTCTCAACAACAACAAAACAAAACGAAAGAAAAATAATCAAGCCAGGCAGCCAGGCATGGTGCTACATGCTTTTAATCCCAGCACTTTGAAGGTATAGCTAGGTGAGTCTCTGTGAATTCAAGCCAACAGGGTCTACACAACAAGTTCCAGGACAGACAAGGCTCTGTAGAGAGACCCCATCGCAAAAAAAAAATTTTAATTAATTAATTAACTAATTTTAAAAGGAAAAGTCTAACAGAAACGTTACAGTGATAAAAAATAAAATAAAATCAACCTAGTAAGTCAGAGTGCAAAGCATCACCAATAAACTACGTCAATCAAAAAAGAGCATTGGTGACTGAGGCTAAAGCCAAGGAAATATTTTATTCAGATGAATGACAAAGGAAAAAAGACAATGACAAAGAAAAAATAGCATCCATGAAATTGTTCAGAAGGTACCTACTCCCAAGCCTGATTAACAGAGCTCATTTCCAGGGGTCCACATGGTGGAAGGAGAAAACTGTTGTCCTCTGACTGCCACAAGTGCTGTAACATCACACACACACACACACACACACACACACACACACTAAAATTTTAAACCTAATTCTAAAAACTTTAGAAAAATAAATAACCATAAGAATAACTTTCAGGAAGTCTAAGATGTGCTCAGGAAACCAAACCTAAAAGCCCGCCAGGTGCTGAGGAAGTAAAATGGTACAACAATCTAAATATGAACTGAGAATATAACTCAATGAGCAAAGGGCTTTCTTTTTTGTTTCCTTATTTTTTATTTCTTCAAGTTACATCTCAATCGCAGTTCCCTCCCTAATCCCCCTCCAGTCCCACCCTCCCACCCTCAACCCCCCATCCTCTTCCCTTTTTTTTTCTTTTAAGTTTAAGGTATATCTTATTTCCCCCTACAGTTTCCCCTTTCAGCCCAACAAATGGCTCTTTCTCTTATAATAACAAATTCAATAGAGTACAACAAAGGTAATTAGGCCACAGTTATGAGGGTTATATGGCTTAATATGGTACATTCCCAATGACCAATCAATATGTATTTGGTATCTGACTTTAACATTCTACTATCTAAACATCTCCATGAGTTTAAAGTTCTATATCTGACTCAACATTCATACTAACTTGCAACACAATTTTAAAAGTATCTTCTTAGATCTATAACACTCTCTTGACTCCTAAACAACTCAAAATTAAATTATGAGACTCTAGCTATCTGTTCTTCAATCACCTTAGAGACCTGAGAGGGATAAATATATCTGATTTTATAGGAAGTACAGGGCCTGCAGCTTCCCAAACTAAGAAATGACATACCTGTGGCTGCCTGGACAGTTCCCATTTTCTCTCCATACATTACAGCATCGATCTTCAGTCATTTGGCCCCGTTTCTCTGACAGACATTGATTGTAGAGCAGGGGTTATGAAGGACTTACCTGCCCTGTCTTGGCAGAGCTAGGCTGTCGACTTACCTGCTTCCAGGTTTTGTCCTTTTTGGACAGCATTCTGTCTACAGTTGGAGCAAGGGGCTTTTCCTACCAAGAGATAGGCTTGCGACTAATTCAATCATCTCCCACTAGAGATTCTTCGATGCTCATCTTCTACTTGGAGGAGAATATGGGTGCTGTCAGGAGTTGATATGTCTTGATATAAAACAATCTAAAGTTACGAAAACATCTTTGAATGTCATATTCTGCAGATCTCTTGAGGTTTTTGAAGAGGCCCTATCTATCTCTTATATTAGGGTAAGCAGATGTTGCTTGTCTCTTGCTGGTTTATTTCTGATTAGCGTAGAAAGTAACTATAATAGGCTGTCATAGTACCTAACTGAATGACCGGCTTGCATAACCATTAGTTTGCATTTCTTAATTATCCTAAACAGTTTATGACAATTAGTAGTAAAAGGCCGAAACATCACATTTCATTTTTTTTCTTTACCTCCTAACCCTTCCATCCCATTTCTCTGGGGTGGGGTGTCCTTATATAACAGTCCCTCATCTCATTTGAGAGGTCGTATGAGGGCCAAGAGCCTCTTCATTCATTGGGGATCTACAAAGCAGTACCTTCAGTGGAAAGTGTCTCACTGCCCGGGAGAGAGAACTACTAAACAAACAAACCAATAAGCATACAATAGATAAAACAGACTAAAAAATAGAAAAAAACATAACTAATATATAAAAAATAAATAAAGAATAAAAATTAAAAATAAGAAGTCTATGTCCAAGTTCCATTTGGTGTGTTAGTTGTAGTATCGATATCTTCTACTATATAGCTAAAATCCTACTATAAGTGAATAGATGCCATATGTGTCCTTCTGAGTCTGGGTTAGTTCACTCAGGATGAGCTTTTCTAGTTCCATACATTTGGCTGCAAATTGCATAATTTCATTGTTCCTGATAGCTGAATAATATTCCATTGTATAGATGTACCACAATTTTTTGACCCATTCTTCGGTTGAGGGACATCTGGGTTGTTTCCAGTTTCTAGCTATTACAAATAAGGCTGCTATAAACATAGATGAGGAAACTTCCTTATGATTCCGTGAAGAGGCATTTGGGTGTATACCCAGAAGTGGTATGGCTGGGTCCTGAGGCAGAGCTATTCCAAGTTTTTTAAGATATCGCCAGATTGACCTCCATTGTGGTTGTACAAGCCTGCATTCCCACCAGCAATGGAGTAGGGTACCCCTTTCTCCACACCCTCGCCAGCATGTGCTGTCATTTGAGTTTTTGATCTTAGCCATTCTGACAGGCGTGAGATGGAATCACAGAGTCGTCTTGAGTTGCATTTCTCTGATGATTAAGGATGTTGAGCATTTCTTCAAGTGTTTCTCAGCCATTAGGGATTCCTCCTTTGTGAATTCTCTATTTAGCTCTGTCCCCCATTTTTTGATTGGATTATTTGGTTTCTTTGCATTTAATTTCTTGAGTTCTTTGTAGATTTTGGATATTAGCCCTCTGTCAGATGTTGGGTTGGTGAAGATTTTCTCCCAGTCTGTAGGCTGCCGTTTTGTTCGAATGACAGTGTCCTTTGCCTTACAGAAGCTTTTCAGTTTCATGAGGTCCCATTTATTGATTGTTAATCTCAAGTCCTGAGCTGTTGGTGTTCTGTTCAGGAAGTTGTCGCCTGTGCCAATTAGTTCAAGGGTTTCTCCCACTTTTTCTTCTAGTAGATTTAGTGTGACCGGCCTTATGTTAAGGTCTTTGATCCACTTCGACTTAAGTTTTGTACAAGGTGATAAGTATGGGTCCAACTTCATTCTTTTACAAATGGACATCCAGTTGGATCAGCACCATTTGTTGAAGATGCTGTCCTTCTTCCATTGTGCCGTTTTGGCTTCTTTGTCAAAAATTAGGTGGCCATAAGTGTGTGGGTCTATTTCTGGATCTTCAATTCGATTCCATTGATCTACTGGTCTGTTTCTATACCAATACCATGCTGTTTTTACAACTATTGCTCTGTAGTACAGCTTGAAATCTGGGATGGTAATACCTCCAGATGCTTTTTAATTGTACAGGATTGATTTAGCTATTCTGGGTTTTTTGTTGTTCCATATGAAATTGAGACTAGCTCTTTCCAAGTCAATAAAAAATTGTGTTGGTATTTTGATAGGAATTGCATTGAATCTATATATTGCTTTTGGTAGGATGGCCATTTTTATTATGTTGATCCTACCTATCCATGAGCATGGGAGATCTTTCCATCTTCTAAAGGCCTCTTCCATTTCTTTCTTCAAGGGTTTGAAGTTCTTGTTGTACAGGTCCTTTACTTGCTTGGTTAGAGTTACCCCCAGGTATTTTATGTTGTTTCCCCAGGTATTTTATGTTGTTTGCGGCTATTGTGAAGGGGGTTGTTTCCCTTATTTCTTCCTCAGCCCATTTGTTTGTTGTATAAAGAAGGGCTTCTGATTTTTTTTTAATTAATTTTGTATCCAGCCACTTTGCTGAAGGTGTTTATCAGATGTAAGAGTTCTCTGGTGGAATTTTTGGGGTCGCTTATGTATACTATCATATCATCCACAAATAGGGGTAATTTGACTTCTTCGTTTCCGATGTTTATCCCCTTGATGTCCTTTAGTTGTCTTATTGCTCTAGCAAGAACTTCAAGTACTATATTGAAGAGATATGGTGAAAGTGGACATCCTTGTCTTGTCCCTGAGTTTAGAGGAAATGCTTCAAGTTTCTCTCCATTTATTTTGATGTTGGCCACTGGCCTGCTGTATATTGCCTTTATTATTTCTAGGTACGGCCTTTGTATGCCCGTTCTCTCCAGAACTTTTAGCATGAAGGGGTGTTGGATTTTGTCAAATGCTTTTTCTGCATCTAGCGAGATTATCATGTGGTTTTTTTCTTTCATCTTGTTTATATGGTGAATGACATTGATAGGCTTTCGTATGTTGAACCATCCTGCATCCCTGGGATGAAGCCTACTTGATCATGGTGTATGATACTTTTGATATGTTCTTGAATTCGATTTGCTAGTATTTTATTAAGTATTTTTGCATCTATGTTCATGAGTGAGATTGGTCTGACGTTCTCTTTCTTTGTTGGGTCTTTGTGTGGTTTAGGAATCAGGGTGATTGTGGCCTCATAGAATGAGTTTGGCAATGTTCTTTCAGATTCTATTTGGTGAAAGAGTTTGAAAAGTATTGGTGTTAGCTCCTCTTTGAAGGTCCGGTAGAATTCTGTGCTAAAGCCATCTGGCCCTGGGCTTTTTTTGGTTGGGAGATTTTTAATGACTGTTTCTATTTCCTTAGGGGTTATAGGGCTGTTTAATCTGTTTATCTGATCTTGATTTAGCTTCGGTAGGTGGAATCTATCAAGAAAATTGTCCATTTCACTTAAGTTTTCAAATTTGCTGGAGTATAGATTTTTAAAGTAGGATCCAAATATTCTCTGGATTTCCTCAATGTCTGTTGTTATTTCTCCCTTTTCATTTCTGATTTTGTTGATTTGTGTTTTCTCCCTCTGTCTTTTAGTTAATTTGGCTAAGGGTCTGTCTATTTTGTTGATTTTCTCGAAGAACCAACTCTTGGTTTCATTGATTCTTTGTATAGTTCTTTTTGTTTCTAAGTTGTTGATTTCAGCCCTAAGTTTGATGATCTCCTGCCTTCTGCTCCTCTTGGGAGTGTTTGCTTCTTTTTTTTTCCAATTCACCCACTTTAGCTGTTAATTCGCTAATATGAGCTGTCACAATTTTCTTTTTGAAGGTACTTAGTGCTATGAACTTTCCTCGTAGCACAGCTTTCATTGTGTCCCATAGGTTTGGGTATGTTGTGTCTTCATTTTCATTGGATTTTAAGAAGTCTTTGATTTCCTTCTTTATTTCTTCCCTGACCCAGTGGTCCTCTAGTAAAGAGTTGTTCAATTTCCATGTGAGTGTAGACTTTCTGTTGATTCTTTTGCTATTGAAGTCCAGCTTTATTCCATGGTGGTCTGATAAGATACAAGGGATTATTTCAATTTTCTTGTATCTGTTGAGGCTATCTTTGTGTCCAACTATATGTTTGATTTTGGAGAAGGTTCCGTGTGGTGCTGAGAAGAAGGTGTATTCTTTTGTGTTTGGGTGAAACGTTCCGTAGAGATCTGTTAGGTCCATTTGGTTCATGATCTCTGTTAGACTCGCTATTTCTCTGTTTGGCTTCTGTCTTGATGATCTGTCCATAGTTGTGAGTGGGGTGTTGAAGTCTCCCACTATTAAAGTGTTTGGATCAATGTGCGATTTAAGTTTTTTTTTTTTTTTGGTTTTTCGAGACAGGGTTTCTCTGTGTATCCTTGGCTGTCCTGGACTCACTTTGTAGACCAGGCTGGCCTCGAACTCACAAAGATCCGCCTGCCTCTGCCTCCCAAGTGCTGGGATTAAAGGCGTGCGCCACCACCGCCCGGCTTGCGATTTAAGTTTTAGAAGTGTTTCTTTTATAAATATAGGTGCCTTTGTATTTGGGGCATAGATGTTCAATATTGAGATGACCTCTTGGTGGATATTTCCTTTAATGTGTATGTAATGCCCTTCTCTGTCTTTTTTTATTAACTTCAATTGGAAGTCTATTTTGTTTGATATTAGGGTGGCTACTCCAGCTTGTTTCCTGGGTCCATTTGCTTGGAAAACCTTTTCCCAGCCCTTTACTCTGAGGTAGTGTTTATCTTCAATAGTGAGATGTGTTTCTTGTATACAGCAAAAAGATGAGTCTTGTTTACGGATCCAGTCTGTAAGTCTGTGTCTTTTTATTGGCGAGTTGAGTCCATTGATGTTGATGGATATTAGTGACCAGGGGTTGTTATTTCCCATTAATTTGGTATAGCTGGCTGTCTTGTGTTTCTCTTTTGTTTAGTTGCTGTGGAGGTTTCTATTTCCTCTGTTTTCTTGGGTGTAGTTATCGTCTCTGTGTTGGAATTTTCCTTCTAGGATCTTCTGTAGGGCTGGGTTTGTGAGGAGATATTGTTTGAATTTGATTTTGTCGTGGAATATCTTGTTTTCTCCTTCTATGTTGATAGAGAGTTTTGCTGGATATAGTAGTCTGGCTGGGCACCTCTGTTCTCTCAGGGCTTGTAGGACATCCGTCCAGGCCCTTCTAGCTTTTAAAGTTTCTGAGGAGAAGTCAGGTGT
>CAJQZJ010036730.1:17549-54029 GCA_907164525.1 Lophiomys imhausi
AACTGCATCTAGTAGGACGCTGCACCCTGATATCTGAGCCCCATAGTCAATTCTGAACCCTTCAGATAAAACATAGGAAGCCTAACTTCGTAGCTTGGAACACATTCCTCCTGGGCTTAAAAAACGCACAGAAAACACAAGCAACACCTTAAATTATTTTAGCGATTTCTGTTGAGAATAATCTCAGCATTACCCTATTGTAGGTGTTTGAAGACTCCGTATGTAAGTATTAATAGTCAGAAGCAATTTAATTGCATTTGGTTTTGCATCGAAGTCATTCGGTCCCTCTTCCATTCACATTGCGAATTATGTATTTATACCAATATTACGTGGTTTCATTACTAGAATTTTAGTATACTGTTTAATTGAAACCATTGAAGACTCTTGGTTTGTCCTGCATGCAGAGGTTTTGGAGAATCTTTTAGTTCCTTCAGGTTTTGTGTCTTATAGGGTGAATTTCTCTTATTTTCTAAAATAGTGCCAGCAGGAATTATAGTAAGATTTGCCTTAAAAGTCTACCAAATATCAAACTTCATCTGCATTGTTTTCCCATTGATGTCCCCTGTTGTTTATCTTCAACAATCCAGTTTGCTTCACTACAATTTTATTTTGCAAGCATCTTTTTTGATCCTTCTAATAATTTTTTATCCTCTTATAGCAAATGATTCTCTCCATATTTAGATATTTACTTTTCTCTACAACACTGCCTTCTCTGTAAACATGAGTTTTTGGTGTTTTGTTGTAATTCCATTGGTCATAACTGCTAGGCCTTATACTCCATCTCCTGTTCTTATTACTTTGGGGATAATTGTCAATATTTTGTAGTATTTCATTCCTTTATAAACTTGAGTAGTGTCTTCTCTGGTTTTTCTTTCTGTTTGTTTGGTTGTTGAAGAAGTTGCACACAGACTTGCCTGGTGGCTGCAGTGAGTTGGATTCCCATGACACTGTGTCTCTGTGTTCTTCCTCCTGCATTGTCTGCACTGTTTGTTATTGCTTAGAACCTTGAGTGTGGACACTGACTAGACAGAAAGGAGATCTTAGTCACATTAGATGAGCATTTTCTTCACGACAAAATGTTTGGAGCATATGCTGTACTTTTTGGCTATCTCAGCTGCTTTGTTCATGATGTTTTGTTTGTTTAATGATTATAATATTATTTGCCTTACATTTTTAAACTTCTTTGTAAAATCTAGGTATTTACGTGTTTTACTATGAAATGTTGCTAATGTCTTCATTCTATAGGCTGTTTCTTCATACTTTCAGTTATTACCATTTCTATGCAATTTTTAAAATTTCACACAGTGAAGTTTCAACAGTTCATTCCTTTTGCCCTAGTTTCATGCTTTTATATTTGGATATTTACTTTTCTCTACAACACTGCCTATTCTGTAACATAAGTTTTCGGTGTTTTGTTGAAACTCCATTGGTCATAACTGCTAGGCCTCGTACTGCATCTCCTCCTGTTCTTATTACTTTGGGGTCTACTCTTCTGCCACTGCCATGTGCTGTTGTTCTTGTGTGTCTGCAGTGTCATCTGAAACCACAGCTGCAATGACTCAAGCTTAGCTCTAAGTGTCTGGGGTTGCTCAGCATTCTCAGGGTCCTTGTGCTTCTGTGTACATTTGTAGGATTCTCTTTACTGTCTCTATGAAGTAAATGATGGGGATCTTGATTGTTGTGGATTTTGAGCTTATCATATATGTCTTTCACACTGTCATATTCACAATAATATGTTCCCTTCCATGTGCATGCAAGTTTTTCCCATTTTCTCGTGTCTTCCTCAGTTTCTTCAGTGAATTTCTTTCCATTTTACAGGTCTCTCTTTTGCTTCATTAGTTATCTTTTCTTTTAAAAAAATATTTTGTTTGTTTACTGTTCAGTTTTAATTAGATAATTAGAAGCAATCATTTTTCTGAATGGTTGGTTTTATAGATGATTTAAAACGTTCTGCATCCAAGTAGACATTGATATCTGCTGGAAAGTTCTATATGTATAAATTTTGTTCAATTTTAGTAATTAATAAACCTTGACATTTAATGATTGAATAGATTTATTTACTCACCATTATCCCCTCACCACTCTCTGTGTCCCATCCCTGGTTAGACTTATTTTCTTCCCAATTGTCCTCCTCATGTTTAAAGTATAATTTTGGACCCCTTTGAGCCAGGTAGCTGGGCCATCATGTGTCCATAATTCCAGGTGAAATGAGAGTTTTTATATGTCACCTCCTCATAATTCAGCTCTTAAATTCTTTTACCTCCTCTTCTGTAATGTTCCCTGAAATTTCTGTGTGGTAATGCAGACTTCCCATTATAGGCTATGCAGTTAGTAGCCAATCATTCTCAGTATTTGAGCAGTTATGAGTCACTGAAATAGCTTCTGCCCATTGAAAACAAAGTTTCTTAGTCCCAGTCTGAAAGCAAATAGAACTATTTCAAGGCAGTTTGAATATGTGTCTATGTAGGAAAATGTCAGTAATGAATTCCCTTCTGGGGCCTGTGACCTTCCCCACCAAAGGCTTTTGACCAGGTTCCCAGTTCCATGTATTTCCTTCTGTGGAGCCGGCCCAAGGTCAAACCAGAAAGTCTTCTGTTACCCACAGAATCATCTTGTCTTATTGTGGTGATTCTCCTGCAGGCTTTACAGCAGGCAGGGAAAAGACATTCAGGTTGTGGTAAGAATAAACCCTGCTCAGCCCGATTTTATTGTGAGCAGTGCTGGACCAGGATGTCTAGAGTCTGGCCCAGGTCATTTTACTTTAGTTATATTTAAGCACAGCCCAATTTTTGGGAAAAAAGTATTCAGATAACAACTAAGCATATAGCAATTTAAAACATGTTTACATTGAGATTTTTCATTTACATCAGGCTTCTTTCACAAGAGCGGGTACTGCCATTGATTTAGGGTAGAAGGAGATTGGCTGAGGTAAACAGAATGCCTGTGGGTGTGAGGGTTGGCCTGGCCATAAGATAACGTAAAAGTCACAGGCTGACATAAAGCACAGTGACCTCACTCATAAGAATGGGTTTTATGGTCTAAAAGCAGTATCTGAAATTTAGGGGAAAGGGTGTAGGAAAAGTAACAACATAAATTCTGGAAGATAAGGGCAGAGTCTCTCTCATTAGACAGCAAAGGATCACCGGGTGGTAAACCTACAGCTTTCCTGGCATTCCAGGCAGAGCAGCTACACACCTCATTCCATTGAGGGGTTAATCTGTGTGTTTACCTTTCCTGGCTTCTCCAGTTTTAATCTGTGTGCACAACCCCATCCCCATTTTGTCCTCTACACACTATTGGGCATTTCTTGCCTCTGAGGTTGGGTTTTTAATATACAGGATTCAAATCTGGGTATTGACATTGATAACTTTGTCTCCTGCCCAAGCCTGTATAGGAGTTTGTGACATTGTGAGTACTACAACCAGGGTGTCCAAGATATTTGTAGACACTGTGAACAGTCTGCTGACTTCTCAACATCTTCTTGTAGATATGTAAAAAAAAAATGAAGTGATATTATATGCAGAATTTACAGTTTGTGAAGAGAGCTATAAGATCTGAGCTTTCTCGTGGGTATTAGTAACATTAAATTGCAGATTTCTATTTCATATCTAAGAGGCCCACTTGATTTTTTATTCTCCTATATTGTCCCCTTCAGTTGTGAGCCTTTAATGGCTGAGCCATATCTCCAGCCCAAATTGTCCCCTTTAAATTTTTACCTGTTTTCAAACTGTGTACTGACTGATGCAGTGGGTTGAGTGTGCAGGCCACCTTTCTCACTCTGATTAGAGCAAAAGAATTCCACCTGTCCTTTTGAATTGTTAGGTGTAGGTTTGTGTCTCATTGTCTCCATTATGCTGAGGTACATTCATTTTGTTCTCACATTCTTCAGAGTTTTTGTAATGAGCAAGTGTGATATTTCACCAGAGACCTTCCATGGATCTGTTGACATGGTAGTGTTTCTTCCTACTTTGCATATGAGGTGTCTGTTTTATTAATTCATAGGTGTTGAAACAGTCTTGTGTTTTTGGCACTGACTCAGCTTGCATGCTGTTTCCATGTAACGACATAGACAATCACTGTATCTGTAGGTAATGGCACCTGGCCTGTGCCTTTTCTTTGCATATATTTGTTTGGGCTCACCTGCTTTGGGTGTTGAGGTAAAGACAGCTTTGTGTAATGGCCTTCTAGCATTTTTTTATTTTTTATTTAATTTTTTAATAATTTTATTTATTTATTGCTTCAGGTTACATCTCCATCATATTGTCCTCTTTCCCCCCTTCCCAGCCCCGCCCTCCCACCCTCTACCCCCAACCCTTCCATCCCACTCCTCTGGAGGGGAGTGTCTGTACATATCAGTCCCCCGCCCCAATTCAGAAGTCATATGAGGGCCAAGAGCCTCCTCATACACTGAGGGCCTACAAGGCAGCACCACTAGGGAAAAGTGTCTCATTAGCATTGTTTTTATTTGTGTTATATTTAGTATTCTCCTTGAGGTATTAGTTTAAGGTTTGCCTAAAGAAAAGGAGAATTCTTTCTGAACCTGTCCAGTTATCAGACACAGTAAGAGGAAACTCCTACTGCTTTAGTTCCAGAATTGCTTACTGCCTTTTCTAGTTTTATAATTAGAAGGTTGATTTGTTCACCAAGAGCACATCCTTATTTTCTCCAATTGCAGTCTCTCTGCCTGTGACTTTCTACAGTACTCCATAAGGTAACTCTGATGTCATTTGCGTACATGTCAATGTCTTCTTTTCAACTATAGTTCTGTTCTTGGGGATTCACTCTTTAGTTTGGATTAAGTGACAAATGCTTCCTAGGTACTTTTGTCTCTTCACAGAAACAAGTTGCCTTGATTCAGTGTATTGTCTTTGACTCTCTATTTCATTAATTTCTATATAACCTTACTAATATTTTCCTACATACTGTTTCAGATTGACTTGTTCTCATTCTTTCATGCCCTCAGCCACATAATTATGGACAAATGTCATTTATAACCATTGCCTCTTGCTGTCAGAACCTCTCACTGTGTCTTTGTCAACCCACTTTTGGGTCATTGTGTTTCATGAGCTGACACTTACCCTGCATGTGTCTTCAGTACTCCATGAATTCTGTCTCATTGTTCGTTGACTTAAATCTCCACAATAGCTAACTAAGGAAGAATTAAACCAAATGCTGGGGCAGTGACTCAGCAGTTAAGAGCACCTGTTGCTCTTGCAGGTTCCAGCATAAATTCTCTGTACATGCTCAGAGACTTAACAGCCTTCTGTAACTCAGGTTCCAATGATCTTCTGGCCCCTTATGGCCTCTGCAGTCACTGCATAAACTAGGTGCATATACATACCTGCAGGCAAACATCCGTACACATCAAATTAAATATATAAATATTTCTATTTTTATTATTCTTTTTGAGATGTGGTTTCTCCATGTCTATGTAGCCTTGGCAGTCCTGGAATTCACTTTGTACACCAGGACTGCCTTGACCTCACAGAGGTCCACATGCCTCTTCAGGCATCTGTAGGGATTAAAAGTGTGCACCACCACTGTCCAGCTTAAATGCATTTTCTCTTAAGAAAGAGAAAAAATAATTGAATGTTGTAGAGGTGTTCCTTCAGTCAGAGTCTTGTTATTTGTTGCCTTATATTAACATATCTGTACATGTTGCATCCCTCACCCTTTGGAGGGTGATATGATAAGTACATTTGTGGTTTTTGCAGCTCTGCAAAGTGATTTTTCCTTTTGAATTCCTACCAGTAATTAGCCTAAGGACCTGATTAGCCATTTCCTCAACTTCAATTTTGGCCATTTGACTATTTTTGTTGTGTATTATTTTTTGAGGAGGGTCTCAATATATAGCTGCTGCTGCTGGCCTGAAACTCACTATGTAGACAAGTCTAATAACAAATTAAAGAGTTGCACCTGCTTCTGCATTTAGAGTACTGAGATTAAATTTGTGCCCACTGGATTTGGTTCCACTTACTTTCATTTTCTTTTTCTTTTTTTTGCTATTTTCATTTTCTTTTATGTGTTTGGGTGTCTTGGCACAAGATATGCCTGTGTAACAGGTGTGTTTAGTGCCTTGGGGGACCACAAGCGGGAACCAGATCTGTTGGGAAGGAAGTTAAAGTGTTTGTGGGCCACCTTATCAGTTTTGGGATTTGAACCCAGGTATTCTGGAAGAGCTGTAATTGCTCTTATTCTCTCCCCATCTCTAAATCCATCAATTTCTTTTCTTCATGTTAGGTATTCTGGCTTTGTGAGATGGAATGTCTGTAATTCCCTCAAGGCTAAGGAACATAAACATATTACTAAATATTTTAGAGGACTCTGGA
Source organism: Lophiomys imhausi (assembly GCA_907164525.1). Classification (NCBI taxonomy): domain Eukaryota; kingdom Metazoa; phylum Chordata; class Mammalia; order Rodentia; family Muridae; genus Lophiomys; species Lophiomys imhausi. The sequence continues at coordinate 23,879 of CAJQZJ010036730.1, forward strand.
AGTCTTTTAAACTATAGTCAATGGAGTATTACTCTAATTTATTTTCAACACACTCATTATTGACATATAGAAAACTGGTGACTCATATTTTTTTTTTTACTTTTGTATTCTGTAATATTTCTAAGGCCTTTGTCAAGTATACTGGTTTCAGGTGGTATTTTCAGGTTATGATGTCAGACCATCATTGAAAAAGGAGTTAAATATCTTCCTTTCCTCATATATCTCTTTGCTTCTTTGCCTCTTTTAAATTACTGTAGTTAGTTTCTTTATTATTATTGATATGTGTGTATTGGTATTTGTTCTGCATGATATCTGTGCACCACACAGTGCAGTGCCCACAGAGCCCACAACAGGGCATGAGATCCCCTGGAACTAGTTTTATGAGCTGCCATTTGATTGTTGGTTACAACTCCAGGCCTCTTGAAGAACACCCAGTGCTCCTAACCACCAATCCTCAGTTCCTCCCCTCCAGCTAGGTAAAAACCATATTAAATACAATTGGGAAGAATGCAGATCTTTGTCTTGTTGTAGTGTCAGGTGAAGACTGCACATTTTCTTCTTTCGGGACTGTAAACCTACATTGACCAATGTGCTTTTTATCTCGGGGTTGAGATGTGTTTCATCTATTCCAACTTCTACTAAGGATGTTAGGGTGAAATCTTTTTGAAGATTGGAGCATGGAATTCTGTTCTTACTGAGATTTTCTCTTTTAGTGTTTTTAATCCAGAAGGTTTTGGTGGCTTTTGGGCTGGTTGATTATTGTTTATATTGCTCTCCTTTCCCAGTGAGGGTTAGTGCTTTCCTGTGTTGTACGCGATGATCTCTTCCCAGTTCTCTGGTATTCATTTATTCCTCACATGAAGTGTGTTCTTTTCTGTGTCTTCATCGATAATTCATGTTTGATTCTTTTGTGCATACTTTTATCTGATTATTATCTAAGTAGATCTGTGGGTGAAAAGCCTGTGTTAATTTTTGACCACATTCAAATATGCTTCCTTCACTCTCAATTCTGGAAGTCATTTTTTCTGTATATAACACTTCAGGTGATTTTCTTTCAGAGCTTTAAAAATATTATTCTATTATCTGCTGACTTTAGAATATGGATAAATATTAGTGAATATTGTATTTTCTAAGCCTCTGTTGGTGTTAAGTGATAGGGGAAGACAACTGGAAAACAGATGCACATTGCTACTACCCTTAGCTGTGAGAACATCAGGGTAGATCTGGGAGATGAGGAAGTGCCTGAGAGACTATCAAGGGAAGCCTGGAATAGACTGGAGTGGTCTTCTATTAATCGAGAATCCCACTTTCTGTACACTATGCACAGATATTTGATCTTTTTATACTTTAAACAGTTCATTTTGAAACAAGTGATAGTGACCTTGCGTGGAAGGCTCAGAAGTGGAGAAGCAGGTGTGTATTTGAGGAAATGTCAATCCCAGGGTTCAAGTAGAAGCCCTGGCACTGGGGACTTCTTGGTGGAAGGATGTAAAACCATGGGATATATGTCAGTCTTTTTTTTTTTTTAATCACATTAATCCTTCTTGTATTTCCTGTATGTTTTGAGGCAGGTATTGTGTAGTTATCCAGAGGAACATGTGTTCATAATTCCACCTGCCATAGTGTATGGCAGTATGGTTTTCCATAGCTCATTCCCTTTCATCCAAGTCTTCCATTCTTTTCCTCCAACTTCAGTAACGTTCCCTGAGATTTGGATATGCTATTAAGGATTATTCACCCACAGACTGTGTACACAACAGTCTTTGAATAGAAAGTTTCCTCTTTCAAACAAAATTTGTCTAACCAAGGCTGACAGCAGCACCAGGCTATGGTGTAAGCAGAAGCATTTAAAGGCATTTCCAGTGTTTTTACAGGTAGCAGTATGCCAGGCGTAGATTCCCTCCTAGGGCCTTGATCTTTGCAGTCACTGACTTTTGGCCTGCTTGCAGTGCCATCTGTGTGTTTCTTTGTGGGCTTACCTCAGTTTGAACCAGAAAGAATTCTGTTAGAAGATGTTCTCTGTCCCTCTTACTCTTTGTAAGCACTGGTGCACTGTGCTGAGTTAGTGTAGAAGGAGTGGACATCGTTGTCTCTCTCCTGATTAGAGTAGAATGATGGCAGATCATCTTCACTCTCTATAGTCGTAGATTCAAGTTTTTGGCTGCTATCTTCATTATGCTGAGGTATGCTCCTTCTGTTTCACATTCTTCAGGGCTTTTATAGTGAGAAAATGTAATATTTTGGCACAGGCCTCTCGTGGGTATATTGACATGGTTCTGTGTCTTCTCTCATTGATTCTACATATTTTGTGCCTTGAATTGATTGGTTTGTGGGATGAAACATTGTTGCATCCCTGGCATGAAATCAACTTGAGATCCATTTCTGCATCCAATAGGGAGGGTCTCTTTTTCAGTGTGTATACTTGCACCTGCTGTGTCATTGTTTTTCTTTACAAATATTTTCATCCTCATCTGATTTTTCTATCAAGGTAAAGCCAGCTTTGTGTGATGATGGCAATGTATGTGATCCCTTTTCTTTCTGTATTCCTCATTATTCTCTGGGCAGGATTAATGTTGATTTTTCTAAAGGAATTAAAGAATTCAGTGCTGAGTCTGTCTAGTCCTCAGACACTCTGACAGGAAACTGACTGCATCGATGTCTGCACTTGCTTACTACCTGTCCTAGTTTATGGCATAGGTTGATTTGTGCACTTGTTTCTAGGAAATCATCCTTTTCTTTTTCAATTTTCATTAATTTTGTGTGACTTACCACAGTACTACATAACATAACATTCTGGTAATTGAAATATATTGCAGTTCCCTCTTTTGGGTATTGTTCTCTTAATTTGAGGATTCACTCTCTTATTTGGGTTGGTGAAGTATGCTTTGTCTCTATTTGTGTGCCTTTCCTGCAATAGGTCTTTGCACTGACTCCTTGTGATCTTCTTTGAGTCTCTATGTCATTAATTTCTATGCTGGGCACTCAACTGTGCAAAACCACACTAATCAGTCAGGAATAATGTAGAAAGAAAAAATTTCTTCTCTTATTGTTTCCAATGGCCCAATAGGAATCAGTATCTAATGTGGAAATAAATTAAGGGCTTCTACTTAATTTTCCCTTTAATCACACTAAACAATGTCTTGTGAACAATGTGGTTCATATGTGAAATGTATACATAAACAAATGATGTCAAGAGTATTGGATTGCAGATGGAGTTTTAAGGTCTCTGAAGGTCCTAGTTATTCTTCTTTGATGAGACTTGGCTGCATGCGGTGCCATTTCCTGGGAGCTTTTGTCCACATAGCGTCTTACCTTGATCCCTCCCCTGCTCTTGAATTCCATAATCTGCTGTGAATTCTGTTGGGGAAGGTCTGATAGGCTGATTTCAATGCTGAGATCTGGTTACTGCCCCTTCTGAGCCATTCTCTTGATTGGTTAATAAAAGTCTCTGATGACCATTTAGCTGAGCAGAAAGAGTATAAGAATGCGGGACATCCTGAGATTAGAACAGGAAGCCTGTGCTTTACACAAAAGATTAATTCTTTCCAGCCAGAAGCAGGAAAAAGGAGGACACACACCATGGGTTAGAAAAAAGAACCTCATTCCACATGGCCAGGAGCATCGGTATATCATGGAGAATGGCAGTCCAAGGGGACATATGTATATATGCATCATATTTGGGTAATATAATTATGAGCTAGCTTAGATGGGCTAGGATTGCACAATTCAGGATTAACACCACCAATCAATTAACAATAATATAAATACTAAGTAAATAATTTAATTTTTTTCAACAAATGGCTCCCAATTGTGGCAATTAGAATCCATGCTTACAGCCTGAGAAGGCCTGGGTAAAAGGTAGTTTCCTAGCCAAAGAGCAGGGAGCTGAAACCGAATACATTTCAAAGGAGCGGCTCCCTTAACAAAAGCTACTGCCTTATAGCAAAAGTGAAAAGCTTAGCTCTCCTTACATATTAAAAAACTGGCAGCCTTCTAAACAGAGCTTGAGAACAGAATTAACCACCTAGATTAAAAATGGAGGAATTCATAATGCCTCAGTACTTTTGGATTCCAATTGAGTTTATTCCTCTTAACATGCAAATGATTTTTACCCTGACAATTATGGTTCTGTGTATCTTTTTTGAGAAAGTTCTGACTAGGATAGGCTTAAAGGAAATAATTTATGGATGGAATGCTAAATTTTCGACAATGGTAATAGAGGAAGGAGGGAGGTCCTTCCAAATAGAAAATACAAAATTGATGGCAGCTGGAGCTAAGAGCTCCCTGGCTACTAGGTGCTTGTCAGGAGTTTCTGGTATCAGCCCGCCAGTTAAATGTGCCAAAACTAGATTTCAAGGAATAATGAACAGAGCTTTAATTCCAATATGGGATGGCATGGTTAGACATGCCAAGGCTTTTGATATGTTCTTGTTTCCTTGCTTGATTTTTGTTTAGATGTCTTTGATTTTCCCTATATCGGGAGGTAAAAAGGATATTTTTCTGGGTTGGCATTACTAAAACATAAGAGATTTTTTAATATTTTGGGCAGATTTGGAATTCTCACTACAGTTCAAATTGTTCTCTGGGTTCCAGAGTTACTAATATCTGGGATTTAAGTGAAATATTTGAGCAGGGTGGTACTGGCACACGCCCTTAATCCCTTAATCCCATCACACTACAGGAAGAAACAGGCAGATCTCTGAATTCTAGACCAGCCTGGTTTAAACAATGAAGGCAGGGTGGGAACCCTGCTGATAAGATAAGGCTGCTTACTAAAGGCAGTCTAGAATTCAAAAATGACAAATTTTTCCCTTGATGTTAAGTTTAATAATGCCCTTACTGATCTAATGGATGAATACACATAATCTTAAATTTACATAAAGAGAAAGGGGTCACAAGCCAGTCTCCGTAGGTGTGGGGCTCCCACTGGAGAACTGGTTTCAAGAGGCATTTTGCCCCTAAAAGAGATATGTTAATCACTAGGTGTGGTGGTGCACACCTTTAATACCAGCGCATTGGAGGCAGAGGCAGGCTGATCTCTGTGAGCTTAAGGCTAACCTGGTCTACAAAGTGAGCTCAGGACAAGGATACACAGATAAATCCTGTCTTGGGGGGAAGGAGAGAGAGAGAGAGAGAGAGAGAGAGAGAGAGAGAGAGAGAGAGAAAGAGATATATTCTGTTAATCAAAGTAAGGACCCAGACTTAGGCTGGGGAAGAACATGCAAACTTTATGCCTCCCATAGCCATTAATTAAGAAAAGCTAACATAAAATAGCATATCATGCTATTCTACACCAATCTCCTTAAGAATGAATGGGGCTTCCATGGGAGAATTGGAATTCAAACTAATACAAAATTGTTTAATTAATGTTATTGTTTAGTAAGGGTAATTCACTTATTTAAATTCATACCTTGATCTCAAAACTTGGGAGACAAGGAAAAAACAGATTCTTTATGTATGTGAGGCCAATCTAATCTACAGAGCTCTATAGAGCATATCAAGACAGCCCAAGCTGCAAAGAGAAACCCTGTCTCAATAAGGATAGATATATCCACATAGAAATTAAATCTCCAAAGAAAGGAGAAAAAAATATATAAATGCATACCTTTGATCCCTAAATGTGGGAGACAAAGACAGAGGCAGATAGGTTCCTTTTGAGTTTGAGGCCAACCTAACTTACAAAAAGTCAGAACAACACAGAATAAACCTGTTTTAATCAATTAATAAATTTATGTCAATTGTAGAGGAAAGTACTTAACCTGCATACAGTTTTATGCTGTATTTTCAATTTAAAATAGATTATAGCATATATATAATACTATTACATGTCATCCTTTTATATGGCATGAATGGAGACTTACAAATGTCTTTCTTCTTTTCAAAGAACAGAAAATATTCCTTAATTGATTTGTGAATCCTGCACATCCAAGGCATTTTGATAATTGCAGAACTATATATTATTTGTGAGAAATTATATATTTTCAAAACAATGGGACCAGAGTTCAAAGAAGATGAGACAAGTAACCCAAATGATCCAGCTTCATAGACTGCCTCAATTGCTGTTTCCTCAAATATCTGCATCCAGAACGACTTCAAATTGGCTTACTAAGATGGTCCAGCCTCACTGACTGTTCCAGACAGGACTTCTTCAATAAAGCCCTGAACATTCCCACTCAAAGTCCAGAATTGGACTACAGATTCTTCAGGACATTCAAATTGCTGAGCACATAGAGACTGGACAACAAATGTTAACATTCAATTGATTAACCATTTTTCCATTTTATTTGGGCCCCCCAAACAGGTTTTCTACATCCCAGTTCAGCAGGAAGCAGTTTTAAGAGACCGACGTCCCATTCCCAAAAAGTGGGGTGTATGATAGATGTTTAGGGAGAATGGTTACAAATTGTTATATGGTCTTGTTAAGCAAGGTATAGGAGGTTAGACTCATGGATTTCTTTCTTTTCCTTTATCCTTCTTTATCTCTTACATAGGGGGAGAAGACTTGAAAAGGAAAAAGAGGGGAGTATGGATATATAATATAGAATTGATAAGATAAAAGGATAGATTATTGAATCTGCTCCTATAGATCCTTGTTATTAATACAAAATTTAGGTTATACACATATGAGAAAGATAGGTAAAAAGTGTAGATTATTAAATCTACTCTTATAAATCTTTGTATATTGATACAAAATTAAGGCTATATTTTGATAAGGTATTATACCTATGTAATTCTTAAAATTGCAGTGTGAAGTTCTAGTACTTTTGACAGCAACTATCACAAACTGTTTAGGATAATTAAGAAATGCAAGATGATAGTCATTCAAACTTGTGATTTTATTAGGATAATTAAGTTAGTTAATCTCAGATGTTTTCTAAGTTAATCATATATTAAGTTGATAGAGACAAGCAATATTTGCTTACTCAATGGATATGGAAAGATGGTCTTCAAAAATCTCAAGAGATCTGTAGAATATGGCGTTTAAAGATTTTTTTATTATTTAAAAAATTCTTTGACATGAGACTGTCAGCTCCTGACAGTTCCCATTGGATTTGAAAGGAGATGACAAGCATCAAAAAATCTCTATCAGGAGATAATTCTTACTGGACAGAAACACAACTGCTCTTTCAACAGACTATATACAGTCCAAAGATGGACCAAAGCTTTATTGCAGGTAAATTGACAGCCTGATTCTGCAAAGACAGAATGGGCAAATCTTATTTCCTGCTCCACAACTAAGTCTGTGAGATATGCTTGGCCAGAAGGCTGAAGATGATGCTCCCATGTTATAGAAACTGGGGACTGTCTAGGCAGCTGGTTGTCTGTCATTTTATAGTTTTGGAAGTTGCTCTCTCTACACTTCCTATCTATTCAGATATATTTATTCTTCTCAGGTTTCTGATGTGATTGAAGACTACATAGGTATAGCCTCACAATAAGTTTTAAGCCATCTAGGAATTAAAAGGATGTTTTAAGGTTAAGATGGTTTAGTTAATAATGTAAGTTAGGCTGGAAGTTGAATTGGGTATAGATCATTAAACTCATCAAGAGAGATATGTAATAGAATATATTTCCTAATTGATTAGTCAAATACATATGGACTGGACATTGAGAATGTATGTCACACTTTTTAGTTTTCATAATTGTTTTTATTGTATTTATTTATTGTTATTGTTACTGTATTGTGTTTATTGCTGTATTTATTGTTATTAAGAAAAGGAGCCTTTTGTTAGACTTAAAGGGGAAGATGTTGGGGAAGGTCTAATATTGCTTCTGATATGCTGATTTCAATGCTGAGATCTGGTTACTGCCCCTTCTGAGGCATTCTCTTGATTGGTTAATAAAAGTCACTTATGGCCAATTAGCTGGGCAGAAAGAGTATAGGAAGGCAGGACTTCTTGAGATTAGAATTGGAACCTTGCATTTTACACAGACGATTAATGCATTCCAGCCAGGAGCAGAAAGGAGAACACACACCATGGGTTAGAAAAAAGAACCTCATTCCACATGGCCAAGAACATCAGCATAGCATGGAGAATAGCAGTCCAAGGGGATGTATGTACATATTGGGTCATATTTGGGTAATAGAATTAAGAGCTAGCTTAGGTGAGCCAAGATTGCTCAATTCAGGCCAAGGCTTGTTAAAATCATCCGGTGTCTGTGTGCTCATTTATAATGGTGGGTTAAAGATTAGCAACCATTGAACCAATTAATGATAACCTAAGTACTGGTTAAATAACTTAATTAACATTTTCTACAGAATTCTACTGATTTTCTCATGGAACCACCTTCAGGGAAGACACATCCTTTTCTATCACTGCTCATCATGTATTTCCCCTTTTGTAATTTAAAAACAATAAACTCTACATTTGTATGTCTGCTGGTTTCTGCTGGGTAGGATCAATGAAGTTGTTGAATTATGTCTGTATCCTTTGTCCAAGTTAAGAATTTCTCAACTATTGTCTAATAATGTAAATGTCAGAGATACAAGCTTATTTTCTTTTTATTGTCTTAATATTCTTGGTGATATTGTTAGTGTCCTTGTTCATTAGGTTGTCATTCTCCTGGCTTAGCTCATTTGGTACCCTTGGAATTCTTAATGTGATAAATATCCATATATTTGGAGAGATTTTAGTATTTCATTTATCTAGGTTCTTTAAACAGTTTTTAAACTACTGTTTAAATTTGATAATAAGAAATTTTGAGCTGGTTGTTATTTCAATACAATTGAAAAGAATAGAGCAGTTTCCCCAGATCATGAGAAGTAAACATAACATCACTCTATACAATGACTGGGGTGGTCAAGTGCAATGATGGTAGTATTAAATGGTATCTTCTCTCCCATTGTCACTCTAGAGTGTTTGATCAAGGCTAGAAAAGAAACTACCCAAATGTCCATCAAGTATAAAGAGAACTATTTGATGTGATATAAATATGTCAATGTAATACACATAATGTACTTTTTATATGCTGATGCCGTGATCATGAAAATGTTTAGAATAGTATCCTGACATACTATCACAAAAGTATCTCTTATTCTTTAGGTCTCTTTTACCTAGGAAAGAATTTTGTCCAGCAGCACATGGCATATAGTCAATTTTCCATCACAGGGTCTGTTATCATTCAGGAAAATGGCTGTGTATACTCACTGGAGGAATGGCAATGTCTAGACTGTGCTTGGAGCACACTGTACGTAGATGTTGTATTGGACAATTATAACAATCTGTTCTTTGTGAATAAGAACTTTTCTTGTAGGATTCCTGATTCCTCCTTTGTATTTATCTACTTTGTGTATAAGTAAGCTCCCTTAACTGTCTAGAGACTCCCAGAAATAAGAGATATTCTGCTTGCCAACATAGCTTTTTTCATGATGCTTCCTTTACACTTTCCTGTTTTCTCTGGAATAGTAACAAATTCTATGTTCTTTGTAATCTCTCCAGCCATCCTATCTAGTTGTAATGAAAATGACAAAGTTCAAAGACAAGGAAATATATTGCAATACACTTAATAATTGGAATATTTTGCTTTTATTATTGGATTAAACTATTCACCTATTTCTGATTATTAAAAGTGAAAAAAGTTATAAATAGATGAAGAGCTGTTGATTGTAAGAATGTTATTTTTGCTTATTTATTTTCTTTTTGAGGTGTGGTTTCTATGTTTAGTACTGGCACAGCATGATTTTAATCCTAGTACTTTGGAGGACCAAGCAAGAATACATGGGGAGTTCCAATCCAAACTGGGTTACATGAGTTCCTAGCTGACCAAAGCTGCACAGTGTGACTCTTTGTCAAAACTGAAAAAAGAAAACATTCTTTATATGATCCTCTGAGAGCTCCTTTCTTACAGTTGTTTACTGCAAGGTAACCTATACATCTTACATATAGGTGGAAGGTACAGTGTTTGTGCAATAATGAGAAGGATATTATTGGTCCTTTTAGTTTGATATATTTCAGATTGGAGGTTGTTATAGCATCTGTTCAATGGTGGTGAAACACAAAATCCTGTACTAAGAACTGTGTCCCTGAGAATTGCTGTTTACATGTCTTAGAAAACTTAGGAAAGCATCTGTATTGAATCACTTACATGTGGATTTATCTCTAGTATCCTTAATTCCAGCAATTTTCCAAGATCCATCACTAAATATGTGGTAAATATGGGAGTGCCTTGTACTAAGGCACAAAGAATAATGCTCAGGAACATGTGAATATCCAAGACAAGTCTTCTAAATGTAATGAGCTTAGCAAAATGACTCATGAATCCTCCCAGTATACACCGTATGATACAAGTGATACTACAGCAAACTGCAACAAGTAAAAATTTGGTAACCACAGATATACATCTGTTGAAACATGAAACCTAAACAGACATAAAAGTAGGAGGACTAGAGAAGAACCTTGCATATTTAAAGATTATGTAAGCTTTTTAAATGTGTTCCACCATTAGTCAAAAGCAAAGAATTGACATAGGAAAGAAAGAACGCACAAATAGAGTATGACAAAGTTTTTTACTCTAAACATAAATTCACACTAAAATGAACCAATAGTGGAAAGAAACCACACAACGCAGGAAATATGGAAATTCCTTCAAGATGTACTCAAGTCCCAGTAGACATCAGAGAACTAGAGAGCTAGAGAGAAACCCTATAAATGTATAGCAAGACAAAATTCTCTTTACTTCATCAAACTTTTTTCTAAGGTATCTGCATCTGAATCAGTATGTAAGATATCACCCATATAATGATAAATTTTAGAGTGATAAAACTGTTTACAAATTATTTCTAATGGCTGTTGTAAAAAATATTGGCACAAGGAAGGACTGTTTATCATTTTTGTGGTAAGACTTTCCAATCATATATCTTTATTGGACAACCATTATTATAAGTAGGTACTACGAAAGCAAACCTTTTCTTATCATGCTCATGTGAAGGGAATGTGAAAAAGCAATCTTTTAAATGTATTACTATCAAAGGCCATAGCTTAGGTAATAAAGAAAGCAATGAAATTTCAGGCTGTAAAGAGCCCATTGGCTGAATCATCTTATTTATGTTGCTTAAATCTGTTTACATGCTCCATTTTCCTGGTTTCCTTCTTACAATAAACATGGGAGATTTCCAAGGACTGTTGGATTCTTCAATGTCTTGAGCATTTATCTGCTCTTGTACCAGCTGTTCTAATACCTGTAATTTTTATTTTGTCATAGGTCATTTTTCCAAACACACAGAATTGCCAGTTAGCCATTTTATTGGTAAAGTGGTTGGTACCTGTGAAAAATCAACACCTGTTGTGTCCTGATTATTGACAATCTGGACAGTCTGTGACTGTTCTTAATAATAACTTTTAATATTTTTCTAAGAAACATTTTTCATTTTATGGTTTGTTTCTGAGATTGAAGGAATATTAAACTGTGTTTTCCGTTGCTGAGCAAATGATGTACCCATAAATTAATGGCTATATTAGCCACATATGGCTTTAATTTTCCTGTTTGTTCTTCTGGCCCTATGCATTTGACCCATCTTGTACTTTCTTTTACCTGAAATAAAATTGCAATATCTACAAGCTGAATATTTAACTCATGAACAAGCCAACCTGGATGCCAAGATGTTGGTGAAATTATTGTTACATCTGCTCCTATATGTACTAAACCTTAATTTCAATGTCATTTGTTGGTATTTTCAGTTTTGGTCTCTGGTTGTTTATAGCAGTTTGCCAAAATATTTGTTTTGTGGTGTGTCCTGAATTTTATGTTTTATTTATTGAATTTGCTTTATCCTTGATTACATATAGAGCAGTGTTTTTGTAACAACAAGCATTAAACCTCTTAATTGTTCTGTGGAGGAATTTCTATGATAGTGACTGGGAATAATTAAATTGAATTTGATATCAGGGCCTGTGGGAGTCCCCGAAGTGCATTTCCTGATAGCAAAGGGTTAAATTGCATGTCCCTTGTTGATCTGCATTCATTAATCCAATGCCAGGCTTTGTCACACTTCCAGCATACTCCTGAAGGCTGAGACTTTCTTTTTGGATCATCTCTAGAAAAAACAATGTTTCTAGGATTACTGTACATAAAATGCCTTTTAAATAATCTTGCTTACCACAATTAAAACTTCTGCATTTTGATTTTTCTTAAAACGTTTAGAAATTACTTCTCTTATCAGAGTAGGCTCATAAACATGAGAACCAATATCAACCATATTTCTAACCCACTCATTTATTGGTGTTGATCTTGTCTTTAAAGGACTAATTACCATTTTGCATTGAAATTAGCGTTCTCAAAAGCCAAAGATTAGATTGATATTTGTCTCACTTCTGAATCTGATATTATTGTATTTACAGCTGAAGTCAAAATTACAAAATTTAGTGAAGGCTCCTTTTGGGCCTTATATAATTTTAGTAAAGGACTCAGACCTCTTTCATGATTTTTCAGCCTTATCCCAAGCATTTATAGCTGATAAATGACATAGCACCAAGATATGATCATCAAATTCAAGCTATCTTTGTAACTCAACATACTGACCTTCACTTATCAACTGATCCTGGAAACTCAATACCTCTAGCCCTATTTCATTGTTTTATGGCCATAGCTCCCTGTTTCCACCACATAAGCCATTGTAACTGAGGAGAAGCTTCCAATATCGCTGTTGTCAAATCTTTCCAGTCTTGAGGAATAATTCTGTTCAGAATTGCCTGTAAGGGGAGTTAGATTAATATAAATTACATTTAGTGGCTATCTAGGGGTTTCTGATATAGTGTCTTAAAAAGAGGCATGAAGATCACCCTGGAACCTGTGGGCAGTTGGCATGGCAACATATGGACTAAACACAAGGTTCTTGGCATTGTTTTCAACTACTAATAGCCTTACAATCTTGGGTAGAGCCCAGATTAGGCTGAAGCCAGGTGAAACAAGGAGAGACCCTATTTAAGCATGAAGTGGGTGGAGCTGGAGAGTTCCCACGCTAGAGACGATAAGATGCAAGACAACTTGGATCATCTGCTGGAGTTAATGCAGGTGGACTGAAAAGCAAATCTCAAACAGAGCTAAAAAAAAAAAATAGTGCCAGTGCTCCCTGAGGCAGAGAGAAGCTGGTGAGCAGAGAAGGCCTCAGCAGGCAGCAGAAAGCCAAGGACTAAACTCTGTGGCACAGCTTTTGCCTAGAGGAGTTTGTCCGGTTCAAACAATGGCCTGATTGGGAATTGTGGCCATCCCCAAAGACTGAGGCAGAGCAGCTGAATGGCTAATAAAAATTAACCAAGTTTGTCTATGGACAGCTGAGGCTCTAGAGAGAAGAAAGCCTCAAGCATCATAGCAATGCAATAGCCAGTTTACCCTAAAACCTACATCTGAGGTGTTCCTGATGATAGAGGACCTGCCCCAGAGACTGTATTCTTCTAAAAGGTTAGGATTAGTTGTTAGATAATAGTTGTTACAGGTATTAATAGAGTTAGTTGTGAGGTAATATGGGTTTATGGTTATTCTTAGGGCTAGTAGGTAATAAGTGTTTATATTTGTTATTAGTGCTTATAGTTATTAATAACTATATTTGCTAATTAAAAGTTTTGACTTCAAATCATTGAAAATACGAACCCATTTAATTGATGCTTGAGAGACAGTATATTCATTTACACAGTAGACTATAAGAGAATCTTCTGATGTTCAAAATGAATTAAATCAATTATATGAAATTTAATGGTTTTTGTCAAAGAAGGAAAAAATAAATACAACACAGATGGACACAATGACACATCTTCAACATCAGTACTTTGTAGGCAGCAAAAGGGAGATATCCATGAATTTATGCCATACTAGTCTACTTATGCAGCTGCAAGTCAACAAAGGATACATAGTGAGATTCTGTGGCAGAAAAAAATTATAACATGAATGCCAAACATGAAATAAAAATAATGGTTCTAGTACAAAGAGACTTTAATACAATTATGTAAAGAATTATGAACCCAGAGAATCACATCCTATTATACCTGAATAAGAGATTTAGAATGGTGTGTCCCTGGTTTGAAGCATTGTATTTAATTTACTACCATAGATTTATTTTAATTTTTAACTAAATTTTAAATGGCTATTCCTTCTTGAATGGGTTTTGTGTCTGATGTCAAGGCAGGAGTTCTTGTCTGGCCTTAACAAAATGACATAGCATTTGGGGGCAAAGATCAAGCCAAGGAGTGCTGTGCTGGAAGCCAAAATAGAGAAGACTTCCATAGCCACCATGACCTTCCCCTTTGTGCTATGGTAGACAGGGAGGAAGGTGACCCAGACACAGAAGAATATCTGCATGCTGAATGACAGGAACTTGGCTTCATTGAATGTGTCAGGCAGATTCCTGGACAAGAAGGCCATGGTGTAGCTCCCAAGTGCCAAGAAGCAGAGGTATCCCAGGACACAGTGGAAGACAACTGCTGAACCCTTGTTGCACACAATGATGATGTGGCCATACTCAGCATGAACATCTTGATCAATGAAGGGTGGAGAGGTAATCAGCCAGATCCCACAGAGAACAAGTTGGATCAGTGTGCAGATGGGAATGATGAAATTAGGGGCCCTTGACACCATCAACCACCTTACCATTCTAGCTGGAACAGTGACCTTGAATGCAATAACCACTGTGATAGCTTTGGCCAACACTGTGGAGAGAGCCACAGTGAACAAAATTCCAAATGCTGTCTGCTGCAAGATGCAGGAAGCTGTGTCGGGCTGGCCAATGAAGAGCAAGGAACTCAGGAAACAGAGGATGAGTGTCAACAGCAGGGTGTAGCTGAGAGCCCGATTATTGGCTTTGACAATGGGTGTGTCTCTGTGCTTCACAAAGACAACCAGGACTCCTGCTGTGAGTGTGGAGAAGCACAGTGCTGTGGTGGTGAGAGCCATCCCCACAGGGTCTTCATAGGCCAAGAAGCTCACAGATTTCTGGAGGCAGTGATTCTTCTCTGAGTTGGCATAGTGACTTTCAGGACACCTGACACAGTGATCCATATCTGTTCAGAAATTAAGTGACTGAATCAATCCTCAGATGTTCTCTTTCCCCCTAAGCTGTTACTCAGCCTCAGCTCACCGAAGTGGTTCCAGAATCACATTCCTTTATTGTTTCAAAAACATATATTTAAACATTGTTTGAATTTTTTAAAATCTATACAGCCTACCCTGCCTGAAGTGACAAAAATCAAAGAAGCCCAGTGCTTTTCCTCTTTATTTATATGCCTTCTCTAAATTCATGACTCTGTTGCATCTATTTTACAAGTCATAAGATTGCAGAATTAGGACAAACTATACCCCATACCCTGGGCTCCATATCCTACACCACAACTCTGTCTGCTTCCCCAGAGGCCTGCAGGCACCTGGGACACCATGTAAGCACCTCTCTCCAAGCCCCTGACCAAAAAGTTGCCTGAAAGCACACCCAACAGTGGTAAAGTATACCCCAAACCTTGTACTCCAATTATTGTCCCAGAAGTCTAACTGCTGTCTTAGAGGTCTTGTGACACCAAGGTCAACTGGTTAGTATCCTGCCCCAAGCCCTTGCCACCCATATCCACTTAAAGCACACCTAATAGCCTTAAACTGCACCCCATCCCTGGAAATCTATTTTCCAATCCACAACTCCAGCTGTCCTAGAGGTGTGATGCAACTAGGAATACCAGGACACATGGCCACCAGGGATGCCATAGGCAAGATTAGCATTCAAAACCCCAGAGGATATGCAGGCCACAAAATTCCAAGGGGAGACATCCTACGTGACCTGAAGTCTCACTAGTCACCAGAACCTCAGGCCACTCAGAGTAGAACATAAAGACAAAACAGAAACCAAGGAATACAACATCCAAACAGCACACAGCCAACAAATATAAGCTCAGAAATTAACATCTAAACTAATAATAACCACAAATCCCAGATAGGTAAAGGCCAGCATAAGAACACAATCAACAACAGTTAGGGCAATATGGCACCAGAAGTTCCCAGCTATCCTACTACAGAAAGCCTTAGATAAAACAGTTGAAGCACAAAAAATGACCTTAAATCTCACCTTATGATGCCGATAGAGGCCTTGAAAGAGGAAATAAGTAAATCCCTTAAAGAAATACAGGGAAGTACAATCAAACAGTTCTAGGAAATGACTAAAACTGTTTAAGACCAGAAAACAGAAATAGAAGCAATAAAGAAACACAAACTGCAGAAATCCTGGAGATGGAAAACATAGGTAAGAGCAGGAAATACAGACAGAAACATCACCAAGACAACACAAGAGATTAAAGGGAGAACCTCAAGTGTAGAAGCTATGATAGAAGAAATCAATATATTAGTCAAAATGTTAAATCTATATTGTTACTGACACAAAACATCCAGAAAATCTGGGACACTATAAAAAGACCATAGCTAAGAGTAATAGAAATAGAAGAAGACCATTCCCAGCTCAAATGTCCACAAATATGTTCAACAAAATCATAGAAAAAAATTTCCTAACCCAAAGAAAGAGATGCCTGTAAACATAGAAGAAGCTTACAAAACACCAAATAGATTAGACAAGAAAGGAAAATCCTCCTGCTAAATGATAATCTAAATACTAAATGTACAGAATGAAGAAAGAATATTAAA
Organism: Lophiomys imhausi; assembly: GCA_907164525.1. Lineage (NCBI taxonomy): Eukaryota > Metazoa > Chordata > Mammalia > Rodentia > Muridae > Lophiomys > Lophiomys imhausi. The sequence continues at coordinate 40,484 of CAJQZJ010036730.1, forward strand.
AGTTGGAAGGGATAAAGGCCAAGTAATATATAAAGGCAGACCTATCAGAATTATACTTGATTTCTCAACAGAATTTCTAAAAGTGAGAAAGGCCTGGGCAGATGACTTGCAGTCTATAAGAAACCACAAATACCATCCCAACAAATACTATGCCCAGCAAAATTTTCAATCACCATAGATGGAGAAAACAAGACATCCCATGAGAAAACAAATATGAACAGTATCTATCCACAAATCCAGCCCTACAGAAGATAATAAAAAGAGAACTCCAATCCATGGAGATTAACTAAACCCAGAAAACAAAGGAAATAAATAACACCACACCAGCAAAACCAAAGGAAAGAGAGCATACAGGGAAACATACACAGCACACAACTCACACACACACTACCAACAACATTAAAATAACAGGAATGAACAATTATTAGTCATTAATATCAACATCAATAGTCTCAATTCCCCAATAAAAACACATGGGCTAACAGAGTGGATGCAAAAACAGGATCCATCGTTCTGCTGCATACAAGAAACACAACTCAGCATCAAAAGTAGAGATTACATCAGAGTAAAGGGCTGGGAAAAGATTTTCCATGCAAAGAGACCCAAAAAGCAAGCTGGAGTAACCATTCTAATATCTAATAAAATAGACTTCCACCCAAAATTATTCAAAGTGTTGAGGAAGGACACTGTACACACCAAGGAAAAATCCACCAAGATGCCATCTAAATTCTGAGTATCTATGGCTCAAATGCAATGGCACTCACATATAAAAAAGAAGCATTACTAAAGCTTAAATCATACATCAACCCTCACACGTGAATAGTGGTAGACTTTAACACATCACTCTCACCAATGGGCAGGTCATCCAGGCAGAAACTAAACAGAAATAATGAAACTAATAGATGTTTTGAATCACAGGGATCTAACATATCTACAGAACATTTCTCAAAGTGCTAAAGAATAAACCTTCTTCTCAGCACTTCATGGAACCTTCTCCAAAATTCAACACATACTTGGTCACAAAGAAACAGACACAAGAACATTGAAATAAACCCCTGTGTCTTGTCAGACTACCATGGATTAAAGCTGGACTTCGACAACAAAACAACAGGAATCCTACAACCCCCTGGAAACTGAACAACTCCTTCCTCAATGATGACTGGGTCAAGGAAGAAATAAAGAAATTAAAGACTTTCTAGAATTTAAATGAAAATGAATGCAGAATATGCCTAAACTTAAGGGACAAATGAAAGCAGTGCTAAGATGAATGTTCATAGCATGAAGTGCCTTCATAAAGAAATTAGTGTGTTCTCAAACTAATGACTTATCAACATAACTGAAATCTCTAGAACAAAAAGAAGGAAATAAACCCAAGAGGAGTAGATGGCAGGAAATACTCAAACTCAGACCTGAAATCAATAAACTAGACTGCAGATAACAATACAAAGAATCAACGAAACAAAGAGTTGTTTCTTTGAGAAAATCAACAAGATGGACAAACCCTAAGCCAAACTAACTAGAAGGCAGAGAGAGTGTGTCCAAATTAAGAAAATCTGAAACTAAAAGGGAGATATGTCAATAGACACTGAGGAAATCTCAACAATCGTTAGGTCATACTTCAAAATCCTGTACTCCACAAAATGGAAAATCTAAATGAAATGGATGATTTTTTGATGGATACCATTTAACAATTTTAACCAAGAACAAGTAAACAATTTAAATAGACCTACGGAAATAGAAACAATCATTAAAAGTCTACCAAGCACATAATAAAAGCCCAGAGCCAGGTAGTTTTAGCACAGAATTTACCAGAATTTAAAATAACAGATAATACCAATACTCCTCAAATTATTCCACAAAATAGAAAGGAAACGAACACTACCAAATTATTTTTATGAAGCTAGAATTTTCCTGTCACCTAAACCACACAAAGATTCAACCAAGAAAGAAAATTTCAGACTAGTCTCCCTTACAAACATTGATGTAAAAATACTCAATAAAATAATCACAAACTACATCCAAGAACACATCAAAAATATCTTCCACCATGATCAACTAAGTTTAAGCCCACAGATGCAGGGACAGATCAACATATGAAAATCCATCAACATAATCCACCATATAAAAAATCTGAAAGGAAAAAAAAAACACATGATCATCTCATTAGATGCTAAAAATCCTTTGACAAAATCCAACACCCTTCATGAGAAAAAAAACTTGGAGAGATCAGGGATAAAAGGTGCATTTCTAAACACAATAAAAGTAAGCCAATAGTCAATATCAAATAAAGCAGAGAAACTTAAAGAAATTCCACTAAAATCAGGGATAAGACAAGGCTGCCTACTTCTCCATATTTATTCCATGTACTACTTGAAATTTTAGCAAGAGCAATGAGACAATTAAAGGAGATCAAGGGGAAAAATTGAAAAGGAAGTCATCAAAGTATCATTATGTTCAGATGATAAGTGATCCCCAAAATTTGACCAGGGAACTCTTACAACTGATAAACAACTTCAGCTAAGTGGCTGGATACAGAATTAATTTTAAAAGTCAGTAGGCCTCCTGTATACAAACAATAAAAAGGCTAAGAAAGAAATTAGGGAAAAACACCCTTCACAATAGCCACAAATGTGGTATGAGTTTATTAAAATATTTATGAGAATGTTTTTGTTTAATCCCAGGTGTGAGGCTGCTAAAGACACAGGTGTAAAGTATTAACTGTCTAATGAGCTAGCAGGGGTGTGGCTTAGCCAGATGAGCAAGTTTAACTCAGAGGACTTGAGAAAGGGATAAAAAGCTAGAGCCCCCACTGGACGTGGTGGTGGTGGTGGTGGTGCACGCCTTTAATCCCAGTACTTGGGAGGCAGAGGCAGGTGAAGTTCAAGTTTGAGGCCAGCCTGGTCTACAAAGTGAGTCCAGGACAGCCAGGGCTATTACACAGAGAAACCCTGTCTCAAAAAGAAAAAAAAAAAAATGCCAGCGCCCCAAGGAGGAGGGAGCTCTACAAACAAATAGGTGAAAGGGGAGCTCTACAAACAAGTAAGAGAAAGGCTACAAAGACAAAAAATGGCTACAAAGAAGAAAGAGGTTGCTGCTCTCCCAGCTGCTGATGCTCTCCCAAACTGCTGCTTGTTCTTCCTGCTGCTGTCTCTTCATTTGCTGGACTTCTACTGAGACTGGTGTTACCCCCAAAGAACCCAGTGACCCTAATCAGCAGGAAATAGCCTAAAGCGAACTATGCCCTCTTTCACCTTTAACCTTCCTTTTTCTCCTGCATAGTGTTGGGGGTTGGGAGGAACAACAAGGGGAAGGGAGGTAAAGGTATTACATACAGTAAAAAAAAAAAAAAAAAAAAAGTTAAGTATAGTTAAAAATCATAATAAAAGCCACCTTGCTACACACAAATATTTGGTAACTGTAACCAAGCAATTGAAAGATCTGTACTACAGGAATTCTACGTCTTTGAAGAAAGAAATTGAAGAAGATATCAGAAGAAGAAAAGATCTCCCATGCTCATGGATTGCTAGAATTAACATAGTAAAAATGTCTGTGAAACCAAAAGCAATCTACTGATTCAATGTAATTCCCATCAAAATCCCAACATATATCCTATATATCTTGAAAGAACAATACTGAATTTAATGTGGAAAAATTAAAACCCAGGATAGCCAAAACAACTCTGTACAATAAAAACTTCTAGAGGTATCACCATCTCTGATTTCAATCTGTATTACAGAGAAATAGTAATAAAAACCACATGGTATTGGCAGAAAAGTGGATCAATGGTATTGAATCGAAGTCTCCACACCTGCAGACACTAGATTTTTGACAAAGAAGCCAAACTATACAATGGAAAAAGAAAGCATCTTCAACAAATTTTGTTTTAACTGGATGTCTGCATGTAGAAGAATGGTAATAGATCCATACCTACCACACTGCTGAAAACTCAACCTAAGTGGATCAAAAAGCCCAACATACAACTGGATACCCTAAATCTGATAGAAAGTGGGGAATAGCCTTGCATGCTTAAGTACAGGAGACAACTACCTGTACAAAACAGCAATAGCTCAGGCACTAAGATCAAGAATTAATAAATGGAACCTCATGAAGATGGAAAGCTTCTGTAAGGTAAATGAGACCATAAAAAGAACAAAGCAACAGCTTATAGAATAGGAAAAGATCTTCCCCAACCCTACATCTGACAAAGGACTAATATCCAAAATACATAAAGAATTCAAGAAATTATACACCAAGCCAAATAACCCAATTCAAACATGGGGTAGAGATCTAAATAGAATTTTCAACAGAGGAATCTCTAATGGCTGAGAAGTGCTTAAAGAAATGTTTAGCATCCTTAGTCATCAAGAAGATGCACATCAAAATGACTCTGAGATTCCATCTTATACCCATCAGAATGGCTAATTCAAGACTTCAAGTGACAGCTTATAATGGATAGGATATGGAGCAAGCAGAATGCTCCTCCATTACTAGTGGCAGTGCAAACTTGTACAACCACTTTGAAAATCAATTGTGGGGTTTCTCAGAAAATTGGGAATAGTTCTACCTCAAGAGTTAGATATACCTCTCCTGGGCATATACCCAAAAGAAGCTCCAATATACCATAAGGACACTTGCTTAACTATGGTCATAACAACTTTATTCACAATAGCCAAAAACAGGAAACAACCTAGATATCTCTCAACCAAAGATTGGATAGAGAAAATGTGGTACATTTACACAATGGAATATTGCTTAGCTATTAGAAATGCTATGAAATTTACAGGCAAATGACTAGAACTAGAAAAGATCATCCTGAGTGAGTGAAGTCAGACCCAGAAAGACAAACTTGGTATGTACACATGGGTGGGTATGACCCAGAAAGGAGTGGATAACCATGCTACAATCCACAGATCCAAAGAAGATAAGTAATAAGGAGGGCCACGGGGGTGGGCCACTTGAAACTCACTGAGCAGGGGAAATAGAATAGACAGTGAGGGAAGGTTGAGGGAGGAAACTGGGTGGGGAGGGAGTGAGGTAGTGAGCAGGGGGGATCATATAAGAGGAGAACAGAGGGAGAGAGAACTGGAGTCACTGCACTGAGGCATCTCTGGGACAAACTAGAAACCTAGGACAATGGAAACTCCCAGGAATCTATGAAGATGACCCTAGCTAAGACTCCTAGCAATGGAAGATATGAAACATGAAATGGCCATCCTGTAACCAGTAAAGACTTCCAATGGAGGTACAGGAGCACTAACCCAGCAACAAAATCTTCAACCCACAATTTGTCTTGCCTACAACATGTGCAGAAAAAAAGATGGAGCAGAAACTTGCTAACTGGCAACTGGCCCAGCTTTGAGCTCCATCCCATGAGACCTCATCCCTGACACTGTTAATGATACTCTGCTATACTTGGAGATAGGCACGTAGCATAACTCTCATCTGAGAGGCTTTATCCTGCAACTGATAGAAACAGATGCAGAGATCCAGAACTAAACATTAGGTGGAGCTTAGGGAAACCTGTGGAAGAGGGGGAGGATGAATTGAAGGAGCCACAGAAGTCAAGGACGCCAAAAGAAAACCTGCAGAATCAATTAACCTGGGCACATAGAGGGTCACAGAGACTGAAACACACCAATCAGAGATCATGCATGAGGTAAACCTAGGCCCTCTACACATATGTAACAGTTGTGTGCAGCTTTGTCTTCATGTTAAACTCTTAACAACAGGAGCAGGGGGTGTGTCTGTTTCTGTTGTCTGACTTTGGATCCCTTTCCCCTAACAGGACTTTCTTGTATAACCTCAATAGAAGACAATGTGCCTAGTCTTACTGCAACTTGATAGGCCAATGTGGGTTTATATCCACGGGAAGTCTCCCTTTTTCTGAGTCTGTGGTGGATGGGGAGAATAGGACATAAGAGGGAGAGACTGGAGTAGAAGAGAGAGGGGAAGTGAGATAGGGATGTAAAGTAAATACATAAATTAATAACAATAATAAAAATATTCCAAACAAATAGCTTAAGAAGCAATCTTGGGTAGACATTTTAATATCTAACAAAATAGACTTCATACCAAACCTAATCAAAAGACATGGGGAAAGACAGTACATACCCATAAGACAAAACCTCACCAAGACAACATTTTGATTCTTAACATGTATGGCCCAAACAAACAAACAAAAGAAACCCAACCTGATAAAGCAATATTATTACAGATTAAACCACATATTCACCCTCACACACTAATATTGGGAGACCTCAGTACCCCACTGTCACCAATGAACAGGCATCCAGACAAAGACTAAACCGAGAAATACTGGAGCTAATATATAAAGGATCTGTCATTTTACAGAACATTTCCCCAAACACAAAAGAATATACTTTCATCTCAGCACTTCATGGAACATTCTTCAAAAATGACCACATATCCAAACACAAAGCAAGTCTGAAGAGATACAAGAAAATTGAAATAATCCCCTTATCAGACTACCACTGATTAAAGCTGGACTTGAAAAACAGATATAAAACAGGAAACTTACAAACTCATGGAAACTGAACAACTACTATAACATTCTATTGAATGAAAAAAAAATTGGGTTAAGTCCAAAATAAAGAAAGTCATTAAAGACTTTCTAGAATTCAGTGAAAATAAATTCATAACATATCAAATTTGGGACACAATGAAAATGATACAAAGAGAAATTTTCATAGCTCTTGGAACCTACATTAAAACCCTAAAGATATTATATTTATACATCTTATACTAAGAACTTAACAGCACATGTGAATGCTCTTGAAAAAGAAGTAATCACACCCAAACAGAGTGATACCAAGATATAATAAAATGAAAGGCTCAGAACAATAAAATAGAAATAATGAGACTAGTACAAAGAATCAATGAAACCAAAGAGTTAGTTCTTTGAGAAAATCAATCAGATCAACAAGTCCTTATCCAAGTTAACAGAAAGGTAGAGAGATAATAAATATCAAAAGTAACAAAATCATGAATGAAAAGTGAATCATAACAACAGACACCGAGGAAATCCAAACACTAATGAGATACTTTTAAAACCTGTACTCTACAAAATTGGAAAAACTAAAAGTAATGGATAAATTTCTCATTAGGGACTACTTACCAAAGTTAAATCAAGACTAGATAAACAATTTAAGTAGACCAACACCTCATAGCATAATAGAAGCAGTCATTAAAATTTCCCTACAAAACCAGCCCAGGGCCAGATCATTTTAGTACAGAATTCTCCTAGATTTTAAAGAAGATTTAATGCCAATACTCCTCAAATTATTCCGCAAAACAAACAGATAAAACTCTTCCCAATTCATTTTATGAAGCCACAGTTATCCTGATGATCAACCCACATAAATTTTCCACAAAGAAAAAAACTGTTACAAATTTTCCTTATAAACTTATATGAAAAAATAAGCAATAAAATACTTGCAAACAAAATCCAAGTACACAACAGAAGGATCATACACCATGATCAATTAGGCTTTATTCCATAGATGTGAGGCTGGTTCTATATACAAAAATAAGTAAATATAACCCAACACATGAACAAAATGAAAGAAAAAAACTAATGATCATGTTGTAGGTACAGAAAAAGCCTCTGACAAAATTCAGCACATCTCCATGATAAAAGTTCTGAAGAGTCTAGGGACATAAGGGACATACTCAACATAACAAAGGCAATTTATACCAAACGAATAGCCAACATCAAATTAAATGGAGAGAAATTCAAAGTAATTCCACTAAACTCAGGAATAAAACAAGTTTGTCTATTCTTTCCATATCTGTGCAGTATAGAAGTTGAAATTTAGCTAGAGCATTAAGACAACTGAAGGTGATATAGAGGACAAGAATTGAAAAGAAATTAAAGTATCATTATTTGTAAACAATATGATAGTATACATAAGTAACCTGAAAATCTCCACCAGGAGACTCCTCCAGCTGATAAACACTTTCAGCAACATGGCTGGCTAGAAGATTATCTAAAATAAATTAGTAGTCCTCAATATACAAATGTCTCCAGGACTGAGAAGAAAATCAGGGAAAGAACATCTTTCACAATAGCCTAAAAGAATATTAAAAATCTTGGTATAACTCTAACTAAACAAGCTAAAGACTTGTGTAATAAAAACTTCAAGTCTTTGAAGAAATTGAAGTTGGTATTAGAAGATGGAAATTTCCTCCATGCTCCTGGGTTGATAGAATTAACATAGTAAAAATGGTCATACTACCAAAAGCAGTCTACAAATTCAATGAAATCTCCTCAGTAATTTCAACACAATTCTTTACAGAACTCAAGGGGACAAGTCTCAACTTCATATGGAAATAAAAATCCCAGAGTACCTAAAACAATAAATTAACTGCTGGAGGTATCACCATCCCTGGTTGCAAGTTGTAGTAAAGACATATATTAATAAAAACTTCATGGTGTTGGCATAAAAGCAGACACCTTGATCGATGAAATTTAATTGAAAATCCAGATATAAATTGAAACATATATATAGACACCTGATTTTTGATAGCAAGTCCAAAAATACATACTGGGAAAAGACAGAATTTCACCAAATGGTGATTGTAAAACTGGATTTCTTGCATGGAGAAGAATGCAGATAGTTTCATACTCATCACTTTGCATGAAACTCAACTCCCAGTATATCAAATATCTCTATATAAAAGAAGATACACTAAACTTGATAGAAGATAAAGTGGGAAAGAGCCTTGAATTTATTGGCACCCAGGCATTGAGGTCAATAATTAACAAATGGGACCACATGGAACTGAAAATTTTCTGTAAGTCAAAGGACACAGCCATTTACACAAAGCAGCTGACTATAGAACAAGAAATTATTTTTTACTAACTCTACATCTGATAGAGCACTGATGTCCAAAAAGAGCTCAGGAAACTAGATATCCATAAACAAAATAATCAAACTGAAAATGAAGTAAAGTTCTAAACAGAACATTAAATAGAGGAATAGCAACTGTCTGTGAAAAAGTTAAATAACTGTTCAGCATTCTTAGCCATCAGGGAAGTCTAATGCAAAGCAAAACAACTTTGAGATTCTACCTCACACCCATTAGGATGGCTAAGATCAATAATTCAAGTGACACCTCATATTGGGAAGGATGTGGTGAGAGAAGAACACTTCTCCGATGTTAGTGGAAGTGCAGCCTTGTATAGACAATCTGAAAACCAATATGTCACTTGCACAGAAAGTTGGTAATTGATCTACATCACAATATCTAGCCATAAAACTCTTGGGAACATATCCAAAGGACACCTCATCCTACCACAAGAATATTTTCTCAACCATATTTACTATAACTTTACTCATAACAGCCAGAAACAGGAAATAACACCCTGACCACAAGAGCAAAGAAAGGTAAGTAGGATTTTCTTTCCATTGTTCCCAACATGGCGGCACAGTATGCACTGTAGCTGAGTGACAGAGTCCAATCCCAGCAGCAGCAAAGCAATTAGGAGCCAAAACTGAAGGCAAACAGAGGTGGAGCCAGTGTGTTCCCCACATACACTGGGGTGGGTCACTCACCTAAGCACCCGAGCTTTTAAGGCAGTCAGCAACAGGCACACTTTATGCTGGCACCTGTCTTGGGTAGAGCTCCCTGCCTGTATGGTCAGCTTAGCTGGTGAACCAGAATGACTGTGTTAGGCAAAGGAGAACACAGGCCCAACCACAGCTGGACCTGCCTTTGTGAAGAGACCCACCAGCTAGCAGGTCCTCACAGGATAGCCCCATCCCCACTCCAATCACTGTATATAAGTCCAATTGTGTCACAACCTGTTGAGGAGAGCTGTAGTCACTCTCTGAGAACCAGTCTATTACAGGAACCTACCCTAAATCCAGAGGTGGACACCAGGATCTTAGGATCACCCAGCCCCCCATAACAGGGGGTTTTCCTGAGCACCAAAGCCCACTGGCATCAGAAACAACCAACCAGACAACACTAGGGTCAACCAGATGACTAAAGGCCAGTGCAAGAACATGCTAAACAAAAACAAAAACAAAAAACAAAAAACCAAAGTAATATGACATCTCCACAACCTAGCTATAATGCTACAGAAACCCCTGGAAATCCTAACACAATTGAAACAAAGGAAAATGAACCTTAATCTTAAATTTACATTAATAATAGAAGGTTTAAGGGAGGAAATCAAATACCTCAGGGAGCAACAACGAAATACTGCAAAAGAGGTGGTGGAAATAAAGAAAGCTCTTAAAGGAATGGAAGATCTGAAAAAGGAAGTTGAAGCAATGAAGAAAATACAAGCTGAGACATCCATGGAACTGGAAAACCTTAGGGGAAAAATGAACTACAAGATAAAAGCATCACCAACAGAATACAAGAAATTGAAGAAAGAATCTCAGGCACAGAGGATAAAATTGATACATCTGTCAAAGAAAATGTAAAATCCAAAAAGTCCTGACACAAAACCTTCAGGAAATCAAGGACACTATGAAAAGGTGAATAGGAATAGAAGAAACAGAAGATTCCCACCTCCATTGACCAGAAAATGTCTTCAACAAAATCATTGAAGATAATTTCCCAAACCCAAAGAAAGAGATGCCTATAACCATACAAGAAACCTACAGAACTCCAAATAGATTAGACCAGAAAAGAAAATCCTCCTGCCACATAATAATCAAAACATTACATGTACAGAACAAAGAAAGAGTATTAAAAGCTACTAGGGAAAAGGGCCAAGTGACACGTAATGGCAAACCTGTCAGAATCACACCTGACTTTTCATCAGAGACACTAAAAGCCAGAAGGGCCTGGACAGATGTCTTACAGACCCTAAAAAACCACAAATGTCAGGCCAGACTACTATTCCCAGCAAAATTGTTCATCAACATAGATGGAGAAAACAAGATGTTCCAGGAAAAAAACTAAATTCAAACAATATCTATACACAAACCCAACTCTACAGAAGATATTAGAAGGAAAACTCCAACCAAAGAGGTTAACTACACACAATAAGGCACAGGAAGCAAATAGCTCACCAGTAGCAAAACCAAAAGAAGAGAAACTCACTCACACATTATTTCCACCAACATCAAGTAACAATCACTGTTTATTAATATCACTCAACATCAATGGATTCAATTCCCCATTAAAAAGGCACAGGCTAGCAGAATGGATGCGACAACAGAATCCCACATTCTGCTGCTTACAGAAAAACACACCTCAGCAAAATGATAGGCATTATCTCCAAGTAAAGGACTGGAAAAAGATATACCAAGCAAATTGACCCAAGTCGCAAGCTGGTGTAGTCATTCTGGTACCCAATAAATTAGACTTTCAATCAACGTTAATCAAAAGAGATGGGGAAGGACGCTTCATACTCATCAAAGGAAAAATCCATCAAGATAACATATCAATACTGAACATCTATGCCCCAAATGCAAGGACACCACATTTGTTAAAGAAACACTACTAAAGCTCAAATCCCACATAAAACCTCACACATTAATAGGGGGAGACTTCAACACACCACTCTCACCACTGGACAGATCAACGATGCAGAAACCAAACAGAGAAATAATGAACCTCACAGATGTTATGAATCAAATGGACCTAATTGATATCTACAGAACATTTCACCAAAAGACAAAAGAATATAGTTTCCTCTTGGTACCTCATGGAACCTTCTCCAAAATCGATCATATAGTTGATCACAAAAGCAAACCTCAACAGAGACAAGAAAATTGAAATTACCCTTTGTAATTTATCAGATCATCATGGAATAAAGTTAGACTTCAACAATAATAAAACAACAGAAATACTAGAAACACATGGAAACTGAACAACTCTCTACTCAATGACTTCTGGGTCAGGGAAGAAATTTTAAAAAAGAAATTAAAATCTTAGAACTCAATGAAAATGAAGGCACAACATGTCCAAACTAATGGGACACATTGAAAGCAGTACTAAGAGGAAAGTTTACACCACTAAATGCCTTCAAAAAAGAAATTGGAGAGTTCCCATACTAGCAACCTAAATGCACACCTGAAAGAGCAAGAACAAAAAGAATCAAATACTCCCAAGAGGAGTAGATGGCAGGAAATTATCAAACTGAAATCAATAACTTAGAAACAAAAAGAACAATACAAAGAATCTATGAAACCAAGAGTTGGTTCTTTGAGAATATCAACAAAATAGACAAACCCTTAGCCAAACTAACTAAATGCAGAGAGATAATATCCAAATCAACAAAATCAGAAATGAAAAGGAGGAAATAACAATAGACATTGAGGAAATCCAAAGAATCGTTAGGTCCTACTTCAAAAACTTGTACTCCACAAAATGGTAAAACCTAAATGAAATGGACAATTTTCTTGAGAGATTCCACCTACTAAGGTTAAATCAAGAACAGGAAAACAAATTAAAGAGTCCTAATACTGTTAAGAAAATAGAAGTCATTAGAAGACTTCCAAAAAAAAAAAAAAATGCCCAGGGCCAGATGGTTTCAGCACAGATTTCTTTTTTTTAAAGGATTTATTTATTAATGTGTGTCGGTGTTTTGCCTACATGTATGTCTATGTAAGGGTGTTGAATCCCCTAGAACTGGAGTTACAGACAGTTGTGAGCTGCCATGTGGGTGCTGGGGAATTGAACCTGGGTCCTCTGGAAGAGCAGCCAGTGCTCCTAACCGCTGAAGCATCTTTCCAGCCCTGAGCACAGATTTCTACCAGACCTTTAAAGAAGAACTAACACCAATATTCTTCAAACTCTTCCACAACATAGGAACAGAAGGAACATTGCCAAACTCATTCTATGAGGCCACAGTCACACTGATACCTAAACCTCACAAAAACCCAATGGAGAAAGACCATTTCAGACTAATTTCCCTTATGAACATCGATGTGAAAATACTCAATAAAATACTTGCAATCCGGATCCAAGATCACACCAAAAGTATCATACACCCCAATCAAGTGGGCTTCATCCCAGGGATGCAGGGGTGGTTCAACATATGAAAAATCCATCAATGTAATCCACCACATGAACAAACTGAAAGAAAAAAAACACACCATCATCTCACTGAATGCTGAAAAAACATTTGACAAAATCCAGCACCACTTCATGTTAAAAGTCTCGGAGAGATCAGGCATACAACGACAGTACTTAAACATAGTAAAGGCAATTTACAACATGCCAACAGCCAACATCAAACTAAATGGAGAAAAACTTAAAGCATTTCCTCTAAAATCAGGGACAAGGCAAGGCTGCCCACTTTCCCTATATCTCTTTAACATAATACTTGAAGTTTTAGCTAGAGCAATTAGACAACTAAAGGAGATCTAGGTGATACAAATTGGAAAGGAAGAAGTCAAAGTATCCCTATTTTCAGATGATATGATAGTATACATAACTGACCCCCAAAATGCCACCAAAGAACTCCTACAACTGATAAACTTCTTCAGCAATGTGGCTTGATACAAAACTAATTCAAAAAAATCAGTATCCCTTCTTTACACAAAAGATAAAGGGGATGAGA
>CAJQZJ010036731.1:17550-54027 GCA_907164525.1 Lophiomys imhausi
AACTGCATCTAGTAGGACGCTGCACCCTGATATCTGAGCCCCATAGTCAATTCTGAACCCTTCAGATAAAACATAGGAAGCCTAACTTCGTAGCTTGGAACACATTCCTCCTGGGCTTAAAAAACGCACAGAAAACACAAGCAACACCTTAAATTATTTTAGCGATTTCTGTTGAGAATAATCTCAGCATTACCCTATTGTAGGTGTTTGAAGACTCCGTATGTAAGTATTAATAGTCAGAAGCAATTTAATTGCATTTGGTTTTGCATCGAAGTCATTCGGTCCCTCTTCCATTCACATTGCGAATTATGTATTTATACCAATATTACGTGGTTTCATTACTAGAATTTTAGTATACTGTTTAATTGAAACCATTGAAGACTCTTGGTTTGTCCTGCATGCAGAGGTTTTGGAGAATCTTTTAGTTCCTTCAGGTTTTGTGTCTTATAGGGTGAATTTCTCTTATTTTCTAAAATAGTGCCAGCAGGAATTATAGTAAGATTTGCCTTAAAAGTCTACCAAATATCAAACTTCATCTGCATTGTTTTCCCATTGATGTCCCCTGTTGTTTATCTTCAACAATCCAGTTTGCTTCACTACAATTTTATTTTGCAAGCATCTTTTTTGATCCTTCTAATAATTTTTTATCCTCTTATAGCAAATGATTCTCTCCATATTTAGATATTTACTTTTCTCTACAACACTGCCTTCTCTGTAAACATGAGTTTTTGGTGTTTTGTTGTAATTCCATTGGTCATAACTGCTAGGCCTTATACTCCATCTCCTGTTCTTATTACTTTGGGGATAATTGTCAATATTTTGTAGTATTTCATTCCTTTATAAACTTGAGTAGTGTCTTCTCTGGTTTTTCTTTCTGTTTGTTTGGTTGTTGAAGAAGTTGCACACAGACTTGCCTGGTGGCTGCAGTGAGTTGGATTCCCATGACACTGTGTCTCTGTGTTCTTCCTCCTGCATTGTCTGCACTGTTTGTTATTGCTTAGAACCTTGAGTGTGGACACTGACTAGACAGAAAGGAGATCTTAGTCACATTAGATGAGCATTTTCTTCACGACAAAATGTTTGGAGCATATGCTGTACTTTTTGGCTATCTCAGCTGCTTTGTTCATGATGTTTTGTTTGTTTAATGATTATAATATTATTTGCCTTACATTTTTAAACTTCTTTGTAAAATCTAGGTATTTACGTGTTTTACTATGAAATGTTGCTAATGTCTTCATTCTATAGGCTGTTTCTTCATACTTTCAGTTATTACCATTTCTATGCAATTTTTAAAATTTCACACAGTGAAGTTTCAACAGTTCATTCCTTTTGCCCTAGTTTCATGCTTTTATATTTGGATATTTACTTTTCTCTACAACACTGCCTATTCTGTAACATAAGTTTTCGGTGTTTTGTTGAAACTCCATTGGTCATAACTGCTAGGCCTCGTACTGCATCTCCTCCTGTTCTTATTACTTTGGGGTCTACTCTTCTGCCACTGCCATGTGCTGTTGTTCTTGTGTGTCTGCAGTGTCATCTGAAACCACAGCTGCAATGACTCAAGCTTAGCTCTAAGTGTCTGGGGTTGCTCAGCATTCTCAGGGTCCTTGTGCTTCTGTGTACATTTGTAGGATTCTCTTTACTGTCTCTATGAAGTAAATGATGGGGATCTTGATTGTTGTGGATTTTGAGCTTATCATATATGTCTTTCACACTGTCATATTCACAATAATATGTTCCCTTCCATGTGCATGCAAGTTTTTCCCATTTTCTCGTGTCTTCCTCAGTTTCTTCAGTGAATTTCTTTCCATTTTACAGGTCTCTCTTTTGCTTCATTAGTTATCTTTTCTTTTAAAAAAATATTTTGTTTGTTTACTGTTCAGTTTTAATTAGATAATTAGAAGCAATCATTTTTCTGAATGGTTGGTTTTATAGATGATTTAAAACGTTCTGCATCCAAGTAGACATTGATATCTGCTGGAAAGTTCTATATGTATAAATTTTGTTCAATTTTAGTAATTAATAAACCTTGACATTTAATGATTGAATAGATTTATTTACTCACCATTATCCCCTCACCACTCTCTGTGTCCCATCCCTGGTTAGACTTATTTTCTTCCCAATTGTCCTCCTCATGTTTAAAGTATAATTTTGGACCCCTTTGAGCCAGGTAGCTGGGCCATCATGTGTCCATAATTCCAGGTGAAATGAGAGTTTTTATATGTCACCTCCTCATAATTCAGCTCTTAAATTCTTTTACCTCCTCTTCTGTAATGTTCCCTGAAATTTCTGTGTGGTAATGCAGACTTCCCATTATAGGCTATGCAGTTAGTAGCCAATCATTCTCAGTATTTGAGCAGTTATGAGTCACTGAAATAGCTTCTGCCCATTGAAAACAAAGTTTCTTAGTCCCAGTCTGAAAGCAAATAGAACTATTTCAAGGCAGTTTGAATATGTGTCTATGTAGGAAAATGTCAGTAATGAATTCCCTTCTGGGGCCTGTGACCTTCCCCACCAAAGGCTTTTGACCAGGTTCCCAGTTCCATGTATTTCCTTCTGTGGAGCCGGCCCAAGGTCAAACCAGAAAGTCTTCTGTTACCCACAGAATCATCTTGTCTTATTGTGGTGATTCTCCTGCAGGCTTTACAGCAGGCAGGGAAAAGACATTCAGGTTGTGGTAAGAATAAACCCTGCTCAGCCCGATTTTATTGTGAGCAGTGCTGGACCAGGATGTCTAGAGTCTGGCCCAGGTCATTTTACTTTAGTTATATTTAAGCACAGCCCAATTTTTGGGAAAAAAGTATTCAGATAACAACTAAGCATATAGCAATTTAAAACATGTTTACATTGAGATTTTTCATTTACATCAGGCTTCTTTCACAAGAGCGGGTACTGCCATTGATTTAGGGTAGAAGGAGATTGGCTGAGGTAAACAGAATGCCTGTGGGTGTGAGGGTTGGCCTGGCCATAAGATAACGTAAAAGTCACAGGCTGACATAAAGCACAGTGACCTCACTCATAAGAATGGGTTTTATGGTCTAAAAGCAGTATCTGAAATTTAGGGGAAAGGGTGTAGGAAAAGTAACAACATAAATTCTGGAAGATAAGGGCAGAGTCTCTCTCATTAGACAGCAAAGGATCACCGGGTGGTAAACCTACAGCTTTCCTGGCATTCCAGGCAGAGCAGCTACACACCTCATTCCATTGAGGGGTTAATCTGTGTGTTTACCTTTCCTGGCTTCTCCAGTTTTAATCTGTGTGCACAACCCCATCCCCATTTTGTCCTCTACACACTATTGGGCATTTCTTGCCTCTGAGGTTGGGTTTTTAATATACAGGATTCAAATCTGGGTATTGACATTGATAACTTTGTCTCCTGCCCAAGCCTGTATAGGAGTTTGTGACATTGTGAGTACTACAACCAGGGTGTCCAAGATATTTGTAGACACTGTGAACAGTCTGCTGACTTCTCAACATCTTCTTGTAGATATGTAAAAAAAAAATGAAGTGATATTATATGCAGAATTTACAGTTTGTGAAGAGAGCTATAAGATCTGAGCTTTCTCGTGGGTATTAGTAACATTAAATTGCAGATTTCTATTTCATATCTAAGAGGCCCACTTGATTTTTTATTCTCCTATATTGTCCCCTTCAGTTGTGAGCCTTTAATGGCTGAGCCATATCTCCAGCCCAAATTGTCCCCTTTAAATTTTTACCTGTTTTCAAACTGTGTACTGACTGATGCAGTGGGTTGAGTGTGCAGGCCACCTTTCTCACTCTGATTAGAGCAAAAGAATTCCACCTGTCCTTTTGAATTGTTAGGTGTAGGTTTGTGTCTCATTGTCTCCATTATGCTGAGGTACATTCATTTTGTTCTCACATTCTTCAGAGTTTTTGTAATGAGCAAGTGTGATATTTCACCAGAGACCTTCCATGGATCTGTTGACATGGTAGTGTTTCTTCCTACTTTGCATATGAGGTGTCTGTTTTATTAATTCATAGGTGTTGAAACAGTCTTGTGTTTTTGGCACTGACTCAGCTTGCATGCTGTTTCCATGTAACGACATAGACAATCACTGTATCTGTAGGTAATGGCACCTGGCCTGTGCCTTTTCTTTGCATATATTTGTTTGGGCTCACCTGCTTTGGGTGTTGAGGTAAAGACAGCTTTGTGTAATGGCCTTCTAGCATTTTTTTATTTTTTATTTAATTTTTTAATAATTTTATTTATTTATTGCTTCAGGTTACATCTCCATCATATTGTCCTCTTTCCCCCCTTCCCAGCCCCGCCCTCCCACCCTCTACCCCCAACCCTTCCATCCCACTCCTCTGGAGGGGAGTGTCTGTACATATCAGTCCCCCGCCCCAATTCAGAAGTCATATGAGGGCCAAGAGCCTCCTCATACACTGAGGGCCTACAAGGCAGCACCACTAGGGAAAAGTGTCTCATTAGCATTGTTTTTATTTGTGTTATATTTAGTATTCTCCTTGAGGTATTAGTTTAAGGTTTGCCTAAAGAAAAGGAGAATTCTTTCTGAACCTGTCCAGTTATCAGACACAGTAAGAGGAAACTCCTACTGCTTTAGTTCCAGAATTGCTTACTGCCTTTTCTAGTTTTATAATTAGAAGGTTGATTTGTTCACCAAGAGCACATCCTTATTTTCTCCAATTGCAGTCTCTCTGCCTGTGACTTTCTACAGTACTCCATAAGGTAACTCTGATGTCATTTGCGTACATGTCAATGTCTTCTTTTCAACTATAGTTCTGTTCTTGGGGATTCACTCTTTAGTTTGGATTAAGTGACAAATGCTTCCTAGGTACTTTTGTCTCTTCACAGAAACAAGTTGCCTTGATTCAGTGTATTGTCTTTGACTCTCTATTTCATTAATTTCTATATAACCTTACTAATATTTTCCTACATACTGTTTCAGATTGACTTGTTCTCATTCTTTCATGCCCTCAGCCACATAATTATGGACAAATGTCATTTATAACCATTGCCTCTTGCTGTCAGAACCTCTCACTGTGTCTTTGTCAACCCACTTTTGGGTCATTGTGTTTCATGAGCTGACACTTACCCTGCATGTGTCTTCAGTACTCCATGAATTCTGTCTCATTGTTCGTTGACTTAAATCTCCACAATAGCTAACTAAGGAAGAATTAAACCAAATGCTGGGGCAGTGACTCAGCAGTTAAGAGCACCTGTTGCTCTTGCAGGTTCCAGCATAAATTCTCTGTACATGCTCAGAGACTTAACAGCCTTCTGTAACTCAGGTTCCAATGATCTTCTGGCCCCTTATGGCCTCTGCAGTCACTGCATAAACTAGGTGCATATACATACCTGCAGGCAAACATCCGTACACATCAAATTAAATATATAAATATTTCTATTTTTATTATTCTTTTTGAGATGTGGTTTCTCCATGTCTATGTAGCCTTGGCAGTCCTGGAATTCACTTTGTACACCAGGACTGCCTTGACCTCACAGAGGTCCACATGCCTCTTCAGGCATCTGTAGGGATTAAAAGTGTGCACCACCACTGTCCAGCTTAAATGCATTTTCTCTTAAGAAAGAGAAAAAATAATTGAATGTTGTAGAGGTGTTCCTTCAGTCAGAGTCTTGTTATTTGTTGCCTTATATTAACATATCTGTACATGTTGCATCCCTCACCCTTTGGAGGGTGATATGATAAGTACATTTGTGGTTTTTGCAGCTCTGCAAAGTGATTTTTCCTTTTGAATTCCTACCAGTAATTAGCCTAAGGACCTGATTAGCCATTTCCTCAACTTCAATTTTGGCCATTTGACTATTTTTGTTGTGTATTATTTTTTGAGGAGGGTCTCAATATATAGCTGCTGCTGCTGGCCTGAAACTCACTATGTAGACAAGTCTAATAACAAATTAAAGAGTTGCACCTGCTTCTGCATTTAGAGTACTGAGATTAAATTTGTGCCCACTGGATTTGGTTCCACTTACTTTCATTTTCTTTTTCTTTTTTTTGCTATTTTCATTTTCTTTTATGTGTTTGGGTGTCTTGGCACAAGATATGCCTGTGTAACAGGTGTGTTTAGTGCCTTGGGGGACCACAAGCGGGAACCAGATCTGTTGGGAAGGAAGTTAAAGTGTTTGTGGGCCACCTTATCAGTTTTGGGATTTGAACCCAGGTATTCTGGAAGAGCTGTAATTGCTCTTATTCTCTCCCCATCTCTAAATCCATCAATTTCTTTTCTTCATGTTAGGTATTCTGGCTTTGTGAGATGGAATGTCTGTAATTCCCTCAAGGCTAAGGAACATAAACATATTACTAAATATTTTAGAGGACTCTGGAAGTCTTTTAAACTATAGTCAATGGAGTATTACTCTAATTTATTTTCAACACACTCATTATTGACATATAGAAAACTGGTGACTCATATTTTTTTTTTTTACTTTTGTATTCTGTAATATTTCTAAGGCCTTTGTCAAGTATACTGGTTTCAGGTGGTATTTTCAGGTTATGATGTCAGACCATCATTGAAAAAGGAGTTAAATATCTTCCTTTCCTCATATATCTCTTTGCTTCTTTGCCTCTTTTAAATTACTGTAGTTAGTTTCTTTATTATTATTGATATGTGTGTATTGGTATTTGTTCTGCATGATATCTGTGCACCACACAGTGCAGTGCCCACAGAGCCCACAACAGGGCATGAGATCCCCTGGAACTAGTTTTATGAGCTGCCATTTGATTGTTGGTTACAACTCCAGGCCTCTTGAAGAACACCCAGTGCTCCTAACCACCAATCCTCAGTTCCTCCCCTCCAGCTAGGTAAAAACCATATTAAATACAATTGGGAAGAATGCAGATCTTTGTCTTGTTGTAGTGTCAGGTGAAGACTGCACATTTTCTTCTTTCGGGACTGTAAACCTACATTGACCAATGTGCTTTTTATCTCGGGGTTGAGATGTGTTTCATCTATTCCAACTTCTACTAAGGATGTTAGGGTGAAATCTTTTTGAAGATTGGAGCATGGAATTCTGTTCTTACTGAGATTTTCTCTTTTAGTGTTTTTAATCCAGAAGGTTTTGGTGGCTTTTGGGCTGGTTGATTATTGTTTATATTGCTCTCCTTTCCCAGTGAGGGTTAGTGCTTTCCTGTGTTGTACGCGATGATCTCTTCCCAGTTCTCTGGTATTCATTTATTCCTCACATGAAGTGTGTTCTTTTCTGTGTCTTCATCGATAATTCATGTTTGATTCTTTTGTGCATACTTTTATCTGATTATTATCTAAGTAGATCTGTGGGTGAAAAGCCTGTGTTAATTTTTGACCACATTCAAATATGCTTCCTTCACTCTCAATTCTGGAAGTCATTTTTTCTGTATATAACACTTCAGGTGATTTTCTTTCAGAGCTTTAAAAATATTATTCTATTATCTGCTGACTTTAGAATATGGATAAATATTAGTGAATATTGTATTTTCTAAGCCTCTGTTGGTGTTAAGTGATAGGGGAAGACAACTGGAAAACAGATGCACATTGCTACTACCCTTAGCTGTGAGAACATCAGGGTAGATCTGGGAGATGAGGAAGTGCCTGAGAGACTATCAAGGGAAGCCTGGAATAGACTGGAGTGGTCTTCTATTAATCGAGAATCCCACTTTCTGTACACTATGCACAGATATTTGATCTTTTTATACTTTAAACAGTTCATTTTGAAACAAGTGATAGTGACCTTGCGTGGAAGGCTCAGAAGTGGAGAAGCAGGTGTGTATTTGAGGAAATGTCAATCCCAGGGTTCAAGTAGAAGCCCTGGCACTGGGGACTTCTTGGTGGAAGGATGTAAAACCATGGGATATATGTCAGTCTTTTTTTTTTTTAATCACATTAATCCTTCTTGTATTTCCTGTATGTTTTGAGGCAGGTATTGTGTAGTTATCCAGAGGAACATGTGTTCATAATTCCACCTGCCATAGTGTATGGCAGTATGGTTTTCCATAGCTCATTCCCTTTCATCCAAGTCTTCCATTCTTTTCCTCCAACTTCAGTAACGTTCCCTGAGATTTGGATATGCTATTAAGGATTATTCACCCACAGACTGTGTACACAACAGTCTTTGAATAGAAAGTTTCCTCTTTCAAACAAAATTTGTCTAACCAAGGCTGACAGCAGCACCAGGCTATGGTGTAAGCAGAAGCATTTAAAGGCATTTCCAGTGTTTTTACAGGTAGCAGTATGCCAGGCGTAGATTCCCTCCTAGGGCCTTGATCTTTGCAGTCACTGACTTTTGGCCTGCTTGCAGTGCCATCTGTGTGTTTCTTTGTGGGCTTACCTCAGTTTGAACCAGAAAGAATTCTGTTAGAAGATGTTCTCTGTCCCTCTTACTCTTTGTAAGCACTGGTGCACTGTGCTGAGTTAGTGTAGAAGGAGTGGACATCGTTGTCTCTCTCCTGATTAGAGTAGAATGATGGCAGATCATCTTCACTCTCTATAGTCGTAGATTCAAGTTTTTGGCTGCTATCTTCATTATGCTGAGGTATGCTCCTTCTGTTTCACATTCTTCAGGGCTTTTATAGTGAGAAAATGTAATATTTTGGCACAGGCCTCTCGTGGGTATATTGACATGGTTCTGTGTCTTCTCTCATTGATTCTACATATTTTGTGCCTTGAATTGATTGGTTTGTGGGATGAAACATTGTTGCATCCCTGGCATGAAATCAACTTGAGATCCATTTCTGCATCCAATAGGGAGGGTCTCTTTTTCAGTGTGTATACTTGCACCTGCTGTGTCATTGTTTTTCTTTACAAATATTTTCATCCTCATCTGATTTTTCTATCAAGGTAAAGCCAGCTTTGTGTGATGATGGCAATGTATGTGATCCCTTTTCTTTCTGTATTCCTCATTATTCTCTGGGCAGGATTAATGTTGATTTTTCTAAAGGAATTAAAGAATTCAGTGCTGAGTCTGTCTAGTCCTCAGACACTCTGACAGGAAACTGACTGCATCGATGTCTGCACTTGCTTACTACCTGTCCTAGTTTATGGCATAGGTTGATTTGTGCACTTGTTTCTAGGAAATCATCCTTTTCTTTTTCAATTTTCATTAATTTTGTGTGACTTACCACAGTACTACATAACATAACATTCTGGTAATTGAAATATATTGCAGTTCCCTCTTTTGGGTATTGTTCTCTTAATTTGAGGATTCACTCTCTTATTTGGGTTGGTGAAGTATGCTTTGTCTCTATTTGTGTGCCTTTCCTGCAATAGGTCTTTGCACTGACTCCTTGTGTTCTTCTTTGAGTCTCTATGTCATTAATTTCTATGCTGGGCACTCAACTGTGCAAAACCACACTAATCAGTCAGGAATAATGTAGAAAGAAAAAATTTCTTCTCTTATTGTTTCCAATGGCCCAATAGGAATCAGTATCTAATGTGGAAATAAATTAAGGGCTTCTACTTAATTTTCCCTTTAATCACACTAAACAATGTCTTGTGAACAATGTGGTTCATATGTGAAATGTATACATAAACAAATGATGTCAAGAGTATTGGATTGCAGATGGAGTTTTAAGGTCTCTGAAGGTCCTAGTTATTCTTCTTTGATGAGACTTGGCTGCATGCGGTGCCATTTCCTGGGAGCTTTTGTCCACATAGCGTCTTACCTTGATCCCTCCCCTGCTCTTGAATTCCATAATCTGCTGTGAATTCTGTTGGGGAAGGTCTGATAGGCTGATTTCAATGCTGAGATCTGGTTACTGCCCCTTCTGAGCCATTCTCTTGATTGGTTAATAAAAGTCTCTGATGACCATTTAGCTGAGCAGAAAGAGTATAAGAATGCGGGACATCCTGAGATTAGAACAGGAAGCCTGTGCTTTACACAAAAGATTAATTCTTTCCAGCCAGAAGCAGGAAAAAGGAGGACACACACCATGGGTTAGAAAAAAGAACCTCATTCCACATGGCCAGGAGCATCGGTATATCATGGAGAATGGCAGTCCAAGGGGACATATGTATATATGCATCATATTTGGGTAATATAATTATGAGCTAGCTTAGATGGGCTAGGATTGCACAATTCAGGATTAACACCACCAATCAATTAACAATAATATAAATACTAAGTAAATAATTTAATTTTTTTCAACAAATGGCTCCCAATTGTGGCAATTAGAATCCATGCTTACAGCCTGAGAAGGCCTGGGTAAAAGGTAGTTTCCTAGCCAAAGAGCAGGGAGCTGAAACCGAATACATTTCAAAGGAGCGGCTCCCTTAACAAAAGCTACTGCCTTATAGCAAAAGTGAAAAGCTTAGCTCTCCTTACATATTAAAAAACTGGCAGCCTTCTAAACAGAGCTTGAGAACAGAATTAACCACCTAGATTAAAAATGGAGGAATTC
Organism: Lophiomys imhausi; assembly: GCA_907164525.1. NCBI lineage: Eukaryota > Metazoa > Chordata > Mammalia > Rodentia > Muridae > Lophiomys > Lophiomys imhausi. Next base: position 27,927 of record CAJQZJ010036731.1, read on the forward strand.
ATAATGCCTCAGTACTTTTGGATTCCAATTGAGTTTATTCCTCTTAACATGCAAATGATTTTTACCCTGACAATTATGGTTCTGTGTATCTTTTTTGAGAAAGTTCTGACTAGGATAGGCTTAAAGGAAATAATTTATGGATGGAATGCTAAATTTTCGACAATGGTAATAGAGGAAGGAGGGAGGTCCTTCCAAATAGAAAATACAAAATTGATGGCAGCTGGAGCTAAGAGCTCCCTGGCTACTAGGTGCTTGTCAGGAGTTTCTGGTATCAGCCCGCCAGTTAAATGTGCCAAAACTAGATTTCAAGGAATAATGAACAGAGCTTTAATTCCAATATGGGATGGCATGGTTAGACATGCCAAGGCTTTTGATATGTTCTTGTTTCCTTGCTTGATTTTTGTTTAGATGTCTTTGATTTTCCCTATATCGGGAGGTAAAAAGGATATTTTTCTGGGTTGGCATTACTAAAACATAAGAGATTTTTTAATATTTTGGGCAGATTTGGAATTCTCACTACAGTTCAAATTGTTCTCTGGGTTCCAGAGTTACTAATATCTGGGATTTAAGTGAAATATTTGAGCAGGGTGGTACTGGCACACGCCCTTAATCCCTTAATCCCATCACACTACAGGAAGAAACAGGCAGATCTCTGAATTCTAGACCAGCCTGGTTTAAACAATGAAGGCAGGGTGGGAACCCTGCTGATAAGATAAGGCTGCTTACTAAAGGCAGTCTAGAATTCAAAAATGACAAATTTTTCCCTTGATGTTAAGTTTAATAATGCCCTTACTGATCTAATGGATGAATACACATAATCTTAAATTTACATAAAGAGAAAGGGGTCACAAGCCAGTCTCCGTAGGTGTGGGGCTCCCACTGGAGAACTGGTTTCAAGAGGCATTTTGCCCCTAAAAGAGATATGTTAATCACTAGGTGTGGTGGTGCACACCTTTAATACCAGCGCATTGGAGGCAGAGGCAGGCTGATCTCTGTGAGCTTAAGGCTAACCTGGTCTACAAAGTGAGCTCAGGACAAGGATACACAGATAAATCCTGTCTTGGGGGGAAGGAGAGAGAGAGAGAGAGAGAGAGAGAGAGAGAGAGAGAGAGAAAGAGATATATTCTGTTAATCAAAGTAAGGACCCAGACTTAGGCTGGGGAAGAACATGCAAACTTTATGCCTCCCATAGCCATTAATTAAGAAAAGCTAACATAAAATAGCATATCATGCTATTCTACACCAATCTCCTTAAGAATGAATGGGGCTTCCATGGGAGAATTGGAATTCAAACTAATACAAAATTGTTTAATTAATGTTATTGTTTAGTAAGGGTAATTCACTTATTTAAATTCATACCTTGATCTCAAAACTTGGGAGACAAGGAAAAAACAGATTCTTTATGTATGTGAGGCCAATCTAATCTACAGAGCTCTATAGAGCATATCAAGACAGCCCAAGCTGCAAAGAGAAACCCTGTCTCAATAAGGATAGATATATCCACATAGAAATTAAATCTCCAAAGAAAGGAGAAAAAAATATATAAATGCATACCTTTGATCCCTAAATGTGGGAGACAAAGACAGAGGCAGATAGGTTCCTTTTGAGTTTGAGGCCAACCTAACTTACAAAAAGTCAGAACAACACAGAATAAACCTGTTTTAATCAATTAATAAATTTATGTCAATTGTAGAGGAAAGTACTTAACCTGCATACAGTTTTATGCTGTATTTTCAATTTAAAATAGATTATAGCATATATATAATACTATTACATGTCATCCTTTTATATGGCATGAATGGAGACTTACAAATGTCTTTCTTCTTTTCAAAGAACAGAAAATATTCCTTAATTGATTTGTGAATCCTGCACATCCAAGGCATTTTGATAATTGCAGAACTATATATTATTTGTGAGAAATTATATATTTTCAAAACAATGGGACCAGAGTTCAAAGAAGATGAGACAAGTAACCCAAATGATCCAGCTTCATAGACTGCCTCAATTGCTGTTTCCTCAAATATCTGCATCCAGAACGACTTCAAATTGGCTTACTAAGATGGTCCAGCCTCACTGACTGTTCCAGACAGGACTTCTTCAATAAAGCCCTGAACATTCCCACTCAAAGTCCAGAATTGGACTACAGATTCTTCAGGACATTCAAATTGCTGAGCACATAGAGACTGGACAACAAATGTTAACATTCAATTGATTAACCATTTTTCCATTTTATTTGGGCCCCCCAAACAGGTTTTCTACATCCCAGTTCAGCAGGAAGCAGTTTTAAGAGACCGACGTCCCATTCCCAAAAAGTGGGGTGTATGATAGATGTTTAGGGAGAATGGTTACAAATTGTTATATGGTCTTGTTAAGCAAGGTATAGGAGGTTAGACTCATGGATTTCTTTCTTTTCCTTTATCCTTCTTTATCTCTTACATAGGGGGAGAAGACTTGAAAAGGAAAAAGAGGGGAGTATGGATATATAATATAGAATTGATAAGATAAAAGGATAGATTATTGAATCTGCTCCTATAGATCCTTGTTATTAATACAAAATTTAGGTTATACACATATGAGAAAGATAGGTAAAAAGGGTAGATTATTAAATCTACTCTTATAAATCTTTGTATATTGATACAAAATTAAGGCTATATTTTGATAAGGTATTATACCTATGTAATTCTTAAAATTGCAGTGTGAAGTTCTAGTACTTTTGACAGCAACTATCACAAACTGTTTAGGATAATTAAGAAATGCAAGATGATAGTCATTCAAACTTGTGATTTTATTAGGATAATTAAGTTAGTTAATCTCAGATGTTTTCTAAGTTAATCATATATTAAGTTGATAGAGACAAGCAATATTTGCTTACTCAATGGATATGGAAAGATGGTCTTCAAAAATCTCAAGAGATCTGTAGAATATGGCGTTTAAAGATTTTTTTATTATTTAAAAAATTCTTTGACATGAGACTGTCAGCTCCTGACAGTTCCCATTGGATTTGAAAGGAGATGACAAGCATCAAAAAATCTCTATCAGGAGATAATTCTTACTGGACAGAAACACAACTGCTCTTTCAACAGACTATATACAGTCCAAAGATGGACCAAAGCTTTATTGCAGGTAAATTGACAGCCTGATTCTGCAAAGACAGAATGGGCAAATCTTATTTCCTGCTCCACAACTAAGTCTGTGAGATATGCTTGGCCAGAAGGCTGAAGATGATGCTCCCATGTTATAGAAACTGGGGACTGTCTAGGCAGCTGGTTGTCTGTCATTTTATAGTTTTGGAAGTTGCTCTCTCTACACTTCCTATCTATTCAGATATATTTATTCTTCTCAGGTTTCTGATGTGATTGAAGACTACATAGGTATAGCCTCACAATAAGTTTTAAGCCATCTAGGAATTAAAAGGATGTTTTAAGGTTAAGATGGTTTAGTTAATAATGTAAGTTAGGCTGGAAGTTGAATTGGGTATAGATCATTAAACTCATCAAGAGAGATATGTAATAGAATATATTTCCTAATTGATTAGTCAAATACATATGGACTGGACATTGAGAATGTATGTCACACTTTTTAGTTTTCATAATTGTTTTTATTGTATTTATTTATTGTTATTGTTACTGTAGTGTGTTTATTGCTGTATTTATTGTTATTAAGAAAAGGAGCCTTTTGTTAGACTTAAAGGGGAAGATGTTGGGGAAGGTCTAATATTGCTTCTGATATGCTGATTTCAATGCTGAGATCTGGTTACTGCCCCTTCTGAGGCATTCTCTTGATTGGTTAATAAAAGTCACTTATGGCCAATTAGCTGGGCAGAAAGAGTATAGGAAGGCAGGACTTCTTGAGATTAGAATTGGAACCTTGCATTTTACACAGACGATTAATGCATTCCAGCCAGGAGCAGAAAGGAGAACACACACCATGGGTTAGAAAAAAGAACCTCATTCCACATGGCCAAGAACATCAGCATAGCATGGAGAATAGCAGTCCAAGGGGATGTATGTACATATTGGGTCATATTTGGGTAATAGAATTAAGAGCTAGCTTAGGTGAGCCAAGATTGCTCAATTCAGGCCAAGGCTTGTTAAAATCATCCGGTGTCTGTGTGCTCATTTATAATGGTGGGTTAAAGATTAGCAACCATTGAACCAATTAATGATAACCTAAGTACTGGTTAAATAACTTAATTAACATTTTCTACAGAATTCTACTGATTTTCTCATGGAACCACCTTCAGGGAAGACACATCCTTTTCTATCACTGCTCATCATGTATTTCCCCTTTTGTAATTTAAAAACAATAAACTCTACATTTGTATGTCTGCTGGTTTCTGCTGGGTAGGATCAATGAAGTTGTTGAATTATGTCTGTATCCTTTGTCCAAGTTAAGAATTTCTCAACTATTGTCTAATAATGTAAATGTCAGAGATACAAGCTTATTTTCTTTTTATTGTCTTAATATTCTTGGTGATATTGTTAGTGTCCTTGTTCATTAGGTTGTCATTCTCCTGGCTTAGCTCATTTGGTACCCTTGGAATTCTTAATGTGATAAATATCCATATATTTGGAGAGATTTTAGTATTTCATTTATCTAGGTTCTTTAAACAGTTTTTAAACTACTGTTTAAATTTGATAATAAGAAATTTTGAGCTGGTTGTTATTTCAATACAATTGAAAAGAATAGAGCAGTTTCCCCAGATCATGAGAAGTAAACATAACATCACTCTATACAATGACTGGGGTGGTCAAGTGCAATGATGGTAGTATTAAATGGTATCTTCTCTCCCATTGTCACTCTAGAGTGTTTGATCAAGGCTAGAAAAGAAACTACCCAAATGTCCATCAAGTATAAAGAGAACTATTTGATGTGATATAAATATGTCAATGTAATACACATAATGTACTTTTTATATGCTGATGCCGTGATCATGAAAATGTTTAGAATAGTATCCTGACATACTATCACAAAAGTATCTCTTATTCTTTAGGTCTCTTTTACCTAGGAAAGAATTTTGTCCAGCAGCACATGGCATATAGTCAATTTTCCATCACAGGGTCTGTTATCATTCAGGAAAATGGCTGTGTATACTCACTGGAGGAATGGCAATGTCTAGACTGTGCTTGGAGCACACTGTACGTAGATGTTGTATTGGACAATTATAACAATCTGTTCTTTGTGAATAAGAACTTTTCTTGTAGGATTCCTGATTCCTCCTTTGTATTTATCTACTTTGTGTATAAGTAAGCTCCCTTAACTGTCTAGAGACTCCCAGAAATAAGAGATATTCTGCTTGCCAACATAGCTTTTTTCATGATGCTTCCTTTACACTTTCCTGTTTTCTCTGGAATAGTAACAAATTCTATGTTCTTTGTAATCTCTCCAGCCATCCTATCTAGTTGTAATGAAAATGACAAAGTTCAAAGACAAGGAAATATATTGCAATACACTTAATAATTGGAATATTTTGCTTTTATTATTGGATTAAACTATTCACCTATTTCTGATTATTAAAAGTGAAAAAAGTTATAAATAGATGAAGAGCTGTTGATTGTAAGAATGTTATTTTTGCTTATTTATTTTCTTTTTGAGGTGTGGTTTCTATGTTTAGTACTGGCACAGCATGATTTTAATCCTAGTACTTTGGAGGACCAAGCAAGAATACATGGGGAGTTCCAATCCAAACTGGGTTACATGAGTTCCTAGCTGACCAAAGCTGCACAGTGTGACTCTTTGTCAAAACTGAAAAAAGAAAACATTCTTTATATGATCCTCTGAGAGCTCCTTTCTTACAGTTGTTTACTGCAAGGTAACCTATACATCTTACATATAGGTGGAAGGTACAGTGTTTGTGCAATAATGAGAAGGATATTATTGGTCCTTTTAGTTTGATATATTTCAGATTGGAGGTTGTTATAGCATCTGTTCAATGGTGGTGAAACACAAAATCCTGTACTAAGAACTGTGTCCCTGAGAATTGCTGTTTACATGTCTTAGAAAACTTAGGAAAGCATCTGTATTGAATCACTTACATGTGGATTTATCTCTAGTATCCTTAATTCCAGCAATTTTCCAAGATCCATCACTAAATATGTGGTAAATATGGGAGTGCCTTGTACTAAGGCACAAAGAATAATGCTCAGGAACATGTGAATATCCAAGACAAGTCTTCTAAATGTAATGAGCTTAGCAAAATGACTCATGAATCCTCCCAGTATACACCGTATGATACAAGTGATACTACAGCAAACTGCAACAAGTAAAAATTTGGTAACCACAGATATACATCTGTTGAAACATGAAACCTAAACAGACATAAAAGTAGGAGGACTAGAGAAGAACCTTGCATATTTAAAGATTATGTAAGCTTTTTAAATGTGTTCCACCATTAGTCAAAAGCAAAGAATTGACATAGGAAAGAAAGAACGCACAAATAGAGTATGACAAAGTTTTTTACTCTAAACATAAATTCACACTAAAATGAACCAATAGTGGAAAGAAACCACACAACGCAGGAAATATGGAAATTCCTTCAAGATGTACTCAAGTCCCAGTAGACATCAGAGAACTAGAGAGCTAGAGAGAAACCCTATAAATGTATAGCAAGACAAAATTCTCTTTACTTCATCAAACTTTTTTCTAAGGTATCTGCATCTGAATCAGTATGTAAGATATCACCCATATAATGATAAATTTTAGAGTGATAAAACTGTTTACAAATTATTTCTAATGGCTGTTGTAAAAAATATTGGCACAAGGAAGGACTGTTTATCATTTTTGTGGTAAGACTTTCCAATCATATATCTTTATTGGACAACCATTATTATAAGTAGGTACTACGAAAGCAAACCTTTTCTTATCATGCTCATGTGAAGGGAATGTGAAAAAGCAATCTTTTAAATGTATTACTATCAAAGGCCATAGCTTAGGTAATAAAGAAAGCAATGAAATTTCAGGCTGTAAAGAGCCCATTGGCTGAATCATCTTATTTATGTTGCTTAAATCTGTTTACATGCTCCATTTTCCTGGTTTCCTTCTTACAATAAACATGGGAGATTTCCAAGGACTGTTGGATTCTTCAATGTCTTGAGCATTTATCTGCTCTTGTACCAGCTGTTCTAATACCTGTAATTTTTATTTTGTCATAGGTCATTTTTCCAAACACACAGAATTGCCAGTTAGCCATTTTATTGGTAAAGTGGTTGGTACCTGTGAAAAATCAACACCTGTTGTGTCCTGATTATTGACAATCTGGACAGTCTGTGACTGTTCTTAATAATAACTTTTAATATTTTTCTAAGAAACATTTTTCATTTTATGGTTTGTTTCTGAGATTGAAGGAATATTAAACTGTGTTTTCCGTTGCTGAGCAAATGATGTACCCATAAATTAATGGCTATATTAGCCACATATGGCTTTAATTTTCCTGTTTGTTCTTCTGGCCCTATGCATTTGACCCATCTTGTACTTTCTTTTACCTGAAATAAAATTGCAATATCTACAAGCTGAATATTTAACTCATGAACAAGCCAACCTGGATGCCAAGATGTTGGTGAAATTATTGTTACATCTGCTCCTATATGTACTAAACCTTAATTTCAATGTCATTTGTTGGTATTTTCAGTTTTGGTCTCTGGTTGTTTATAGCAGTTTGCCAAAATATTTGTTTTGTGGTGTGTCCTGAATTTTATGTTTTATTTATTGAATTTGCTTTATCCTTGATTACATATAGAGCAGTGTTTTTGTAACAACAAGCATTAAACCTCTTAATTGTTCTGTGGAGGAATTTCTATGATAGTGACTGGGAATAATTAAATTGAATTTGATATCAGGGCCTGTGGGAGTCCCCGAAGTGCATTTCCTGATAGCAAAGGGTTAAATTGCATGTCCCTTGTTGATCTGCATTCATTAATCCAATGCCAGGCTTTGTCACACTTCCAGCATACTCCTGAAGGCTGAGACTTTCTTTTTGGATCATCTCTAGAAAAAACAATGTTTCTAGGATTACTGTACATAAAATGCCTTTTAAATAATCTTGCTTACCACAATTAAAACTTCTGCATTTTGATTTTTCTTAAAACGTTTAGAAATTACTTCTCTTATCAGAGTAGGCTCATAAACATGAGAACCAATATCAACCATATTTCTAACCCACTCATTTATTGGTGTTGATCTTGTCTTTAAAGGACTAATTACCATTTTGCATTGAAATTAGCGTTCTCAAAAGCCAAAGATTAGATTGATATTTGTCTCACTTCTGAATCTGATATTATTGTATTTACAGCTGAAGTCAAAATTACAAAATTTAGTGAAGGCTCCTTTTGGGCCTTATATAATTTTAGTAAAGGACTCAGACCTCTTTCATGATTTTTCAGCCTTATCCCAAGCATTTATAGCTGATAAATGACATAGCACCAAGATATGATCATCAAATTCAAGCTATCTTTGTAACTCAACATACTGACCTTCACTTATCAACTGATCCTGGAAACTCAATACCTCTAGCCCTATTTCATTGTTTTATGGCCATAGCTCCCTGTTTCCACCACATAAGCCATTGTAACTGAGGAGAAGCTTCCAATATCGCTGTTGTCAAATCTTTCCAGTCTTGAGGAATAATTCTGTTCAGAATTGCCTGTAAGGGGAGTTAGATTAATATAAATTACATTTAGTGGCTATCTAGGGGTTTCTGATATAGTGTCTTAAAAAGAGGCATGAAGATCACCCTGGAACCTGTGGGCAGTTGGCATGGCAACATATGGACTAAACACAAGGTTCTTGGCATTGTTTTCAACTACTAATAGCCTTACAATCTTGGGTAGAGCCCAGATTAGGCTGAAGCCAGGTGAAACAAGGAGAGACCCTATTTAAGCATGAAGTGGGTGGAGCTGGAGAGTTCCCACGCTAGAGACGATAAGATGCAAGACAACTTGGATCATCTGCTGGAGTTAATGCAGGTGGACTGAAAAGCAAATCTCAAACAGAGCTAAAAAAAAAAAAATAGTGCCAGTGCTCCCTGAGGCAGAGAGAAGCTGGTGAGCAGAGAAGGCCTCAGCAGGCAGCAGAAAGCCAAGGACTAAACTCTGTGGCACAGCTTTTGCCTAGAGGAGTTTGTCCGGTTCAAACAATGGCCTGATTGGGAATTGTGGCCATCCCCAAAGACTGAGGCAGAGCAGCTGAATGGCTAATAAAAATTAACCAAGTTTGTCTATGGACAGCTGAGGCTCTAGAGAGAAGAAAGCCTCAAGCATCATAGCAATGCAATAGCCAGTTTACCCTAAAACCTACATCTGAGGTGTTCCTGATGATAGAGGACCTGCCCCAGAGACTGTATTCTTCTAAAAGGTTAGGATTAGTTGTTAGATAATAGTTGTTACAGGTATTAATAGAGTTAGTTGTGAGGTAATATGGGTTTATGGTTATTCTTAGGGCTAGTAGGTAATAAGTGTTTATATTTGTTATTAGTGCTTATAGTTATTAATAACTATATTTGCTAATTAAAAGTTTTGACTTCAAATCATTGAAAATACGAACCCATTTAATTGATGCTTGAGAGACAGTATATTCATTTACACAGTAGACTATAAGAGAATCTTCTGATGTTCAAAATGAATTAAATCAATTATATGAAATTTAATGGTTTTTGTCAAAGAAGGAAAAAATAAATACAACACAGATGGACACAATGACACATCTTCAACATCAGTACTTTGTAGGCAGCAAAAGGGAGATATCCATGAATTTATGCCATACTAGTCTACTTATGCAGCTGCAAGTCAACAAAGGATACATAGTGAGATTCTGTGGCAGAAAAAATTATAACATGAATGCCAAACATGAAATAAAAATAATGGTTCTAGTACAAAGAGACTTTAATACAATTATGTAAAGAATTATGAACCCAGAGAATCACATCCTATTATACCTGAATAAGAGATTTAGAATGGTGTGTCCCTGGTTTGAAGCATTGTATTTAATTTACTACCATAGATTTATTTTAATTTTTAACTAAATTTTAAATGGCTATTCCTTCTTGAATGGGTTTTGTGTCTGATGTCAAGGCAGGAGTTCTTGTCTGGCCTTAACAAAATGACATAGCATTTGGGGGCAAAGATCAAGCCAAGGAGTGCTGTGCTGGAAGCCAAAATAGAGAAGACTTCCATAGCCACCATGACCTTCCCCTTTGTGCTATGGTAGACAGGGAGGAAGGTGACCCAGACACAGAAGAATATCTGCATGCTGAATGACAGGAACTTGGCTTCATTGAATGTGTCAGGCAGATTCCTGGACAAGAAGGCCATGGTGTAGCTCCCAAGTGCCAAGAAGCAGAGGTATCCCAGGACACAGTGGAAGACAACTGCTGAACCCTTGTTGCACACAATGATGATGTGGCCATACTCAGCATGAACATCTTGATCAATGAAGGGTGGAGAGGTAATCAGCCAGATCCCACAGAGAACAAGTTGGATCAGTGTGCAGATGGGAATGATGAAATTAGGGGCCCTTGACACCATCAACCACCTTACCATTCTAGCTGGAACAGTGACCTTGAATGCAATAACCACTGTGATAGCTTTGGCCAACACTGTGGAGAGAGCCACAGTGAACAAAATTCCAAATGCTGTCTGCTGCAAGATGCAGGAAGCTGTGTCGGGCTGGCCAATGAAGAGCAAGGAACTCAGGAAACAGAGGATGAGTGTCAACAGCAGGGTGTAGCTGAGAGCCCGATTATTGGCTTTGACAATGGGTGTGTCTCTGTGCTTCACAAAGACAACCAGGACTCCTGCTGTGAGTGTGGAGAAGCACAGTGCTGTGGTGGTGAGAGCCATCCCCACAGGGTCTTCATAGGCCAAGAAGCTCACAGATTTCTGGAGGCAGTGATTCTTCTCTGAGTTGGCATAGTGACTTTCAGGACACCTGACACAGTGATCCATATCTGTTCAGAAATTAAGTGACTGAATCAATCCTCAGATGTTCTCTTTCCCCCTAAGCTGTTACTCAGCCTCAGCTCACCGAAGTGGTTCCAGAATCACATTCCTTTATTGTTTCAAAAACATATATTTAAACATTGTTTGAATTTTTTAAAATCTATACAGCCTACCCTGCCTGAAGTGACAAAAATCAAAGAAGCCCAGTGCTTTTCCTCTTTATATGCCTTCTCTAAATTCATGACTCTGTTGCATCTATTTTACAAGTCATAAGATTGCAGAATTAGGACAAACTATACCCCATACCCTGGGCTCCATATCCTACACCACAACTCTGTCTGCTTCCCCAGAGGCCTGCAGGCACCTGGGACACCATGTAAGCACCTCTCTCCAAGCCCCTGACCAAAAAGTTGCCTGAAAGCACACCCAACAGTGGTAAAGTATACCCCAAACCTTGTACTCCAATTATTGTCCCAGAAGTCTAACTGCTGTCTTAGAGGTCTTGTGACACCAAGGTCAACTGGTTAGTATCCTGCCCCAAGCCCTTGCCACCCATATCCACTTAAAGCACACCTAATAGCCTTAAACTGCACCCCATCCCTGGAAATCTATTTTCCAATCCACAACTCCAGCTGTCCTAGAGGTGTGATGCAACTAGGAATACCAGGACACATGGCCACCAGGGATGCCATAGGCAAGATTAGCATTCAAAACCCCAGAGGATATGCAGGCCACAAAATTCCAAGGGGAGACATCCTACGTGACCTGAAGTCTCACTAGTCACCAGAACCTCAGGCCACTCAGAGTAGAACATAAAGACAAAACAGAAACCAAGGAATACAACATCCAAACAGCACACAGCCAACAAATATAAGCTCAGAAATTAACATCTAAACTAATAATAACCACAAATCCCAGATAGGTAAAGGCCAGCATAAGAACACAATCAACAACAGTTAGGGCAATATGGCACCAGAAGTTCCCAGCTATCCTACTACAGAAAGCCTTAGATAAAACAGTTGAAGCACAAAAAATGACCTTAAATCTCACCTTATGATGCCGATAGAGGCCTTGAAAGAGGAAATAAGTAAATCCCTTAAAGAAATACAGGGAAGTACAATCAAACAGTTCTAGGAAATGACTAAAACTGTTTAAGACCAGAAAACAGAAATAGAAGCAATAAAGAAACACAAACTGCAGAAATCCTGGAGATGGAAAACATAGGTAAGAGCAGGAAATACAGACAGAAACATCACCAAGACAACACAAGAGATTAAAGGGAGAACCTCAAGTGTAGAAGCTATGATAGAAGAAATCAATATATTAGTCAAAATGTTAAATCTATATTGTTACTGACACAAAACATCCAGAAAATCTGGGACACTATAAAAAGACCATAGCTAAGAGTAATAGAAATAGAAGAAGACCATTCCCAGCTCAAATGTCCACAAATATGTTCAACAAAATCATAGAAAAAAATTTCCTAACCCAAAGAAAGAGATGCCTGTAAACATAGAAGAAGCTTACAAAACACCAAATAGATTAGACAAGAAAGGAAAATCCTCCTGCTAAATGATAATCTAAATACTAAATGTACAGAATGAAGAAAGAATATTAAAAGTTGGAAGGGATAAAGGCCAAGTAATATATAAAGGCAGACCTATCAGAATTATACTTGATTTCTCAACAGAATTTCTAAAAGTGAGAAAGGCCTGGGCAGATGACTTGCAGTCTATAAGAAACCACAAATACCATCCCAACAAATACTATGCCCAGCAAAATTTTCAATCACCATAGATGGAGAAAACAAGACATCCCATGAGAAAACAAATATGAACAGTATCTATCCACAAATCCAGCCCTACAGAAGATAATAAAAAGAAAACTCCAATCCATGGAGATTAACTAAACCCAGAAAACAAAGGAAATAAATAACACCACACCAGCAAAACCAAAGGAAAGAGAGCATACAGGGAAACATACACAGCACACAACTCACACACACACTACCAACAACATTAAAATAACAGGAATGAACAATTATTAGTCATTAATATCAACATCAATAGTCTCAATTCCCCAATAAAAACACATGGGCTAACAGAGTGGATGCAAAAACAGGATCCATCGTTCTGCTGCATACAAGAAACACAACTCAGCATCAAAAGTAGAGATTACATCAGAGTAAAGGGCTGGGAAAAGATTTTCCATGCAAAGAGACCCAAAAAGCAAGCTGGAGTAACCATTCTAATATCTAATAAAATAGACTTCCACCCAAAATTATTCAAAGTGTTGAGGAAGGACACTTTGTACACACCAAGGAAAAATCCACCAAGATGCCATCTAAATTCTGAGTATCTATGGCTCAAATGCAATGGCACTCACATATAAAAAAGAAGCATTACTAAAGCTTAAATCATACATCAACCCTCACACGTGAATAGTGGTAGACTTTAACACATCACTCTCACCAATGGGCAGGTCATCCAGGCAGAAACTAAACAGAAATAATGAAACTAATAGATGTTTTGAATCACAGGGATCTAACATATCTACAGAACATTTCTCAAAGTGCTAAAGAATAAACCTTCTTCTCAGCACTTCATGGAACCTTCTCCAAAATTCAACACATACTTGGTCACAAAGAAACAGACACAAGAACATTGAAATAAACCCCTGTGTCTTGTCAGACTACCATGGATTAAAGCTGGACTTCGACAACAAAACAACAGGAATCCTACAACCCCCTGGAAACTGAACAACTCCTTCCTCAATGATGACTGGGTCAAGGAAGAAATAAAGAAATTAAAGACTTTCTAGAATTTAAATGAAAATGAATGCAGAATATGCCTAAACTTAAGGGACAAATGAAAGCAGTGCTAAGATGAATGTTCATAGCATGAAGTGCCTTCATAAAGAAATTAGTGTGTTCTCAAACTAATGACTTATCAACATAACTGAAATCTCTAGAACAAAAAGAAGGAAATAAACCCAAGAGGAGTAGATGGCAGGAAATACTCAAACTCAGACCTGAAATCAATAAACTAGACTGCAGATAACAATACAAAGAATCAACGAAACAAAGAGTTGTTTCTTTGAGAAAATCAACAAGATGGACAAACCCTAAGCCAAACTAACTAGAAGGCAGAGAGAGTGTGTCCAAATTAAGAAAATCTGAAACTAAAAGGGAGATATGTCAATAGACACTGAGGAAATCTCAACAATCGTTAGGTCATACTTCAAAATCCTGTACTCCACAAAATGGAAAATCTAAATGAAATGGATGATTTTTTGATGGATACCATTTAACAATTTTAACCAAGAACAAGTAAACAATTTAAATAGACCTACGGAAATAGAAACAATCATTAAAAGTCTACCAAGCACATAATAAAAGCCCAGAGCCAGGTAGTTTTAGCACAGAATTTACCAGAATTTAAAATAACAGATAATACCAATACTCCTCAAATTATTCCACAAAATAGAAAGGAAACGAACACTACCAAATTATTTTTATGAAGCTAGAATTTTCCTGTCACCTAAACCACACAAAGATTCAACCAAGAAAGAAAATTTCAGACTAGTCTCCCTTACAAACATTGATGTAAAAATACTCAATAAAATAATCACAAACTACATCCAAGAACACATCAAAAATATCTTCCACCATGATCAACTAAGTTTAAGCCCACAGATGCAGGGACAGATCAACATATGAAAATCCATCAACATAATCCACCATATAAAAAATCTGAAAGGAAAAAAAAAACACATGATCATCTCATTAGATGCTAAAAATCCTTTGACAAAATCCAACACCCTTCATGAGAAAAAAAACTTGGAGAGATCAGGGATAAAAGGTGCATTTCTAAACACAATAAAAGTAAGCCAATAGTCAATATCAAATAAAGCAGAGAAACTTAAAGAAATTCCACTAAAATCAGGGATAAGACAAGGCTGCCTACTTCTCCATATTTATTCCATGTACTACTTGAAATTTTAGCAAGAGCAATGAGACAATTAAAGGAGATCAAGGGGAAAAATTGAAAAGGAAGTCATCAAAGTATCATTATGTTCAGATGATAAGTGATCCCCAAAATTTGACCAGGGAACTCTTACAACTGATAAACAACTTCAGCTAAGTGGCTGGATACAGAATTAATTTTAAAAGTCAGTAGGCCTCCTGTATACAAACAATAAAAAGGCTAAGAAAGAAATTAGGGAAAAACACCCTTCACAATAGCCACAAATGTGGTATGAGTTTATTAAAATATTTATGAGAATGTTTTTGTTTAATCCCAGGTGTGAGGCTGCTAAAGACACAGGTGTAAAGTATTAACTGTCTAATGAGCTAGCAGGGGTGTGGCTTAGCCAGATGAGCAAGTTTAACTCAGAGGACTTGAGAAAGGGATAAAAAGCTAGAGCCCCCACTGGACGTGGTGGTGGTGGTGGTGGTGCACGCCTTTAATCCCAGTACTTGGGAGGCAGAGGCAGGTGAAGTTCAAGTTTGAGGCCAGCCTGGTCTACAAAGTGAGTCCAGGACAGCCAGGGCTATTACACAGAGAAACCCTGTCTCAAAAAGAAAAAAAAAAAAATGCCAGCGCCCCAAGGAGGAGGGAGCTCTACAAACAAATAGGTGAAAGGGGAGCTCTACAAACAAGTAAGAGAAAGGCTACAAAGACAAAAAATGGCTACAAAGAAGAAAGAGGTTGCTGCTCTCCCAGCTGCTGATGCTCTCCCAAACTGCTGCTTGTTCTTCCTGCTGCTGTCTCTTCATTTGCTGGACTTCTACTGAGACTGGTGTTACCCCCAAAGAACCCAGTGACCCTAATCAGCAGGAAATAGCCTAAAGCGAACTATGCCCTCTTTCACCTTTAACCTTCCTTTTTCTCCTGCATAGTGTTGGGGGTTGGGAGGAACAACAAGGGGAAGGGAGGTAAAGGTATTACATACAGTAAAAAAAAAAAAAAAAAAAAAGTTAAGTATAGTTAAAAATCATAATAAAAGCCACCTTGCTACACACAAATAATATTTGGTAACTGTAACCAAGCAATTGAAAGATCTGTACTACAGGAATTCTACGTCTTTGAAGAAAGAAATTGAAGAAGATATCAGAAGAAGAAAAGATCTCCCATGCTCATGGATTGCTAGAATTAACATAGTAAAAATGTCTGTGAAACCAAAAGCAATCTACTGATTCAATGTAATTCCCATCAAAATCCCAACATATATCCTATATATCTTGAAAGAACAATACTGAATTTAATGTGGAAAAATTAAAACCCAGGATAGCCAAAACAACTCTGTACAATAAAAACTTCTAGAGGTATCACCATCTCTGATTTCAATCTGTATTACAGAGAAATAGTAATAAAAACCACATGGTATTGGCAGAAAAGTGGATCAATGGTATTGAATCGAAGTCTCCACACCTGCAGACACTAGATTTTTGACAAAGAAGCCAAACTATACAATGGAAAAAGAAAGCATCTTCAACAAATTTTGTTTTAACTGGATGTCTGCATGTAGAAGAATGGTAATAGATCCATACCTACCACACTGCTGAAAACTCAACCTAAGTGGATCAAAAAGCCCAACATACAACTGGATACCCTAAATCTGATAGAAAGTGGGGAATAGCCTTGCATGCTTAAGTACAGGAGACAACTACCTGTACAAAACAGCAATAGCTCAGGCACTAAGATCAAGAATTAATAAATGGAACCTCATGAAGATGGAAAGCTTCTGTAAGGTAAATGAGACCATAAAAAGAACAAAGCAACAGCTTATAGAATAGGAAAAGATCTTCCCCAACCCTACATCTGACAAAGGACTAATATCCAAAATACATAAAGAATTCAAGAAATTATACACCAAGCCAAATAACCCAATTCAAACATGGGGTAGAGATCTAAATAGAATTTTCAACAGAGGAATCTCTAATGGCTGAGAAGTGCTTAAAGAAATGTTTAGCATCCTTAGTCATCAAGAAGATGCACATCAAAATGACTCTGAGATTCCATCTTATACCCATCAGAATGGCTAATTCAAGACTTCAAGTGACAGCTTATAATGGATAGGATATGGAGCAAGCAGAATGCTCCTCCATTACTAGTGGCAGTGCAAACTTGTACAACCACTTTGAAAATCAATTGTGGGGTTTCTCAGAAAATTGGGAATAGTTCTACCTCAAGAGTTAGATATACCTCTCTTGGGCATATACCCAAAAGAAGCTCCAATATACCATAAGGACACTTGCTTAACTATGGTCATAACAACTTTATTCACAATAGCCAAAAACAGGAAACAACCTAGATATCTCTCAACCAAAGATTGGATAGAGAAAATGTGGTACATTTACACAATGGAATATTGCTTAGCTATTAGAAATGCTATGAAATTTACAGGCAAATGACTAGAACTAGAAAAGATCATCCTGAGTGAGTGAAGTCAGACCCAGAAAGACAAACTTGGTATGTACACATGGGTGGGTATGACCCAGAAAGGAGTGGATAACCATGCTACAATCCACAGATCCAAAGAAGATAAGTAATAAGGAGGGCCACGGGGGTGGGCCACTTGAAACTCACTGAGCAGGGGAAATAGAATAGACAGTGAGGGAAGGTTGAGGGAGGAAACTGGGTGGGGAGGGAGTGAGGTAGTGAGCAGGGGGGATCATATAAGAGGAGAACAGAGGGAGAGAGAACTGGAGTCACTGCACTGAGGCATCTCTGGGACAAACTAGAAACCTAGGACAATGGAAACTCCCAGGAATCTATGAAGATGACCCTAGCTAAGACTCCTAGCAATGGAAGATATGAAACATGAAATGGCCATCCTGTAACCAGTAAAGACTTCCAATGGAGGTACAGGAGCACTAACCCAGCAACAAAATCTTCAACCCACAATTTGTCTTGCCTACAACATGTGCAGAAAAAAAGATGGAGCAGAAACTTGCTAACTGGCAACTGGCCCAGCTTTGAGCTCCATCCCATGAGACCTCATCCCTGACACTGTTAATGATACTCTGCTATACTTGGAGATAGGCACGTAGCATAACTCTCATCTGAGAGGCTTTATCCTGCAACTGATAGAAACAGATGCAGAGATCCAGAACTAAACATTAGGTGGAGCTTAGGGAAACCTGTGGAAGAGGGGGAGGATGAATTGAAGGAGCCACAGAAGTCAAGGACGCCAAAAGAAAACCTGCAGAATCAATTAACCTGGGCACATAGAGGGTCACAGAGACTGAAACACACCAATCAGAGATCATGCATGAGGTAAACCTAGGCCCTCTACACATATGTAACAGTTGTGTGCAGCTTTGTCTTCATGTGAAACTCTTAACAACAGGAGCAGGGGGTGTGTCTGTTTCTGTTGTCTGACTTTGGATCCCTTTCCCCTAACAGGACTTTCTTGTATAACCTCAATAGAAGACAATGTGCCTAGTCTTACTGCAACTTGATAGGCCAATGTGGGTTTATATCCACGGGAAGTCTCCCTTTTTCTGAGTCTGTGGTGGATGGGGAGAATAGGACATAAGAGGGAGAGACTGGAGTAGAAGAGAGAGGGGAAGTGAGATAGGGATGTAAAGTAAATACATAAATTAATAACAATAATAAAAATATTCCAAACAAATAGCTTAAGAAGCAATCTTGGGTAGACATTTTAATATCTAACAAAATAGACTTCATACCAAACCTAATCAAAAGACATGGGGAAAGACAGTACATACCCATAAGACAAAACCTCACCAAGACAACATTTTGATTCTTAACATGTATGGCCCAAACAAACAAACAAAAGAAACCCAACCTGATAAAGCAATATTATTACAGATTAAACCACATATTCACCCTCACACACTAATATTGGGAGACCTCAGTACCCCACTGTCACCAATGAACAGGCATCCAGACAAAGACTAAACCGAGAAATACTGGAGCTAATATATAAAGGATCTGTCATTTTACAGAACATTTCCCCAAACACAAAAGAATATACATTCATCTCAGCACTTCATGGAACATTCTTCAAAAATGACCACATATCCAAACACAAAGCAAGTCTGAAGAGATACAAGAAAATTGAAATAATCCCCTTATCAGACTACCACTGATTAAAGCTGGACTTGAAAAACAGATATAAAACAGGAAACTTACAAACTCATGGAAACTGAACAACTACTATAACATTCTATTGAATGAAAAAAAAATTGGGTTAAGTCCAAAATAAAGAAAGTCATTAAAGACTTTCTAGAATTCAGTGAAAATAAATTCATAACATATCAAATTTGGGACACAATGAAAATGATACAAAGAGAAATTTTCATAGCTCTTGGAACCTACATTAAAACCCTAAAGATATTATATTTATACATCTTATACTAAGAACTTAACAGCACATGTGAATGCTCTTGAAAAAGAAGTAATCACACCCAAACAGAGTGATACCAAGATATAATAAAATGAAAGGCTCAGAACAATAAAATAGAAATAATGAGACTAGTACAAAGAATCAATGAAACCAAAGAGTTAGTTCTTTGAGAAAATCAATCAGATCAACAAGTCCTTATCCAAGTTAACAGAAAGGTAGAGAGATAATAAATATCAAAAGTAACAAAATCATGAATGAAAAGTGAATCATAACAACAGACACCGAGGAAATCCAAACACTAATGAGATACTTTTAAAACCTGTACTCTACAAAATTGGAAAAACTAAAAGTAATGGATAAATTTCTCATTAGGGACTACTTACCAAAGTTAAATCAAGACTAGATAAACAATTTAAGTAGACCAACACCTCATAGCATAATAGAAGCAGTCATTAAAATTTCCCTACAAAACCAGCCCAGGGCCAGATCATTTTAGTACAGAATTCTCCTAGATTTTAAAGAAGATTTAATGCCAATACTCCTCAAATTATTCCGCAAAACAAACAGATAAAACTCTTCCCAATTCATTTTATGAAGCCACAGTTATCCTGATGATCAACCCACATAAATTTTCCACAAAGAAAAAAACTGTTACAAATTTTCCTTATAAACTTATATGAAAAAATAAGCAATAAAATACTTGCAAACAAAATCCAAGTACACAACAGAAGGATCATACACCATGATCAATTAGGCTTTATTCCATAGATGTGAGGCTGGTTCTATATACAAAAATAAGTAAATATAACCCAACACATGAACAAAATGAAAGAAAAAAACTAATGATCATGTTGTAGGTACAGAAAAAGCCTCTGACAAAATTCAGCACATCTCCATGATAAAAGTTCTGAAGAGTCTAGGGACATAAGGGACATACTCAACATAACAAAGGCAATTTATACCAAACGAATAGCCAACATCAAATTAAATGGAGAGAAATTCAAAGTAATTCCACTAAACTCAGGAATAAAACAAGTTTGTCTATTCTTTCCATATCTGTGCAGTATAGAAGTTGAAATTTAGCTAGAGCATTAAGACAACTGAAGGTGATATAGAGGACAAGAATTGAAAAGAAATTAAAGTATCATTATTTGTAAACAATATGATAGTATACATAAGTAACCTGAAAATCTCCACCAGGAGACTCCTCCAGCTGATAAACACTTTCAGCAACATGGCTGGCTAGAAGATTATCTAAAATAAATTAGTAGTCCTCAATATACAAATGTCTCCAGGACTGAGAAGAAAATCAGGGAAAGAACATCTTTCACAATAGCCTAAAAGAATATTAAAAATCTTGGTATAACTCTAACTAAACAAGCTAAAGACTTGTGTAATAAAAACTTCAAGTCTTTGAAGAAATTGAAGTTGGTATTAGAAGATGGAAATTTCCTCCATGCTCCTGGGTTGATAGAATTAACATAGTAAAAATGGTCATACTACCAAAAGCAGTCTACAAATTCAATGAAATCTCCTCAGTAATTTCAACACAATTCTTTACAGAACTCAAGGGGACAAGTCTCAACTTCATATGGAAATAAAAATCCCAGAGTACCTAAAACAATAAATTAACTGCTGGAGGTATCACCATCCCTGGTTGCAAGTTGTAGTAAAGACATATATTAATAAAAACTTCATGGTGTTGGCATAAAAGCAGACACCTTGATCGATGAAATTTAATTGAAAATCCAGATATAAATTGAAACACATATATAGACACCTGATTTTTGATAGCAAGTCCAAAAATACATACTGGGAAAAGACAGAATTTCACCAAATGGTGATTGTAAAACTGGATTTCTTGCATGGAGAAGAATGCAGATAGTTTCATACTCATCACTTTGCATGAAACTCAACTCCCAGTATATCAAATATCTCTATATAAAAGAAGATACACTAAACTTGATAGAAGATAAAGTGGGAAAGAGCCTTGAATTTATTGGCACCCAGGCATTGAGGTCAATAATTAACAAATGGGACCACATGGAACTGAAAATTTTCTGTAAGTCAAAGGACACAGCCATTTACACAAAGCAGCTGACTATAGAACAAGAAATTATTTTTTACTAACTCTACATCTGATAGAGCACTGATGTCCAAAAAGAGCTCAGGAAACTAGATATCCATAAACAAAATAATCAAACTGAAAATGAAGTAAAGTTCTAAACAGAACATTAAATAGAGGAATAGCAACTGTCTGTGAAAAAGTTAAATAACTGTTCAGCATTCTTAGCCATCAGGGAAGTCTAATGCAAAGCAAAACAACTTTGAGATTCTACCTCACACCCATTAGGATGGCTAAGATCAATAATTCAAGTGACACCTCATATTGGGAAGGATGTGGTGAGAGAAGAACACTTCTCCGATGTTAGTGGAAGTGCAGCCTTGTATAGACAATCTGAAAACCAATATGTCACTTGCACAGAAAGTTGGTAATTGATCTACATCACAATATCTAGCCATAAAACTCTTGGGAACATATCCAAAGGACACCTCATCCTACCACAAGAATATTTTCTCAACCATATTTACTATAACTTTACTCATAACAGCCAGAAACAGGAAATAACACCCTGACCACAAGAGCAAAGAAAGGTAAGTAGGATTTTCTTTCCATTGTTCCCAACATGGCGGCACAGTATGCACTGTAGCTGAGTGACAGAGTCCAATCCCAGCAGCAGCAAAGCAATTAGGAGCCAAAACTGAAGGCAAACAGAGGTGGAGCCAGTGTGTTCCCCACATACACTGGGGTGGGTCACTCACCTAAGCACCCGAGCTTTTAAGGCAGTCAGCAACAGGCACACTTTATGCTGGCACCTGTCTTGGGTAGAGCTCCCTGCCTGTATGGTCAGCTTAGCTGGTGAACCAGAATGACTGTGTTAGGCAAAGGAGAACACAGGCCCAACCACAGCTGGACCTGCCTTTGTGAAGAGACCCACCAGCTAGCAGGTCCTCACAGGATAGCCCCATCCCCACTCCAATCACTGTATATAAGTCCAATTGTGTCACAACCTGTTGAGGAGAGCTGTAGTCACTCTCTGAGAACCAGTCTATTACAGGAACCTACCCTAAATCCAGAGGTGGACACCAGGATCTTAGGATCACCCAGCCCCCCATAACAGGGGGTTTTCCTGAGCACCAAAGCCCACTGGCATCAGAAACAACCAACCAGACAACACTAGGGTCAACCAGATGACTAAAGGCCAGTGCAAGAACATGCTAAACAAAAACAAAAACAAAAAACAAAAAACCAAAGTAATATGACATCTCCACAACCTAGCTATAATGCTACAGAAACCCCTGGAAATCCTAACACAATTGAAACAAAGGAAAATGAACCTTAATCTTAAATTTACATTAATAATAGAAGGTTTAAGGGAGGAAATCAAATACCTCAGGGAGCAACAACGAAATACTGCAAAAGAGGTGGTGGAAATAAAGAAAGCTCTTAAAGGAATGGAAGATCTGAAAAAGGAAGTTGAAGCAATGAAGAAAATACAAGCTGAGACATCCATGGAACTGGAAAACCTTAGGGGAAAAATGAACTACAAGATAAAAGCATCACCAACAGAATACAAGAAATTGAAGAAAGAATCTCAGGCACAGAGGATAAAATTGATACATCTGTCAAAGAAAATGTAAAATCCAAAAAGTCCTGACACAAAACCTTCAGGAAATCAAGGACACTATGAAAAGGTGAATAGGAATAGAAGAAACAGAAGATTCCCACCTCCATTGACCAGAAAATGTCTTCAACAAAATCATTGAAGATAATTTCCCAAACCCAAAGAAAGAGATGCCTATAACCATACAAGAAACCTACAGAACTCCAAATAGATTAGACCAGAAAAGAAAATCCTCCTGCCACATAATAATCAAAACATTACATGTACAGAACAAAGAAAGAGTATTAAAAGCTACTAGGGAAAAGGGCCAAGTGACACGTAATGGCAAACCTGTCAGAATCACACCTGACTTTTCATCAGAGACACTAAAAGCCAGAAGGGCCTGGACAGATGTCTTACAGACCCTAAAAAACCACAAATGTCAGGCCAGACTACTATTCCCAGCAAAATTGTTCATCAACATAGATGGAGAAAACAAGATGTTCCAGGAAAAAAACTAAATTCAAACAATATCTATACACAAACCCAACTCTACAGAAGATATTAGAAGGAAAACTCCAACCAAAGAGGTTAACTACACACAATAAGGCACAGGAAGCAAATAGCTCACCAGTAGCAAAACCAAAAGAAGAGAAACTCACTCACACATTATTTCCACCAACATCAAGTAACAATCACTGTTTATTAATATCACTCAACATCAATGGATTCAATTCCCCATTAAAAAGGCACAGGCTAGCAGAATGGATGCGACAACAGAATCCCACATTCTGCTGCTTACAGAAAAACACACCTCAGCAAAATGATAGGCATTATCTCCAAGTAAAGGACTGGAAAAAGATATACCAAGCAAATTGACCCAAGTCGCAAGCTGGTGTAGTCATTCTGGTACCCAATAAATTAGACTTTCAATCAACGTTAATCAAAAGAGATGGGGAAGGACGCTTCATACTCATCAAAGGAAAAATCCATCAAGATAACATATCAATACTGAACATCTATGCCCCAAATGCAAGGACACCACATTTGTTAAAGAAACACTACTAAAGCTCAAATCCCACATAAAACCTCACACATTAATAGGGGGAGACTTCAACACACCACTCTCACCACTGGACAGATCAACGATGCAGAAACCAAACAGAGAAATAATGAACCTCACAGATGTTATGAATCAAATGGACCTAATTGATATCTACAGAACATTTCACCAAAAGACAAAAGAATATAGTTTCCTCTTGGCACCTCATGGAACCTTCTCCAAAATCTATCATATAGTTGATCACAAAAGCAAACCTCAACAGAGACAAGAAAATTGAAATTACCCTTTGTAATTTATCAGATCATCATGGAATAAAGTTAGACTTCAACAATAATAAAACAACAGAAATACTAGAAACACATGGAAACTGAACAACTCTCTACTCAATGACTTCTGGGTCAGGGAAGAAATTTTAAAAAAGAAATTAAAATCTTAGAACTCAATGAAAATGAAGGCACAACATGTCCAAACTAATGGGACACATTGAAAGCAGTACTAAGAGGAAAGTTTACACCACTAAATGCCTTCAAAAAAGAAATTGGAGAGTTCCCATACTAGCAACCTAAATGCACACCTGAAAGAGCAAGAACAAAAAGAATCAAATACTCCCAAGAGGAGTAGATGGCAGGAAATTATCAAACTGAAATCAATAACTTAGAAACAAAAAGAACAATACAAAGAATCTATGAAACCAAGAGTTGGTTCTTTGAGAATATCAACAAAATAGACAAACCCTTAGCCAAACTAACTAAATGCAGAGAGATAATATCCAAATCAACAAAATCAGAAATGAAAAGGAGGAAATAACAATAGACATTGAGGAAATCCAAAGAATCGTTAGGTCCTACTTCAAAAACTTGTACTCCACAAAATGGTAAAACCTAAATGAAATGGACAATTTTCTTGAGAGATTCCACCTACTAAGGTTAAATCAAGAACAGGAAAACAAATTAAAGAGTCCTAATACTGTTAAGAAAATAGAAGTCATTAGAAGACTTCCAAAAAAAAAAAAAAATGCCCAGGGCCAGATGGTTTCAGCACAGATTTCTTTTTTTTAAAGGATTTATTTATTAATGTGTGTCGGTGTTTTGCCTACATGTATGTCTATGTAAGGGTGTTGAATCCCCTAGAACTGGAGTTACAGACAGTTGTGAGCTGCCATGTGGGTGCTGGGGAATTGAACCTGGGTCCTCTGGAAGAGCAGCCAGTGCTCCTAACCGCTGAAGCATCTTTCCAGCCCTGAGCACAGATTTCTACCAGACCTTTAAAGAAGAACTAACACCAATATTCTTCAAACTCTTCCACAACATAGGAACAGAAGGAACATTGCCAAACTCATTCTATGAGGCCACAGTCACACTGATACCTAAACCTCACAAAAACCCAATGGAGAAAGACCATTTCAGACTAATTTCCCTTATGAACATCGATGTGAAAATACTCAATAAAATACTTGCAATCCGGATCCAAGATCACACCAAAAGTATCATACACCCCAATCAAGTGGGCTTCATCCCAGGGATGCAGGGGTGGTTCAACATATGAAAAATCCATCAATGTAATCCACCACATGAACAAACTGAAAGAAAAAAAACACACCATCATCTCACTGAATGCTGAAAAAACATTTGACAAAATCCAGCACCACTTCATGTTAAAAGTCTCGGAGAGATCAGGCATACAACGACAGTACTTAAACATAGTAAAGGCAATTTACAACATGCCAACAGCCAACATCAAACTAAATGGAGAAAAACTTAAAGCATTTCCTCTAAAATCAGGGACAAGGCAAGGCTGCCCACTTTCCCTATATCTCTTTAACATAATACTTGAAGTTTTAGCTAGAGCAATTAGACAACTAAAGGAGATCTAGGTGATACAAATTGGAAAGGAAGAAGTCAAAGTATCCCTATTTTCAGATGATATGATAGTATACATAACTGACCCCCAAAATGCCACCAAAGAACTCCTACAACTGATAAACTTCTTCAGCAATGTGGCTTGATACAAAACTAATTAAAAAAAATCAGTATCCCTTCTTTACACAAAAGATAAAGGGGATGAGA
>CAJQZJ010036732.1:7895-25712 GCA_907164525.1 Lophiomys imhausi
GATATTCACTAAATCTAACTTATATTAACCTATCAGCCCCTTCATATGGGACACAATGAAAGTAGTGCTATGGGGAAAATTCATAGCACTAAGTGCCTTCAAAAATAAAATTAAGGAAACAACGCCTTTCACAATATCCTCAAACAATATAAAATACCTGGAGGTAACTCTACCCAAGCAAGTGAAAGACCTGTATGACAAGAACTTCAAGTCCTTGAAGAAAGAAATTGAAGAGGACATCAGAAAATGGAAAGATCTCCCATGATCATGGACAGGTAGGATCAACATATCTTATGTAGAACTCCCCAAGCTTCATCTAATGTTTGGCCATGAGTCTCTGTAACTGAAATTTTATTAGCAAATATATTTACTAATAACTATAAACTGCTATATTAGGCCGGTGGAGCAGCAGGCAGTGGCATGGTGGGAGGCCTGTAGGCCTCTCTCAGGCTTGGCTTGCCTTAGCTGGAGGCCTGACCTATCCTGATGATAAGGCCTGAGACCAAAGGCAGCCCTTTTCCCAATAATTAAATACACCAAGACCTTTTAATGTTTCAGTGCTTAGGCCTTAGTGGGGAGAATCTCTACTAGTTAATCTAAATTAACCCGACCACCTAATCCCAAGCAGCCATGTGGCTTGCTGTACCTTCAGAGCTCACACGGAGATTTCCTGCTGCTTCTGAGTCCTAGTGGGAAGAAAGTTTCCTCTATGTAATCTCAGGGCTCCTAAATTCTGCCTTCTTATACTCTTTCTGCCCAGCTAATTGAAAATCGACTTTGTTAACCAATCAGAGAGTATGTCAGAAATGGCTGTAACCTGATCTCTGAGCACTGAAATGAGCCTCAGAAAACCAGTGTACAAGACCTTTCTCCAACAGGTCTCTGTTTCTATCAGTTTCAGGGTAAAGCCTCTCAGATGACAGCTATGCCAGGCATCTGGCTGGAAGTATAGCAGAATGTATTTAATAGTGTCAGGGGTGGTCTCTCTCTCATGGCACATATCTCAAGTTGGACCAGTAATTGGTTGGCCATTCACTCAATGTTTGCTCCAACTTTCACCCAAACACATCTTGTTGGTAGGAGAAGTTGTGATTTTAAGGTATTGAGGCTGGGTTGGTGTCCAAGTCCTTCCATTGGAAGTCTTCACTGGGTACAGAAGATGGCCTTTCAGGCTCCATATCTCCCATTGCTAGGAGTCTTAGCTAGGGTCACCTTCATAGATTCCTGGAAGTTTTCCTTGTCCTGAGTTTCTAGCTTTTCCAAGAGATGTCCCACCACTGATTCCAGTTCTATATCCCTGTACTCTCTCCCTCCATCCTCCCCAATGTGATCTCTTCTGTTCCCATTCTTACCCCTGCCTCTACCCAGTCAGAAACTTTGCACAAAATGAAAGAAAAGACTTTGTATACATAATTTAAAACTAATAAGTGAGGATGCAATTGTATTTAGCAGGGTGAGAGCATAAAAACCACAAAATTTAGGAGCAGTGTGACAGCCTTCTAACCCTAAAGTTGGAAATCAGAGACTATAAATGAAAATATTGTAATAACATTTATACGAACATTTATAGGACCATTCCTGATGAAAATGGTCCATAATGTCTAGTTTCTCAAAACAGAACCTACTCTATCTCATTTACATTTTCAGAGTCAGAGGATTGTGTGGGAAAATGTTCACACCAAATATGAAAATCCAGCTATAGTCTACAGGGATGTGAGAAAACTTTACAAAGTAATACACAGTGAAATACATTTAATTCACTATAATGCTTTCCAGATAGTGTAGGATTAAATGGTAGTTCAACAATCTCTGAAGAAAAAAGAGATAGAAATACAGGAAAATATTCCAAATGTCATCATTATAACACATTCTTTGATCAGCATTCAGTACAACTCCCTCACCAATCCACTATGGGATTGCTTCTGCACTTTAGGTCAATGTGAAGAATTCATTACCCAAGTGAGCCTAGGAATACATCATGGGGTCAGTGACTGTGAAAACTCTGACACATTTAATGATATTAATAAAACATTTACTAAGAAATATGTCCTAGCCCTAATTTTAGTGGAATTCCTTTAAGTCTCTCTCCATTTAAATTGATGTTATATATAGGCTTGCTGTAAATTGTCTTTACTGTGCTTAGGTATGTGCCTTTTATTCCTGATCTCTCAAAGACCTTTATCATGACAGGGTGTTGAATTCTGTCTAAGGTTTTTTCAGCATCTAATGAGATGATAATTTGATTTCTTTTCTTTCAGTTTGTTTATATGGTTGATTACATTGATGGACTTTTGTATATTAACCATCCCTGCATTTCTGGAATGAACCCAGCTTGATAAATAGGCTAAGAAAAAAATTAGTGAAACAACATGCTTCATAATAACCACAAATAATAGAAAATATCTTTTTAACTCTAAACAAGCAAGTGAAACACCTGTATGACAAGAATTTCAAGTCTTTGAAGAAAGAAATTAAAGAAGATATCAGAAGATGGAAAGATCTCCTATGCTTGTGGATAGGTAGGATTGACATAATAAAAACAGCCATCCTACAAAAGCAATTCAATACAATTTCCATCAAAATTCCAACACAATGAAATTTCCATCAAAATTCCAACACAATTTTTTGCAGACCTTGAAAGAACAATACTCAAGTTCATATGGTGAAACAACAACAACAACAAAAAAAAACAAAGAAAGGTTAAAAAAAACTGTACAATAAAAGAACTACTGGAGGTATCATCATCCCTGATTTCAAGCAACAATATTTTAAAAATAGCATTGTATTGGCAGATATGCCGAAGAGACAGGTTGATCAATGGAATTGAACTGAAGACTCAGAAATAAACCCACATACTACAGACACTTGGTTCTAGACATAGAAGCCAAAACTATACAATGGAAAAAAAGAAAGGATCTTCAACAAATCTAACTGGATGTCTGCTTGTAGAAGAAGGCAAATAGATCAACATTAATCACCTTGCACAAAACTCATATCCAAGTGGATCAAAGATATCTACACAAAACAAGAGAAACTAAATCTAATAGAAGAGAAAGTGGGGAATAGCCTTGAACATATTTGCACAGGACACAACATCCTAAACAGAACACCAACAGCTCAGGCACTAAGATTGACAATTAATAAATGGAACCTCATGAAACCAAAAAGCTTCTGTAAGGCAAAGGACACAGTAAAAAGGATAAAATTGCAGCCTACACGATGGAAAAAGATCTTAAATCAACCCTACATCTGACAGAGGTCTGATATCCAAAATATATAAAATATGCAAGACATCAACAATAAAAACAACCCAATTAAAAATGGTGTGTAAGTCTAAACAGAATTCTCAACATAGGCATCTCTAATGGCCACGAAACACTTAAAAGATATTCAATATCAATAGTCATTAAGGAAATACAAATCAAGATGACTCTGAGATTCCATCTTACACCTATCAGAAAGGCCAAGATCAAAAACTATAGTCATAGCACATTCTGGCAAGAGTGTGTAACAAAGGAAAACACTCCTCCACTGCTGGTGGGAAAGCAAACTTATACAGCCACTTTGGAAATGAATTTGGCAGGTTTCTCAGAAAATTGGGAATAGTTCTACTTCAAGACCCAGCTTACCACTCCTAGGCATATATCCAAAAGATGTTCCACCATACCACAAGGACACTTGCTCAACTATGTTCATAAGCAGATTTACTCATAATATTCAGAAATGGGAAACAAACCAGATGTTCTTCAACTGAAGGAAGGATGAAACAGTACATTACATAATGGAATATTACTCAGCTATTAAAAACAAGGATGTCATGAAATTTTCAGTCAAATGGATGGAAGTAGAAAAGATCATCCTGAGTGAGCTAACCCAGACCCAGAAAGACACCCAAGGTATGTACTCACTTATATGTGTATATTAGTCATGAATAGAGGATATCATGCTACAATCCACAGACCTGTAGAAAACACCACCCAGGGGGAAATTGAGGATCCCCATTGTTTACTTTTTACTTTAATGATGTTTTATCTTAGCAGTATCGTTCATGGAAGAATTAACTCACATGGTACCATCCTCATATAAAATGGAACTTTGACATTCTATGAAAATGGAGACTGAACACAGCCTTTAATGTTTTTTGAATGGATTGAGGCAAAGAGATTAATTTGATGTTAAAAATAAATTATAATATAAATGCTGCAAATATTAAAATACTGTCAATATAATCATGTTTATGTGGAATATAATTTTATCATTATTTCTTGTCCAGCAATTTACACAAAATAATTTGGTAGAATTTTGACTTTACATAGTTATGAATACTCATCTCTTTCCATATATATTTATATCTCAATTAATGTTGCATTAGTGATTTCTGAATAAATTATATACCATTATTAATAGCAAAAATGTTGGTATTTCTATGTAAAATATAATTATATGCCTAGATTATCATCCAAAAAAATTTTTAGTGACTATAAGGTCTATCTCTGGATAAAATATTATATTATTTGAAATGTACCATGTCCTAGTGTGGTGTTCCTGATGCATCACAAGGCCTGAATATTGGACAAATTTTGTATATTATTCACATTTTAAAACATTTTGTTTGCATGATTACAGGGGTAGTGAATTAACTTTCAGATTTATTAAGGGTTTTGTTGTTGTTGTTAATGTCTCTGTTGGAGGAGTTTTATGATGTAGCCTAATATGAATGTTGGCTAAAGGCTTTCACACATTCTTTAGTCTTTTTAGATTTCATTCTAGGCTGGAATCTGTCATAAACTTGAGTTGAGCACTAGGTAATGGAGTTGATACCCTTGTTTTATTTATAAAGATGATATGCAGATAAAGGACTTGCAACATTATTTAGATTTATAAATTTCTCTACAGTTTTGATTTTATGATGAATTTGAAGCTTATAAAGGAATTTATATGTTCCTTACATAAGATTTGTTTGTAAGGCTTGTTTCTCATATGGATTTTGTCATGAACATTGAGATGAGCCTGGAAAAAGAATTTGCCACATATTTATGATGTTTGTGTTCAGGATGGATAGGTTAATTATAATTAAGAGTTGATCCATGTAAAAGGACTTTCCACATTCATTACATTTATAATATTTGTCTCCAGTATGGATTCTGCAATGAGTTTGGAGAGCTGAGCCACAATCTTTGCATTTGTGCATTTTCTCTCCAGCATGTATTCTGTAATGATATTTTAGAGATGAGGCATGGGCAAAGTCCTTGTTACATTCTTTCCATTTGCATGGTTTCTCTCCAGTATAGATTCTGTGATAAGCATGTTGCAATAAGGAATGGGCAATTTCTGTATAATTTCAATTTGCAGATTATTTGAAGTTGAAACTTTAATAGCAAATATCTCGATTAATAACTATAGTCACGTATAACAAATATAAACACTTATTGCATAATAACTAGCCCTAAAAATAACCATAAACCCCTATCACCTAACAACTAATCCTATTAATAACTATAAATGCCTAGTACATAACCACGAACCCTAACCTTTTAGAAGGATACAGTCTTTGGGGCAGGTCCTCAATCATCAGGAACACCTTAGATGTAGGTCCTTTAGGGTAAATTGGATTCTGTGTTGCTATGGAAGCTTCACTTCAAATGAGGCTTGAGGCTTTCTTCTCTCAGGGAGCCTTAGCTATCAGTAGGCCAGCTTAGTTTGTATTAGCCACTCATCTGCTCTGCTGCAGTCGTTGGGGCTGGCCACAGTTCTATACAGGCCATCGTTTGAACTGATTGAACCCCTCAGAGCAAATGCTGTGCCGTGGGGTTTAGTACACGGCTTTTGCTGACTTCCTGAGGCCTTCTCTGCTGATCAGATTCTTTCTGCTTCACAGAAAAGCTGTTTTCTTGAAGGATCAGAGCTGACATATTTTTTTCAGCTCCATTTGAGATCCACTTTTCAGTCTGCCTTCATTTTCTCCATTAGATGATACAAGTCATTTTGAATTGTGTTGTCTCTAATGTGGAACCCTTGGGCTCCTCCCACTTCATCCTTAGATAGGGTCTCTCCTGGTTTCACCTGGCTTCAGCCTAATCTGGGCTCCTCCCACTTCATCCACTCTTAGCAGCCCAAAACAATGCCAAGCCATAAACCTTTCTTCTTCTTTTTTTTTTTTTGGCCATATGCTTCCATGCCAGGTGCCCACAGGTGCCAGGCTGATCTTCATGCCCCCTTTTAAAAGATTGTATCAGAATCCCCTAGATAGTCACTAAATATAATTTAAATTGATCTAACTCACATTACAATTATTTTTTCCACTATGGATTCTATAATGGACTCTGAGTTTGAAATGTATGAACACAGTTTGCCATTTTTGGACATTTGTAGGTTTTCCCACCAGTACAAAGTTGATAATGCATTTTGAGGCTGGATATGTTTGAGAGACTTGCCACACTTTATCAATTAAATGGATTTCTGTCTAGTATACATTCTAGAATGTCCTTTCACAATTACTATTTAGATGAGTTCTCTTTAGTATAAATTCTCCTTTTGAATGATGAATAAGAGTTGCTTTATTGAAATCTTTACCATATTCCTGGCATTTACATAATTTTCTTCAGCCATCAATTATGGATGAGCAACAGGATTTGAAGGACAAGTAAAACCCCTTCTCATTGTTCCACATCTTTCAGAATTCTCTTCAGTGTTACTTAAAATATTTTGAAAGATACTTGAGTTCAAATCATAAAATTTCTCACATTTTTTATGTTTTAGGTTCTTTTCCAATATCCTTTATATTTGCCCTCTCTGTATGTGATGATTCAATGAAGACATTCCTGTACTCATCAGATCTGTGTCTATTGAAGTTTCCAATTGTATTAGTCAGGGTTTTTTAGAGTAACCGAACTTATAAATTGAATCTCTCTATAACTCTCTCTCTCTCTCTCTCCTCTCTCTCTCTCTCTCTCTCTATATATATATATATATATATATATATATATATATATATGTACATACATATATACACATATTCAAACACATATATATGAATTATGAGAATGACTATGTCTATGGTCCAACCAATGCAACCATGGATGGATATAAATGGAAAGTCCAAGAATTCAGTAGTGCCTCAGTCTGTGAGGGTGGTTGACTTAATGAGTCTTCATATACACTGGGATGCTCAAGAAGTAGGCTCAATTGCCAATAAATAAATAGAGTTGATAAATATATAAAAATATAAAGCAAGGGTAAACAGGCAAAGAGAAAGAGCTTTCTTCTTCCATGTCCTTATATAGGCTTCCAGTTCAAAGTTAGGATATAAATGTGTGCTTTTGTGCTTTATACCTCCAGATTAGAAGTGGATCACACTACTTTGAAGCAAACAAAATTTCTTAACACTTGTGTCCTTAATTTTGATGTTTTGTTGTTTTACTTAATTTGAGATGTAATCAAGTTAACAGCCAAGACTAGTAATCACAAATCCACCTGCTTTCAGTGTGAAACACAATAATATCTCCATATTTCATTATTTTCAAATGAAAAGAATAGCCATGTCAAAATAATGCTGAAAAATAATTTAATACTACAGAGTACAACTGCAAACAAATTATATATTTAACCAGGTCATAATTGCAACTAACATTATTTAACTATCCCTCATACAACTGCAACTGCATTATACATTACAATAGGTTCCTTGAGGGACATTCTTTTAGTATCTCATACTTAAAAATGATAACCATTGATAGTCTCTTAATTGATGTTGCATCACATGATAAAGAAATGAGGAAAGAAAACAGGAATATTTGTACAAATATATTCTCAAAAAAACTGTAGGGAACAATCATGTCAGCTATAATCCTGATTTCTATAACTGGTCATGTGGCCTTAGTTGGTATTTACAACTACCTTTCTCTACTACTCATTGTGTACTTTGTCTACCCTCAGCAAGAAACTCAGTAGGTCTTGGCTCTTTTCCTCAAGAAGTAAGTCATACCTTCATTTCTGAGGGGTCTGTGTCTACTATCATCTTGCCTGGATTAAGCTGTTGTAGTTTCCCATGGATTTTAATTATAGGACTGTAGAGGAAATTTAATACAGCAACATAGTTGCTCCCTACTGTGCGATGGCCCTAGAATCCTATCTGAGGTGGATGCTTTTGCTACTATGATTAAAAACAGCAGGGAGAGAGCCCTAAAAACCTTAGAAGAATCTGATATTCTTTTCACAACTTTTCCTCCCACTGATATTCAATGGCTATTCAAAAATTACTTCCACTTTGCTATTAGCTTAATAAGATTTCTGGGAAAAATTGATAACCATTACCTTAATGAAAAATGGGCTTCTGTATTTCCTCTGTTGCCATGGCTACTTGTCCCCTGACTCTTCACAAAGAAGCTTATCACTGGGACCCCCTCAATATTTACTGATGGAGGAAAAAGGGGAGCTGCAGCAATAATATACTATTCCCTGGGTGATGAGCCCCCTAATCAAAGAGTTGCCCCTTCACTCCCCCAATATAAAGAACTATATGCTATCTTTCAGCCCTAAGGAGTCAATAGGCCCTTAAACCTCTTTTCAGATAGTGTATATGTTGATAACTTGAATACCCCATTATCAAGATTTTTTTGTCAAATTAGATGCCAATCCACTTTCCACCCTACTCATACAGGTTTCCACCTTTATACAGGAAAAAGCCTTTCCCCTTTACATCCAACAAGCAAGATCTCACATTTCCCTGTCAAGTCCAATATTAGAGGGAAATGTCCTCACTGACCAAACCATCTCTACAGGGACATTTATAGCTTCCATCAAGCAAGCAGACCAAGTCCACTCATGCAAACATACAAATACACAGGGGCTTCAAGCTGCCTCCCCTATATTCCTGTTGCACAACTCCAGAAGGTAATAAAAACATGTTTTTCTTGTGCTGCCCTTATTACCACCACAGCTTTAAAAACTATGGACACTAACCCTTGAGTTCTCAAAGCCAATGCCCAATGGCAACTGATATCATCCACATTCCCCAGTTGGACAGCCAAAAATATATCTTTGTTACCATAGATACCTATGCACATTTTATCTGGGTTATAGCCCAAAGAAGAGAAAACCCAAAAAGGTTAATTCAGCATATGCACCATGAGTATTCCTCAACAGATAAAAACTGGCAATGGCCCTGCCTTTACAAGCTCCCAATTCAAAACCTTCTGCTCACTATGGGAAATTGCCCATCACACATGGATTTTCCCATAACTTTCAGGGCCAAGGAATAATAAAGAACACATCAAACCCTAAAATCCCAAGTTCTAAAACAAAAGGCAAATGCCAACCCCCCTAACATACAATTGATGATGGCTCTAACAACCCTAAATATATTTAACATATTCAAGAGCTCCAAACACCGTGCTATCTCCCTCCATTGGCACACCAGGAATAGCCCTTCCTATCCTAGTATGATGGTGAGATTCCTTAGATGGTATTTGGAAGGGATCAGACCCCCTCTTTATAACTGGAAGGAGTTTTGCTTCTATTTTTCCACAAGACCAGCCTAGTCCTATTTGGTTCCTGCCAGACATGTCTGACACCACTCCACCAACTGGATGTACTCTCACTGACAGACACATCAAGGATGGAAAAGACAGAAGGGATGCCACCCCCAACAAAAGAAAAAGATCTCCTTCAGAGATGTCCATGATCTAGTGGCAGCCACCCAGGACATGTGCCCCGAGAGAGAAGCTTCCCATACTTCTGCTCTTATGGCTATTTATTATCCCTCATTTTAATTCTGCTACTGCCCAGCCTCTCCCTAACCCTCCCAATACCCACCAGTGGAAGTTCTTTGCTAGGGAGATATACAGCAAACACAATAAAATTATAGGAATCCAGTACTGCCCACTGGAAGGATGCAAGACCAGGACTGAGATTCTCCTACACCCATAGTCCATCTCCACTATCTATCCCCAGTCCTTCTCTCTGCTTTCCTTACCAGAACACAGGTGACTTCTTCCATGAAGCTGCCACATATGGAGGTTGCAGATATCGGAATTGCAGAATTGAATCCACCAATCATGGCGGCTCCATGCTTGCCAACCTTAACACTCATTTTCAGCTTTCCAACAGTGATCTCTGGGGAAAATATTGCTGAATGGGAGTCATAAG
This sequence comes from Lophiomys imhausi, assembly GCA_907164525.1. Taxonomy (NCBI): domain Eukaryota; kingdom Metazoa; phylum Chordata; class Mammalia; order Rodentia; family Muridae; genus Lophiomys; species Lophiomys imhausi. The sequence goes on from CAJQZJ010036732.1 coordinate 18,042, forward strand.
ATCTACCCTAATGGCTATGCCAAATACTCTATAGTGGACCTACATGTTTCTCAACAGTTTGTCCCTAACTCCAAATTGGTCTTAATTCACATTAACAGTCTTCAACAGGAGTATCAAATTTGTAAGGAGCTCCAAGCCATCCTTTCTGGCTACAATATATCCAATATACAGCTGACCCAGGCCAACTCCACCCAATACTTTTTCTGCATTTCCCTTTCCTGACCACTATTGGCAGCTTTTCCCATTAGTATGACCTTTCATGAATGCCATGGATCCTAACCCACACAAAAACCACAGCACATTCCTTTCTTTGCTCTACCCCTCCCTTTTTGCCTCATACAGCCCTCAAGACTCCATCCTAAATGTTCCTGTAACATCATCGCCAAGCCAATACATGGTAACCCCCTTGTTCTTCTCTGCTGCGAAAGCACTGCCAGTCAGGGGCTGTCCTAGGGTTAGTTTGTCTGCATCTTTAGTTAGCAAGGCCAGGGCTGATATAATTCTCAGGCAGTTTGACCATCCTGCCACTACTGAGTCCAGTGTGTTAGGAAGGTCACCGGACTTCACCAGGGACCCAGATTTTGGGCCAGTAACCCTTTTTCAATGCCCTGGATTTCATCCCCAAACAAGTGAAAGATTTAGTTACCTCCATCAGGGCTAGAGTTGAGGGAAACAGCAATGCATATTTTAAACTCTGGCAAGGTTTTTTGGCTCTCCTCTGTCCACGTAAAAGTCTCTTCTTGCACTCTATTGGCCTCATCTAGTGGCTTAGGTATTTCAGCAAAACTGTAAATCCAAATCCTACAGAAGCCTGCTGAATCCACTAACTCTCGGACTTAACATCTGGACTTGGGTGTTGGGTTGTCCAGAATGCTTTCTAGGGGATATAAGACAGGCTTTGTTGTACCCCTCGAGTTGGAAACCAAGGTAGTTCACCTCAATCACACAAACCTAGGTTTGTCTAAAATACTATATCCTAGCTTTTGAAGGATTTCTAGGGGGGGGACATGGTTACTTCTAGGCAGGACATGGTTACTTCTAGGCTGGTGTAAATATCTGATACAGTCAAAATCAAATCATCTACATACTGAAGTAAGGTTACATTTGGAATTTTCTGTTTGTACTCATGTAAGTCCTGATGTAGGCTTCATCAATGATAGTTGGTGAATTCTTGAACCCTTGCGGGAAGCCTGGTCCAGGTCAGTTGTCTGTTCAATCCATTCTCAGGATCGTGCCACTCAAAGGCAAACAAGAACTGGTTATCTTTGTCCAAGGGAAAACTGAAGACATCTCTCAGGTCCAGCAGGGTACACGCTTGCTTTTCTGAAGGCAAAATGCTCAATGAGACCCCTCATAAGAAGCTGGCAATAACTCTTGAGTACCTTCCTATCTGCATCCATATTATGGTCCCAGTTGGGGCTGGTCTGAGGGAGAGGGGCATCAATGATTGTAGGATTCTCAGAGTATCTGCTATTGTCCCCAGGATTGAGTTTGAGGGCCTCCTACACATATTCCTCTTGTAAAAAGGGTCTGGCGTTGTTGAATGTCATCCCAAGTGGGTTGGTGAGTATGAAACATAGACTCTAGAAGAGAGATTCGAGCGTGAGGTTTCTCAGAAAAAGGTGGATTCAGAGCTATACAGTTGTAAATACTAGTGAAAAAATGACAGACCATGAAGGGATTCTCTACCACCCGAGTAGGTGGGGCAATGGTATGCACAGGGAAAGTCTCAGCTGAGGCCCTAAAGAGGGTACCTGATCGAGTATGGGGTGGGCTACTCATGGTAGAAGAAGAAACCGAGGAGGAAGAGAAGATGAAGGTAGAGGAGGCCAGAGACCTAAAGCTGGTGCAGGAAAAGCTAGGGCCTTGGGTGCTGGGGCTGATAATGCAGGTGCAGTGCCTGATAATGAGGTGGCAAGTCATCTTCCTCAGACTAAGAGAACAGGGGAGGGGGATGGCAGGCAGAGGGGAATCTATGGAAGAGAGCATAAGCGCAGCACACCCACTATAGGGCGTAGGAAGCTGTGGAGGTTTAATACCACAGGAAATGAAGGCAGCTTCTTCTACCATAGTAGGAGTAGGGGGTGGGAGAAATCTACTCCTTAGCCAATGGGAGGGGGTCTGCAAGCAAGTACCGATAGGCAGTAACATAGGGGGCCTGGTCAGGGTGTCCAACAATGTGCTGAATAGAGAGCAGATCAATGACTTTAAAGGACCCTTCAGGCAGCCAGCTTGTACTGAAGGATGGTCACTCGAGTTCACAAAGAGTTCTGTTTATTGGAAAGACTGAGTCAGCAGACAGATTGGCAGCCTTCTGGAAATCCTTAAAATGGTGCAGAATTGCCTCAAGAGGGGTGTTGAGGGTAGAGGAGGATTGTCCCAATGTACAGACGTTAATAGAGCTAATAATAGCTAAGTAGAGGAGAGAGACAGTGAACAACAAACTGAAAGCAAAAAACACACCAACAATACTGTCAAGGACAGACACAACACTGCACATTGGGACTCTAAGGGAGTCCTGCCCAAGTCCAAAGGAGTGGATGGTAACCTGTCCTCCCTTGCCAAGAGGAGAACTGGGGCATCCTCCAACTACTGACTCAAGGAGCAATGCTGCAGCCAGCTTCTCTTCTGTGAGTCTCCAAAGGTCTACACCATACTAGAAACAGAACCAAGAGAGGAAGATACTTATCTTCTTATAGGAGAGGCCGGCTGGCTTTGAAGCATTCAATAGCAAACACTAAAGGGTGATCTAGAGGGTAGGAGATATCCTGGATGAACCCCCAAATGTTGGGGATACAAGAATAGCCATGTATAGACCACACAGACATCTTGTCTCAGATATGATGAAAACTTTTTGAATGTTTAGTCCAAGCTGATCAATCAGGGCCACAGTGTAGACTCAAACTGTGATGCGAGTCTGCTCTCAGGGTAGTCTATTTATAGGAAAAGCTAGTGCAGAAGGCAAGGGGAGGGGAGTATTACATTCCAAGCTCATTCTGGTTAACCAGACAAAGCATTACCAGCTGACCTTTAAGTTGCTCGGTAATGAGTGAGGTAAGTAAGGATCTGGTTAGGAGATTTCCAGAATACTAAGATAACAGAAAATGAGATATAAATCCATAACATCATATGAGATCAATCTGACTTTTTAGAATTTTCCAGCTGTCAACATAAATAATTACACCTAGGAGAATGTGTCTGAGAACTTGAACTTAATTTTACCCCATGATCAAAATGGAGATGAATACAAAAATGTCTATAGTTATGCTGAGGAATAGGCCTCAACACTATCCTGCCTACAACCAGAACATCCTTTGTGTTTGATAGGTGCTCCACCTGTTTTATATGCAGTGTTCAAATGTTCTGTGTATTCAGTTCTCATGAACTTCAATGATTGTTGTTCCATTTAATGTATGTAGACTGGACATAGAGTGTGTTAGTAACCTCCACAGTTATTAAGGAGCTAAGTCAGGCCTAGAAAACCCACAAAATAATACTATACCCTACACATTCACCCTTTCTATAACGGATGAGGAGTTCTTTCATCTGTTTAATACATGTTACTACTTTGCTCTATGACTACTCCTGATATCCTTTTCACAAGAAAAGGAATGAAACCAGAGATGCTGATCCACTATGACTACCACCATGAGCTCCTCTTCTATTTGGTAAGTGAGAAGCCACAGTTGGCACATAGCTTGTGTTTCAAAGTGATTCATCCTAAAACTGATCTTATGTATGGAAAATCCATGCTAAATATACAACCATATATAATTATATAAACACATATATAATTATATGATATAGTATAATTATTATATAACTAAAATATAACATCCTCCAGAGAATGCAATAGAAAGAACTTAGCCATAAACTATCACTTGAAATCCAAGTTACTGCAGTCAATATCCTAGTCTGTGTAGAGCTTCTTCAAATCACAAACAAACAAAAACATTCACTTAAAATTCAACTATCTAAACATGTGGTTTTGTATGAAATGAGAAATTTAGCACATTACTCAAATAATTAGTCATGATCACAAGCAAATAAACAGCAACAGAAAACAGAAAGATACATATAGCATGTCAACATTAAGAAATGGCTGAGAAGTATTCATTTAAACATGGGAATACATCTGGTGAAAATTTTCTCTTCCCTACAAATTGTGAACAAATCATTTGAACAGTAATGACCAATTTTTGAAAAATGAAGAAAGTAATGGTAAAAAGTATGGAAACTTGTGAAACTTCTAGCTATTCAAAAATTTCAGAATATTAGAACAAGATTCAATATCGATTAAAATTATTGCAAAGAAAACCACTGACTAATAGTGTGAAGGTACACAACAGGAGACTATCAATGGGCAGATAATATAGAAAAACTTTAATACTCTGTAGAGATACTAAGCATTTTTTAAAATCAAAGTTCTGCTGGTATTATATTAAGAAATGAGAAAAATGATCAAAATATAATCTAAAGGAATTACAGAAACAATCCAACATGGGAAATCAGAAAACAAAGTTAGATACAGGAATATTCCTAATTTTACAGTACCTTAAAATGAAAGTAATAACATTCATACAATATTTATATTAACAGGCAAGAAGATATATGCAGTCAAAGACCACTGACAAAACTATATTTTCCCCTAATATTAATTCTGACATAAAAAGTCAGCAACACATACAATAGGATAAACTTGACATTATAGACACTAGAATACTCTAAAATACTAGATTCATTTCTAAAGAAATGGGAAGAGGAAAACCAAGTATCATTTTTCTTTTGCACATTATGGCTCTTAACATTTAGTAGATCATATAATTTAGCTTCAGTGTATCAATATTTGGCAGTATCTATGTATGTAGTTGGTGCCTGCTGAGGTCAGAAGAAGGCATGTGATCTACTGTAATTGAAATTATGAATGTTTGCCAGATACTGTGTCAGTGGTGGGAACTGTACCAATGTCCTCTTCAAGAAGAGGAAGTGCTATTAACTTGAGAACTATCTCTCTCCATACTACTTCCAATGTCACTTGAATGTCTCACTACTCCTACCTCAATACCTCCAAACTACCTGGTATGGCTTCTACTTTCTCCATTCCCTCCAACTTCTAGGTCTCTATGTTCTGCTTCATATATGAGCAGGTCTGGCTTATCAGTAAGCCCACAAGAGGACAAAGAGATTCTTCAAAAAGGCTAGAATTCCTAACATAGTACTGTGCTCAGGGTTAAAGAAAGAGCAAACTAAATAGAGAACTTCCTACAAAATATTCATCAACTGTTATGAATGCCACAGTATTAAATCTCATTAGGGAGCATTTTCAGGTAGCATAACTTGATTTCCACCACTCCTAATCACAGCTCAATTGAAAATCAAATATTGGAATAGTACCGAATGATTGGGATGATTATATTGAGGTACTGTGTCCCTTACTTTATCATAAAACAAACAAAAAAAGGAATCCTTATACCTGTCAATGGTACGAACATGAAGAACAAAGTACCGTGCAATGTTCTTTTCTCCTCTGAGGTTCTGCCTTTACCCAGTAAGATGTGAGACTCATTCACACAGACTTCATAAACCTGATTTCTAGTCTTCACTAGAAACATGAGGATCAGTTCTCACTGGAAGCAAGCAATTTGCACTAAAAAATAATAGACTACTGCAATTCTTCACCATCTAATCTTTATACACAGCAGTAAGCAGGGTCTATGCACTGGCATTCCTCCTAAAAGAAGTGCACAGCAATAATGACTACCACCAAATCGTGCAATTCAAGGAGGGTATTTGAAGCAGCTGTGTTGGTACAGTGCTTTAATCCTACATCAGGGAGGTAGAGGAAGGGAGATTCTAGTTAAGTTCCAGGCCTGGCCTACAAGATCAGTATTGAGAAAAACAGGAGTTTGAAAAATCTATTCAACAAAAAGGCAAGTTAGCCATTCAGCAATGGGAATAGTGCTTTAAAATCAATTTTTCAAATACAATTGAGTCACCAGAATTATTTAAAAGACAGTTTCCAATTTTGTCCTAAACTCCCCTAAATGTGGGAGGTAGAAAGTGTCAGTTAGTTTAAATTCATTGGTCATTGTAAGTGCCAAAATAGCATAAGGACCATTCTTTTCCATAGAAGAGGTAATATAAATCCCCTTCCAGTTTATTCTTCTGTAAGTACCCTGGCAAGTACAAGGTAATGAAAAGAATCCTCATAAACCCCAGCCCATAGGATCTGAAGTTTACTAACAGTGGTAAAGGAATCCACAACCTAATTTTGTGAGCCTGACGTGGGCCGCGGCACATCATACCTGTGGTCCAGTCCAGTATGACAGTTCCCAGCCCTGTAGCTCCACTGGGCTTCTGCTTACAAGACTATGGGGAAGCAGTTGCTTACCAGAGAACAAAGTACTTAAAGACAGTTGCTAATATGAAAGCTGAAAACAGCATGAGATACAGCTTATGAATAAGGGACACTGGAGCACACTGTATACCCGTTGCCATAGCTAAATGCTAAAGAGCTTCCTATCTTCATGGTTTGGTGTGTCCAATCCTCTTGAAAGAGGTACAATTTGTCTAAGCTACTTCATTTGAATTATGCTTATGGAATCCTGCCAATTTTAGGGGTTTCTTGAAGCAATTGTAACGGCTGTCTGGCTGTATGTCTTGTCTTTATCAGCTTCTCTTTGAAATGGATCATTTCAGTACACTGGAAACTGTTATACAGTAACATACTCTTTAGTCTCCTCAATTTTCTTTTCATTATCAAGTATTTCAGGGTGAACAAACAATATGTTTCGTTGAAAAGGTTCCAATATTGTCACATTTTCAGAGTATCCCTCAGGATAAATGCTTGACACTTTCTAAGATTTGAACATTACTTAAAGACTTTCACTAGTTTCTCAAGTACATATTAAGTTGCTAGTGTAAAGCCTCAAGAGTCATAAAGAATGGAGCTTGAATAAACCACATGCCACATTGTTTCCTCTGGAAATTTTTCTTCCCATTATGAATTTCAAAAGTTTTCTTACACCTGAGAAACAGGTAAAGACTTTTACCTATACATCACTTTTGAAAAGTTTCCAAAGATTATGTATGTATTCTCTGATGTATTAAGAGATGAGGCAACATTAAAGGACCTCCATATTCACTATATTTGTAAGGTTTCTTTTCTGTATGCATTTTCTGATAAGTTCAAAGATGGTCTGTCTTGGTAAAGGATTTGTATCATTCATTGCATTTATAAGACTTCTGTCCCATATGAATTCTCTGATGAGTTATAAGGTGGATTTAACAGGTAAAGGATTTGTCATATTCCTGACATTTGTAGGTTTCTCTCCTGTGTGCATTGTCTGATGAATACTAAGAAGGTACTTCTTAGTAAAAGATTTGTCACAATCCCCACATCTATACAGTTTGTCTCCTGTGTGAATACTCTGATGAATTCTAAGACATGTTTTCTGAATAAAAAATTGGTCACATTCCTTACATTTGTAAGTTTTCTCTCCTGTATGAGCTCTCTGATGAGCTATGAGATTGCCTTTCATGGTAAAGGATTTGTCACATTCCCTACATTTGTAAGGTACCTCTCCTGTATGAATTTTCTGATGAGTTGTAAGGTGGATTTTCTGGGTAAAGGATTTGTCACATTCCCTACATTTGTAAGGTTTCTCTCCT
>CAJQZJ010036733.1:7894-25711 GCA_907164525.1 Lophiomys imhausi
GATATTCACTAAATCTAACTTATATTAACCTATCAGCCCCTTCATATGGGACACAATGAAAGTAGTGCTATGGGGAAAATTCATAGCACTAAGTGCCTTCAAAAATAAAATTAAGGAAACAACGCCTTTCACAATATCCTCAAACAATATAAAATACCTGGAGGTAACTCTACCCAAGCAAGTGAAAGACCTGTATGACAAGAACTTCAAGTCCTTGAAGAAAGAAATTGAAGAGGACATCAGAAAATGGAAAGATCTCCCATGATCATGGACAGGTAGGATCAACATATCTTATGTAGAACTCCCCAAGCTTCATCTAATGTTTGGCCATGAGTCTCTGTAACTGAAATTTTATTAGCAAATATATTTACTAATAACTATAAACTGCTATATTAGGCCGGTGGAGCAGCAGGCAGTGGCATGGTGGGAGGCCTGTAGGCCTCTCTCAGGCTTGGCTTGCCTTAGCTGGAGGCCTGACCTATCCTGATGATAAGGCCTGAGACCAAAGGCAGCCCTTTTCCCAATAATTAAATACACCAAGACCTTTTAATGTTTCAGTGCTTAGGCCTTAGTGGGGAGAATCTCTACTAGTTAATCTAAATTAACCCGACCACCTAATCCCAAGCAGCCATGTGGCTTGCTGTACCTTCAGAGCTCACACGGAGATTTCCTGCTGCTTCTGAGTCCTAGTGGGAAGAAAGTTTCCTCTATGTAATCTCAGGGCTCCTAAATTCTGCCTTCTTATACTCTTTCTGCCCAGCTAATTGAAAATCGACTTTGTTAACCAATCAGAGAGTATGTCAGAAATGGCTGTAACCTGATCTCTGAGCACTGAAATGAGCCTCAGAAAACCAGTGTACAAGACCTTTCTCCAACAGGTCTCTGTTTCTATCAGTTTCAGGGTAAAGCCTCTCAGATGACAGCTATGCCAGGCATCTGGCTGGAAGTATAGCAGAATGTATTTAATAGTGTCAGGGGTGGTCTCTCTCTCATGGCACATATCTCAAGTTGGACCAGTAATTGGTTGGCCATTCACTCAATGTTTGCTCCAACTTTCACCCAAACACATCTTGTTGGTAGGAGAAGTTGTGATTTTAAGGTATTGAGGCTGGGTTGGTGTCCAAGTCCTTCCATTGGAAGTCTTCACTGGGTACAGAAGATGGCCTTTCAGGCTCCATATCTCCCATTGCTAGGAGTCTTAGCTAGGGTCACCTTCATAGATTCCTGGAAGTTTTCCTTGTCCTGAGTTTCTAGCTTTTCCAAGAGATGTCCCACCACTGATTCCAGTTCTATATCCCTGTACTCTCTCCCTCCATCCTCCCCAATGTGATCTCTTCTGTTCCCATTCTTACCCCTGCCTCTACCCAGTCAGAAACTTTGCACAAAATGAAAGAAAAGACTTTGTATACATAATTTAAAACTAATAAGTGAGGATGCAATTGTATTTAGCAGGGTGAGAGCATAAAAACCACAAAATTTAGGAGCAGTGTGACAGCCTTCTAACCCTAAAGTTGGAAATCAGAGACTATAAATGAAAATATTGTAATAACATTTATACGAACATTTATAGGACCATTCCTGATGAAAATGGTCCATAATGTCTAGTTTCTCAAAACAGAACCTACTCTATCTCATTTACATTTTCAGAGTCAGAGGATTGTGTGGGAAAATGTTCACACCAAATATGAAAATCCAGCTATAGTCTACAGGGATGTGAGAAAACTTTACAAAGTAATACACAGTGAAATACATTTAATTCACTATAATGCTTTCCAGATAGTGTAGGATTAAATGGTAGTTCAACAATCTCTGAAGAAAAAAGAGATAGAAATACAGGAAAATATTCCAAATGTCATCATTATAACACATTCTTTGATCAGCATTCAGTACAACTCCCTCACCAATCCACTATGGGATTGCTTCTGCACTTTAGGTCAATGTGAAGAATTCATTACCCAAGTGAGCCTAGGAATACATCATGGGGTCAGTGACTGTGAAAACTCTGACACATTTAATGATATTAATAAAACATTTACTAAGAAATATGTCCTAGCCCTAATTTTAGTGGAATTCCTTTAAGTCTCTCTCCATTTAAATTGATGTTATATATAGGCTTGCTGTAAATTGTCTTTACTGTGCTTAGGTATGTGCCTTTTATTCCTGATCTATCAAAGACCTTTATCATGACAGGGTGTTGAATTCTGTCTAAGGTTTTTTCAGCATCTAATGAGATGATAATGTGATTTCTTTTCTTTCAGTTTGTTTATATGGTTGATTACATTGATGGACTTTTGTATATTAACCATCCCTGCATTTCTGGAATGAACCCAGCTTGATAAATAGGCTAAGAAAAAAATTAGTGAAACAACATGCTTCATAATAACCACAAATAATAGAAAATATCTTTTTAACTCTAAACAAGCAAGTGAAACACCTGTATGACAAGAATTTCAAGTCTTTGAAGAAAGAAATTAAAGAAGATATCAGAAGATGGAAAGATCTCCTATGCTTGTGGATAGGTAGGATTGACATAATAAAAACAGCCATCCTACAAAAGCAATTCAATACAATTTCCATCAAAATTCCAACACAATGAAATTTCCATCAAAATTCCAACACAATTTTTTGCAGACCTTGAAAGAACAATACTCAAGTTCATATGGTGAAACAACAACAACAAAAAAAAAAAAACAAAGAAAGGTTAAAAAAAACTGTACAATAAAAGAACTACTGGAGGTATCATCATCCCTGATTTCAAGCAACAATATTTTAAAAATAGCATTGTATTGGCAGATATGCCGAAGAGACAGGTTGATCAATGGAATTGAACTGAAGACTCAGAAATAAACCCACATACTACAGACACTTGGTTCTAGACATAGAAGCCAAAACTATACAATGGAAAAAAAGAAAGGATCTTCAACAAATCTAACTGGATGTCTGCTTGTAGAAGAAGGCAAATAGATCAACATTAATCACCTTGCACAAAACTCATATCCAAGTGGATCAAAGATATCTACACAAAACAAGAGAAACTAAATCTAATAGAAGAGAAAGTGGGGAATAGCCTTGAACATATTTGCACAGGACACAACATCCTAAACAGAACACCAACAGCTCAGGCACTAAGATTGACAATTAATAAATGGAACCTCATGAAACCAAAAAGCTTCTGTAAGGCAAAGGACACAGTAAAAAGGATAAAATTGCAGCCTACACGATGGAAAAAGATCTTAAATCAACCCTACATCTGACAGAGGTCTGATATCCAAAATATATAAAATATGCAAGACATCAACAATAAAAACAACCCAATTAAAAATGGTGTGTAAGTCTAAACAGAATTCTCAACATAGGCATCTCTAATGGCCACGAAACACTTAAAAGATATTCAATATCAATAGTCATTAAGGAAATACAAATCAAGATGACTCTGAGATTCCATCTTACACCTATCAGAAAGGCCAAGATCAAAAACTATAGTCATAGCACATTCTGGCAAGAGTGTGTAACAAAGGAAAACACTCCTCCACTGCTGGTGGGAAAGCAAACTTATACAGCCACTTTGGAAATGAATTTGGCAGGTTTCTCAGAAAATTGGGAATAGTTCTACTTCAAGACCCAGCTTACCACTCCTAGGCATATATCCAAAAGATGTTCCACCATACCACAAGGACACTTGCTCAACTATGTTCATAAGCAGATTTACTCATAATATTCAGAAATGGGAAACAAACCAGATGTTCTTCAACTGAAGGAAGGATGAAACAGTACATTACATAATGGAATATTACTCAGCTATTAAAAACAAGGATGTCATGAAATTTTCAGTCAAATGGATGGAAGTAGAAAAGATCATCCTGAGTGAGCTAACCCAGACCCAGAAAGACACCCAAGGTATGTACTCACTTATATGTGTATATTAGTCATGAATAGAGGATATCATGCTACAATCCACAGACCTGTAGAAAACACCACCCAGGGGGAAATTGAGGATCCCCATTGTTTACTTTTTACTTTAATGATGTTTTATCTTAGCAGTATCGTTCATGGAAGAATTAACTCACATGGTACCATCCTCATATAAAATGGAACTTTGACATTCTATGAAAATGGAGACTGAACACAGCCTTTAATGTTTTTTGAATGGATTGAGGCAAAGAGATTAATTTGATGTTAAAAATAAATTATAATATAAATGCTGCAAATATTAAAATACTGTCAATATAATCATGTTTATGTGGAATATAATTTTATCATTATTTCTTGTCCAGCAATTTACACAAAATAATTTGGTAGAATTTTGACTTTACATAGTTATGAATACTCATCTCTTTCCATATATATTTATATCTCAATTAATGTTGCATTAGTGATTTCTGAATAAATTATATACCATTATTAATAGCAAAAATGTTGGTATTTCTATGTAAAATATAATTATATGCCTAGATTATCATCCAAAAAAATTTTTAGTGACTATAAGGTCTATCTCTGGATAAAATATTATATTATTTGAAATGTACCATGTCCTAGTGTGGTGTTCCTGATGCATCACAAGGCCTGAATATTGGACAAATTTTGTATATTATTCACATTTTAAAACATTTTGTTTGCATGATTACAGGGGTAGTGAATTAACTTTCAGATTTATTAAGGGTTTTGTTGTTGTTGTTAATGTCTCTGTTGGAGGAGTTTTATGATGTAGCCTAATATGAATGTTGGCTAAAGGCTTTCACACATTCTTTAGTCTTTTTAGATTTCATTCTAGGCTGGAATCTGTCATAAACTTGAGTTGAGCACTAGGTAATGGAGTTGATACCCTTGTTTTATTTATAAAGATGATATGCAGATAAAGGACTTGCAACATTATTTAGATTTATAAATTTCTCTACAGTTTTGATTTTATGATGAATTTGAAGCTTATAAAGGAATTTATATGTTCCTTACATAAGATTTGTTTGTAAGGCTTGTTTCTCATATGGATTTTGTCATGAACATTGAGATGAGCCTGGAAAAAGAATTTGCCACATATTTATGATGTTTGTGTTCAGGATGGATAGGTTAATTATAATTAAGAGTTGATCCATGTAAAAGGACTTTCCACATTCATTACATTTATAATATTTGTCTCCAGTATGGATTCTGCAATGAGTTTGGAGAGCTGAGCCACAATCTTTGCATTTGTGCATTTTCTCTCCAGCATGTATTCTGTAATGATATTTTAGAGATGAGGCATGGGCAAAGTCCTTGTTACATTCTTTCCATTTGCATGGTTTCTCTCCAGTATAGATTCTGTGATAAGCATGTTGCAATAAGGAATGGGCAATTTCTGTATAATTTCAATTTGCAGATTATTTGAAGTTGAAACTTTAATAGCAAATATCTCGATTAATAACTATAGTCACGTATAACAAATATAAACACTTATTGCATAATAACTAGCCCTAAAAATAACCATAAACCCCTATCACCTAACAACTAATCCTATTAATAACTATAAATGCCTAGTACATAACCACGAACCCTAACCTTTTAGAAGGATACAGTCTTTGGGGCAGGTCCTCAATCATCAGGAACACCTTAGATGTAGGTCCTTTAGGGTAAATTGGATTCTGTGTTGCTATGGAAGCTTCACTTCAAATGAGGCTTGAGGCTTTCTTCTCTCAGGGAGCCTTAGCTATCAGTAGGCCAGCTTAGTTTGTATTAGCCACTCATCTGCTCTGCTGCAGTCGTTGGGGCTGGCCACAGTTCTATACAGGCCATCGTTTGAACTGATTGAACCCCTCAGAGCAAATGCTGTGCCGTGGGGTTTAGTACACGGCTTTTGCTGACTTCCTGAGGCCTTCTCTGCTGATCAGATTCTTTCTGCTTCACAGAAAAGCTGTTTTCTTGAAGGATCAGAGCTGACATATTTTTTTCAGCTCCATTTGAGATCCACTTTTCAGTCTGCCTTCATTTTCTCCATTAGATGATACAAGTCATTTTGAATTGTGTTGTCTCTAATGTGGAACCCTTGGGCTCCTCCCACTTCATCCTTAGATAGGGTCTCTCCTGGTTTCACCTGGCTTCAGCCTAATCTGGGCTCCTCCCACTTCATCCACTCTTAGCAGCCCAAAACAATGCCAAGCCATAAACCTTTCTTCTTCTTTTTTTTTTTTTTGGCCATATGCTTCCATGCCAGGTGCCCACAGGTGCCAGGCTGATCTTCATGCCCCCTTTTAAAAGATTGTATCAGAATCCCCTAGATAGTCACTAAATATAATTTAAATTGATCTAACTCACATTACAATTATTTTTTCCACTATGGATTCTATAATGGACTCTGAGTTTGAAATGTATGAACACAGTTTGCCATTTTTGGACATTTGTAGGTTTTCCCACCAGTACAAAGTTGATAATGCATTTTGAGGCTGGATATGTTTGAGAGACTTGCCACACTTTATCAATTAAATGGATTTCTGTCTAGTATACATTCTAGAATGTCCTTTCACAATTACTATTTAGATGAGTTCTCTTTAGTATAAATTCTCCTTTTGAATGATGAATAAGAGTTGCTTTATTGAAATCTTTACCATATTCCTGGCATTTACATAATTTTCTTCAGCCATCAATTATGGATGAGCAACAGGATTTGAAGGACAAGTAAAACCCCTTCTCATTGTTCCACATCTTTCAGAATTCTCTTCAGTGTTACTTAAAATATTTTGAAAGATACTTGAGTTCAAATCATAAAATTTCTCACATTTTTTATGTTTTAGGTTCTTTTCCAATATCCTTTATATTTGCCCTCTCTGTATGTGATGATTCAATGAAGACATTCCTGTACTCATCAGATCTGTGTCTATTGAAGTTTCCAATTGTATTAGTCAGGGTTTTTTAGAGTAACCGAACTTATAAATTGAATCTCTCTATAACTCTCTCTCTCTCTCTCTCCTCTCTCTCTCTCTCTCTCTCTCTATATATATATATATATATATATATATATATATATATGTACATACATATATACACATATTCAAACACATATATATGAATTATGAGAATGACTATGTCTATGGTCCAACCAATGCAACCATGGATGGATATAAATGGAAAGTCCAAGAATTCAGTAGTGCCTCAGTCTGTGAGGGTGGTTGACTTAATGAGTCTTCATATACACTGGGATGCTCAAGAAGTAGGCTCAATTGCCAATAAATAAATAGAGTTGATAAATATATAAAAATATAAAGCAAGGGTAAACAGGCAAAGAGAAAGAGCTTTCTTCTTCCATGTCCTTATATAGGCTTCCAGTTCAAAGTTAGGATATAAATGTGTGCTTTTGTGCTTTATACCTCCAGATTAGAAGTGGATCACACTACTTTGAAGCAAACAAAATTTCTTAACACTTGTGTCCTTAATTTTGATGTTTTGTTGTTTTACTTAATTTGAGATGTAATCAAGTTAACAGCCAAGACTAGTAATCACAAATCCACCTGCTTTCAGTGTGAAACACAATAATATCTCCATATTTCATTATTTTCAAATGAAAAGAATAGCCATGTCAAAATAATGCTGAAAAATAATTTAATACTACAGAGTACAACTGCAAACAAATTATATATTTAACCAGGTCATAATTGCAACTAACATTATTTAACTATCCCTCATACAACTGCAACTGCATTATACATTACAATAGGTTCCTTGAGGGACATTCTTTTAGTATCTCATACTTAAAAATGATAACCATTGATAGTCTCTTAATTGATGTTGCATCACATGATAAAGAAATGAGGAAAGAAAACAGGAATATTTGTACAAATATATTCTCAAAAAAACTGTAGGGAACAATCATGTCAGCTATAATCCTGATTTCTATAACTGGTCATGTGGCCTTAGTTGGTATTTACAACTACCTTTCTCTACTACTCATTGTGTACTTTGTCTACCCTCAGCAAGAAACTCAGTAGGTCTTGGCTCTTTTCCTCAAGAAGTAAGTCATACCTTCATTTCTGAGGGGTCTGTGTCTACTATCATCTTGCCTGGATTAAGCTGTTGTAGTTTCCCATGGATTTTAATTATAGGACTGTAGAGGAAATTTAATACAGCAACATAGTTGCTCCCTACTGTGCGATGGCCCTAGAATCCTATCTGAGGTGGATGCTTTTGCTACTATGATTAAAAACAGCAGGGAGAGAGCCCTAAAAACCTTAGAAGAATCTGATATTCTTTTCACAACTTTTCCTCCCACTGATATTCAATGGCTATTCAAAAATTACTTCCACTTTGCTATTAGCTTAATAAGATTTCTGGGAAAAATTGATAACCATTACCTTAATGAAAAATGGGCTTCTGTATTTCCTCTGTTGCCATGGCTACTTGTCCCCTGACTCTTCACAAAGAAGCTTATCACTGGGACCCCCTCAATATTTACTGATGGAGGAAAAAGGGGAGCTGCAGCAATAATATACTATTCCCTGGGTGATGAGCCCCCTAATCAAAGAGTTGCCCCTTCACTCCCCCAATATAAAGAACTATATGCTATCTTTCAGCCCTAAGGAGTCAATAGGCCCTTAAACCTCTTTTCAGATAGTGTATATGTTGATAACTTGAATACCCCATTATCAAGATTTTTTTGTCAAATTAGATGCCAATCCACTTTCCACCCTACTCATACAGGTTTCCACCTTTATACAGGAAAAAGCCTTTCCCCTTTACATCCAACAAGCAAGATCTCACATTTCCCTGTCAAGTCCAATATTAGAGGGAAATGTCCTCACTGACCAAACCATCTCTACAGGGACATTTATAGCTTCCATCAAGCAAGCAGACCAAGTCCACTCATGCAAACATACAAATACACAGGGGCTTCAAGCTGCCTCCCCTATATTCCTGTTGCACAACTCCAGAAGGTAATAAAAACATGTTTTTCTTGTGCTGCCCTTATTACCACCACAGCTTTAAAAACTATGGACACTAACCCTTGAGTTCTCAAAGCCAATGCCCAATGGCAACTGATATCATCCACATTCCCCAGTTGGACAGCCAAAAATATATCTTTGTTACCATAGATACCTATGCACATTTTATCTGGGTTATAGCCCAAAGAAGAGAAAACCCAAAAAGGTTAATTCAGCATATGCACCATGAGTATTCCTCAACAGATAAAAACTGGCAATGGCCCTGCCTTTACAAGCTCCCAATTCAAAACCTTCTGCTCACTATGGGAAATTGCCCATCACACATGGATTTTCCCATAACTTTCAGGGCCAAGGAATAATAAAGAACACATCAAACCCTAAAATCCCAAGTTCTAAAACAAAAGGCAAATGCCAACCCCCCTAACATACAATTGATGATGGCTCTAACAACCCTAAATATATTTAACATATTCAAGAGCTCCAAACACCGTGCTATCTCCCTCCATTGGCACACCAGGAATAGCCCTTCCTATCCTAGTATGATGGTGAGATTCCTTAGATGGTATTTGGAAGGGATCAGACCCCCTCTTTATAACTGGAAGGAGTTTTGCTTCTATTTTTCCACAAGACCAGCCTAGTCCTATTTGGTTCCTGCCAGACATGTCTGACACCACTCCACCAACTGGATGTACTCTCACTGACAGACACATCAAGGATGGAAAAGACAGAAGGGATGCCACCCCCAACAAAAGAAAAAGATCTCCTTCAGAGATGTCCATGATCTAGTGGCAGCCACCCAGGACATGTGCCCCGAGAGAGAAGCTTCCCATACTTCTGCTCTTATGGCTATTTATTATCCCTCATTTTAATTCTGCTACTGCCCAGCCTCTCCCTAACCCTCCCAATACCCACCAGTGGAAGTTCTTTGCTAGGGAGATATACAGCAAACACAATAAAATTATAGGAATCCAGTACTGCCCACTGGAAGGATGCAAGACCAGGACTGAGATTCTCCTACACCCATAGTCCATCTCCACTATCTATCCCCAGTCCTTCTCTCTGCTTTCCTTACCAGAACACAGGTGACTTCTTCCATGAAGCTGCCACATATGGAGGTTGCAGATATCGGAATTGCAGAATTGAATCCACCAATCATGGCGGCTCCATGCTTGCCAACCTTAACACTCATTTTCAGCTTTCCAACAGTGATCTCTGGGGAAAATATTGCTGAATGGGAGTCATAAGATCTACCCTAATGGCTATGCCAAATACTCTATAGTGGACCTACATGTTTCTCAACAGTTTGTCCCTAACTCCAAATTGGTCTTAATTCACATTAACAGTCTTCAACAGGAGTATCAAATTTGTAAGGAGCTCCAAGCCATCCTTTCTGGCTACAATATATCCAATATACAGCTGACCCAGGCCAACTCCACCCAATACTTTTTCTGCATTTCCCTTTCCTGACCACTATTGGCAGCTTTTCCCATTAGTATGACCTTTCATGAATGCCATGGATCCTAACCCACACAAAAACCACAGCACATTCCTTTCTTTGCTCTACCCCTCCCTTTTTGCCTCATACAGCCCTCAAGACTCCATCCTAAATGTTCCTGTAACATCATCGCCAAGCCAATACATGGTAACCCCCTTGTTCTTCTCTGCTGCGAAAGCACTGCCAGTCAGGGGCTGTCCTAGGGTTAGTTTGTCTGCATCTTTAGTTAGCAAGGCCAGGGCTGATATAATTCTCAGGCAGTTTGACCATCCTGCCACTACTGAGTCCAGTGTGTTAGGAAGGTCACCGGACTTCACCAGGGACCCAGATTTTGGGCCAGTAACCCTTTTTCAATGCCCTGGATTTCATCCCCAAACAAGTGAAAGATTTAGTTACCTCCATCAGGGCTAGAGTTGAGGGAAACAGCAATGCATATTTTAAACTCTGGCAAGGTTTTTTGGCTCTCCTCTGTCCACGTAAAAGTCTCTTCTTGCACTCTATTGGCCTCATCTAGTGGCTTAGGTATTTCAGCAAAACTGTAAATCCAAATCCTACAGAAGCCTGCTGAATCCACTAACTCTCGGACTTAACATCTGGACTTGGGTGTTGGGTTGTCCAGAATGCTTTCTAGGGGATATAAGACAGGCTTTGTTGTACCCCTCGAGTTGGAAACCAAGGTAGTTCACCTCAATCACACAAACCTAGGTTTGTCTAAAATACTATATCCTAGCTTTTGAAGGATTTCTAGGGGGGACATGGTTACTTCTAGGCAGGACATGGTTACTTCTAGGCTGGTGTAAATATCTGATACAGTCAAAATCAAATCATCTACATACTGAAGTAAGGTTACATTTGGAATTTTCTGTTTGTACTCATGTAAGTCCTGATGTAGGCTTCATCAATGATAGTTGGTGAATTCTTGAACCCTTGCGGGAAGCCTGGTCCAGGTCAGTTGTCTGTTCAATCCATTCTCAGGATCGTGCCACTCAAAGGCAAACAAGAACTGGTTATCTTTGTCCAAGGGAAAACTGAAGACATCTCTCAGGTCCAGCAGGGTACACGCTTGCTTTTCTGAAGGCAAAATGCTCAATGAGACCCCTCATAAGAAGCTGGCAATAACTCTTGAGTACCTTCCTATCTGCATCCATATTATGGTCCCAGTTGGGGCTGGTCTGAGGGAGAGGGGCATCAATGATTGTAGGATTCTCAGAGTATCTGCTATTGTCCCCAGGATTGAGTTTGAGGGCCTCCTACACATATTCCTCTTGTAAAAAGGGTCTGGCGTTGTTGAATGTCATCCCAAGTGGGTTGGTGAGTATGAAACATAGACTCTAGAAGAGAGATTCGAGCGTGAGGTTTCTCAGAAAAAGGTGGATTCAGAGCTATACAGTTGTAAATACTAGTGAAAAAATGACAGACCATGAAGGGATTCTCTACCACCCGAGTAGGTGGGGCAATGGTATGCACAGGGAAAGTCTCAGCTGAGGCCCTAAAGAGGGTACCTGATCGAGTATGGGGTGGGCTACTCATGGTAGAAGAAGAAACCGAGGAGGAAGAGAAGATGAAGGTAGAGGAGGCCAGAGACCTAAAGCTGGTGCAGGAAAAGCTAGGGCCTTGGGTGCTGGGGCTGATAATGCAGGTGCAGTGCCTGATAATGAGGTGGCAAGTCATCTTCCTCAGACTAAGAGAACAGGGGAGGGGGATGGCAGGCAGAGGGGAATCTATGGAAGAGAGCATAAGCGCAGCACACCCACTATAGGGCGTAGGAAGCTGTGGAGGTTTAATACCACAGGAAATGAAGGCAGCTTCTTCTACCATAGTAGGAGTAGGGGGTGGGAGAAATCTACTCCTTAGCCAATGGGAGGGGGTCTGCAAGCAAGTACCGATAGGCAGTAACATAGGGGGCCTGGTCAGGGTGTCCAACAATGTGCTGAATAGAGAGCAGATCAATGACTTTAAAGGACCCTTCAGGCAGCCAGCTTGTACTGAAGGATGGTCACTCGAGTTCACAAAGAGTTCTGTTTATTGGAAAGACTGAGTCAGCAGACAGATTGGCAGCCTTCTGGAAATCCTTAAAATGGTGCAGAATTGCCTCAAGAGGGGTGTTGAGGGTAGAGGAGGATTGTCCCAATGTACAGACGTTAATAGAGCTAATAATAGCTAAGTAGAGGAGAGAGACAGTGAACAACAAACTGAAAGCAAAAAACACACCAACAATACTGTCAAGGACAGACACAACACTGCACATTGGGACTCTAAGGGAGTCCTGCCCAAGTCCAAAGGAGTGGATGGTAACCTGTCCTCCCTTGCCAAGAGGAGAACTGGGGCATCCTCCAACTACTGACTCAAGGAGCAATGCTGCAGCCAGCTTCTCTTCTGTGAGTCTCCAAAGGTCTACACCATACTAGAAACAGAACCAAGAGAGGAAGATACTTATCTTCTTATAGGAGAGGCCGGCTGGCTTTGAAGCATTCAATAGCAAACACTAAAGGGTGATCTAGAGGGTAGGAGATATCCTGGATGAACCCCCAAATGTTGGGGATACAAGAATAGCCATGTATAGACCACACAGACATCTTGTCTCAGATATGATGAAAACTTTTTGAATGTTTAGTCCAAGCTGATCAATCAGGGCCACAGTGTAGACTCAAACTGTGATGCGAGTCTGCTCTCAGGGTAGTCTATTTATAGGAAAAGCTAGTGCAGAAGGCAAGGGGAGGGGAGTATTACATTCCAAGCTCATTCTGGTTAACCAGACAAAGCATTACCAGCTGACCTTTAAGTTGCTCGGTAATGAGTGAGGTAAGTAAGGATCTGGTTAGGAGATTTCCAGAATACTAAGATAACAGAAAATGAGATATAAATCCATAACATCATATGAGATCAATCTGACTTTTTAGAATTTTCCAGCTGTCAACATAAATAATTACACCTAGGAGAATGTGTCTGAGAACTTGAACTTAATTTTACCCCATGATCAAAATGGAGATGAATACAAAAATGTCTATAGTTATGCTGAGGAATAGGCCTCAACACTATCCTGCCTACAACCAGAACATCCTTTGTGTTTGATAGGTGCTCCACCTGTTTTATATGCAGTGTTCAAATGTTCTGTGTATTCAGTTCTCATGAACTTCAATGATTGTTGTTCCATTTAATGTATGTAGACTGGACATAGAGTGTGTTAGTAACCTCCACAGTTATTAAGGAGCTAAGTCAGGCCTAGAAAACCCACAAAATAATACTATACCCTACACATTCACCCTTTCTATAACGGATGAGGAGTTCTTTCATCTGTTTAATACATGTTACTACTTTGCTCTATGACTACTCCTGATATCCTTTTCACAAGAAAAGGAATGAAACCAGAGATGCTGATCCACTATGACTACCACCATGAGCTCCTCTTCTATTTGGTAAGTGAGAAGCCACAGTTGGCACATAGCTTGTGTTTCAAAGTGATTCATCCTAAAACTGATCTTATGTATGGAAAATCCATGCTAAATATACAACCATATATAATTATATAAACACATATATAATTATATGATATAGTATAATTATTATATAACTAAAATATAACATCCTCCAGAGAATGCAATAGAAAGAACTTAGCCATAAACTATCACTTGAAATCCAAGTTACTGCAGTCAATATCCTAGTCTGTGTAGAGCTTCTTCAAATCACAAACAAACAAAAACATTCACTTAAAATTCAACTATCTAAACATGTGGTTTTGTATGAAATGAGAAATTTAGCACATTACTCAAATAATTAGTCATGATCACAAGCAAATAAACAGCAACAGAAAACAGAAAGATACATATAGCATGTCAACATTAAGAAATGGCTGAGAAGTATTCATTTAAACATGGGAATACATCTGGTGAAAATTTTCTCTTCCCTACAAATTGTGAACAAATCATTTGAACAGTAATGACCAATTTTTGAAAAATGAAGAAAGTAATGGTAAAAAGTATGGAAACTTGTGAAACTTCTAGCTATTCAAAAATTTCAGAATATTAGAACAAGATTCAATATCGATTAAAATTATTGCAAAGAAAACCACTGACTAATAGTGTGAAGGTACACAACAGGAGACTATCAATGGGCAGATAATATAGAAAAACTTTAATACTCTGTAGAGATACTAAGCATTTTTTAAAATCAAAGTTCTGCTGGTATTATATTAAGAAATGAGAAAAATGATCAAAATATAATCTAAAGGAATTACAGAAACAATCCAACATGGGAAATCAGAAAACAAAGTTAGATACAGGAATATTCCTAATTTTACAGTACCTTAAAATGAAAGTAATAACATTCATACAATATTTATATTAACAGGCAAGAAGATATATGCAGTCAAAGACCACTGACAAAACTATATTTTCCCCTAATATTAATTCTGACATAAAAAGTCAGCAACACATACAATAGGATAAACTTGACATTATAGACACTAGAATACTCTAAAATACTAGATTCATTTCTAAAGAAATGGGAAGAGGAAAACCAAGTATCATTTTTCTTTTGCACATTATGGCTCTTAACATTTAGTAGATCATATAATTTAGCTTCAGTGTATCAATATTTGGCAGTATCTATGTATGTAGTTGGTGCCTGCTGAGGTCAGAAGAAGGCATGTGATCTACTGTAATTGAAATTATGAATGTTTGCCAGATACTGTGTCAGTGGTGGGAACTGTACCAATGTCCTCTTCAAGAAGAGGAAGTGCTATTAACTTGAGAACTATCTCTCTCCATACTACTTCCAATGTCACTTGAATGTCTCACTACTCCTACCTCAATACCTCCAAACTACCTGGTATGGCTTCTACTTTCTCCATTCCCTCCAACTTCTAGGTCTCTATGTTCTGCTTCATATATGAGCAGGTCTGGCTTATCAGTAAGCCCACAAGAGGACAAAGAGATTCTTCAAAAAGGCTAGAATTCCTAACATAGTACTGTGCTCAGGGTTAAAGAAAGAGCAAACTAAATAGAGAACTTCCTACAAAATATTCATCAACTGTTATGAATGCCACAGTATTAAATCTCATTAGGGAGCATTTTCAGGTAGCATAACTTGATTTCCACCACTCCTAATCACAGCTCAATTGAAAATCAAATATTGGAATAGTACTGAATGATTGGGATGATTATATTGAGGTACTGTGTCCCTTACTTTATCATAAAACAAACAAAAAAAGGAATCCTTATACCTGTCAATGGTACGAACATGAAGAACAAAGTACCGTGCAATGTTCTTTTCTCCTCTGAGGTTCTGCCTTTACCCAGTAAGATGTGAGACTCATTCACACAGACTTCATAAACCTGATTTCTAGTCTTCACTAGAAACATGAGGATCAGTTCTCACTGGAAGCAAGCAATTTGCACTAAAAAATAATAGACTACTGCAATTCTTCACCATCTAATCTTTATACACAGCAGTAAGCAGGGTCTATGCACTGGCATTCCTCCTAAAAGAAGTGCACAGCAATAATGACTACCACCAAATCGTGCAATTCAAGGAGGGTATTTGAAGCAGCTGTGTTGGTACAGTGCTTTAATCCTACATCAGGGAGGTAGAGGAAGGGAGATTCTAGTTAAGTTCCAGGCCTGGCCTACAAGATCAGTATTGAGAAAAACAGGAGTTTGAAAAATCTATTCAACAAAAAGGCAAGTTAGCCATTCAGCAATGGGAATAGTGCTTTAAAATCAATTTTTCAAATACAATTGAGTCACCAGAATTATTTAAAAGACAGTTTCCAATTTTGTCCTAAACTCCCCTAAATGTGGGAGGTAGAAAGTGTCAGTTAGTTTAAATTCATTGGTCATTGTAAGTGCCAAAATAGCATAAGGACCATTCTTTTCCATAGAAGAGGTAATATAAATCCCCTTCCAGTTTATTCTTCTGTAAGTACCCTGGCAAGTACAAGGTAATGAAAAGAATCCTCATAAACCCCAGCCCATAGGATCTGAAGTTTACTAACAGTGGTAAAGGAATCCACAACCTAATTTTGTGAGCCTGACGTGGGCCGCGGCACATCATACCTGTGGTCCAGTCCAGTATGACAGTTCCCAGCCCTGTAGCTCCACTGGGCTTCTGCTTACAAGACTATGGGGAAGCAGTTGCTTACCAGAGAACAAAGTACTTAAAGACAGTTGCTAATATGAAAGCTGAAAACAGCATGAGATACAGCTTATGAATAAGGGACACTGGAGCACACTGTATACCCGTTGCCATAGCTAAATGCTAAAGAGCTTCCTATCTTCATGGTTTGGTGTGTCCAATCCTCTTGAAAGAGGTACAATTTGTCTAAGCTACTTCATTTGAATTATGCTTATGGAATCCTGCCAATTTTAGGGGTTTCTTGAAGCAATTGTAACGGCTGTCTGGCTGTATGTCTTGTCTTTATCAGCTTCTCTTTGAAATGGATCATTTCAGTACACTGGAAACTGTTATACAGTAACATACTCTTTAGTCTCCTCAATTTTCTTTTCATTATCAAGTATTTCAGGGTGAACAAACAATATGTTTCGTTGAAAAGGTTCCAATATTGTCACATTTTCAGAGTATCCCTCAGGATAAATGCTTGACACTTTCTAAGATTTGAACATTACTTAAAGACTTTCACTAGTTTCTCAAGTACATATTAAGTTGCTAGTGTAAAGCCTCAAGAGTCATAAAGAATGGAGCTTGAATAAACCACATGCCACATTGTTTCCTCTGGAAATTTTTCTTCCCATTATGAATTTCAAAAGTTTTCTTACACCTGAGAAACAGGTAAAGACTTTTACCTATACATCACTTTTGAAAAGTTTCCAAAGATTATGTATGTATTCTCTGATGTATTAAGAGATGAGGCAACATTAAAGGACCTCCATATTCACTATATTTGTAAGGTTTCTTTTCTGTATGCATTTTCTGATAAGTTCAAAGATGGTCTGTCTTGGTAAAGGATTTGTATCATTCATTGCATTTATAAGACTTCTGTCCCATATGAATTCTCTGATGAGTTATAAGGTGGATTTAACAGGTAAAGGATTTGTCATATTCCTGACATTTGTAGGTTTCTCTCCTGTGTGCATTGTCTGATGAATACTAAGAAGGTACTTCTTAGTAAAAGATTTGTCACAATCCCCACATCTATACAGTTTGTCTCCTGTGTGAATACTCTGATGAATTCTAAGACATGTTTTCTGAATAAAAAATTGGTCACATTCCTTACATTTGTAAGTTTTCTCTCCTGTATGAGCTCTCTGATGAGCTATGAGATTGCCTTTCATGGTAAAGGATTTGTCACATTCCCTACATTTGTAAGGTACCTCTCCTGTATGAATTTTCTGATGAGTTGTAAGGTGGATTTTCTGGGTAAAGGATTTGTCACATTCCCTACATTTGTAAGGTTTCTCTCCT
>CAJQZJ010036735.1:0-36289 GCA_907164525.1 Lophiomys imhausi
CAGTCAAGTTAATTACAGACTGTTTTCTGCAATTGGCTATCTCTTTCCTTTGAAAGAAACCATCTAAATGAGTTTTTCATCTGGTCTCAGATTTCCATCACCAAAGTCATTGCATCATAAAAGTTCAGGACAGCAGAAACCTTAAGAGCTCAGTGGGCTCAGTCTCTACGTCTAGATGAAGACGTTTTAATGATGAGAGGATAAAGCAGGCTTTCCCAGTGAAATGGTTTCCAGGACCAGAAATGGAACTTAACTAAGATCAGCCAGCCTGTCTTGAATTTCTCTTTTAAATATCCCCATTTTCACTTCTGTTATGAAGTATCCACTCTTTTGTGGCTCTTAAAGCATTTGGCCCCTTCACTCTAATTCCCTTGTACTCATACGGTGATACATATGGATACACAGTGTTTTCAATAGAGGCAAGAAAAGAAACTGCAGGGAAAAGAAACATTTGTTATAAGGAGGACAGCAGATGGTGTCTAAAATATACCTTCAGAGTTGAGGGACATTAGGATGATAATCAAGCAGCTGTCTGGACAAGCCTTATCTAGAGAGCCCCAGCTCTTCACAGCTTCAGTCTATAGTTGTGAGGGCGATGGACTCATGGTGCTATACCTTCCAAATATCTTTACTTCTCTTGTCCATCCCCCGCCCTGGCCACAGGACACTACTTCATATCCTTTTCACAGACCAACACATCACATGAAACTGAGCTATGGATAGTAATGACAATGCTGATACTTTTTCAATGTGTTATTCTTTCAGCAGCTCCCCTTTTTTCAATGTCATGACCTGCCTACCAGCCTAGGTCATCTGGTGCACAACATCCTCTTCCTGTTTCTTTCTTCACAGATTTCTTTCAGCAGTAACTTCCAGCTCCAAACCAGACACATTTTAAACAGTGTTTTCATTATAGTAAACAACGCATTAAGTAACCAAAGATGTGTGATAGAAAACTTTCCTTTCTCTTTTCAAGAAGTTTATGTTCTAAAGACTCACATGGGTTCCAGATAACAGTTCAACCTGTGTTTATTTCTCAGATTATCTACTTGGAACTAAAAGATTGGTTATGTCAATTTATGTCAGAGAAACTCCAGATTAAAGGCCACTGCTGTGTGTCTTGAATAGTGCGTTTTGGCTTTACCAATTATCCCAAAGCTTAGAAGCTAAAATAACATTTATAACATCTTATAGTTTCTGTGGTTGGAGAATCCGGGTGTAGCTTTATCAGGTACCCTATCTTGGGCCTCTCACAATCAATCATGTAATCAAGGTTTTGGTTGACAGAGAACACAGTCACATTGCAAGGTTCAGCTACAGAAAGATTCATTTGCAAACTGTTACAGTGTTTGGCAGGCTCCCAGTTCCTTTCAGGCTGATTTGGAGAGGGGGAGGCTGTCCTTAATTTCTAACATGATGACTTTGCCTCACAAAAACCCCCAAGAAATCTCTGAACAAAGGCTGTTCTTCTGCAGCCTACTCACAGGCCTGTTGTCTGTGCATCTCAAAGGATGAGATTCTACAAATGTGAGTGTTAGGGGTGGGAGTCATTGAGATTTAGAAGCCTGCCTGACAAAGTATGCTTCCGAAAATTCCTTTCACCATATAAACTAGACATTAAACATAGCTCTCTGTACTCTGAACTGTTTCATAATACTTGAAACCATGGAAGCTCAACAAACATAGACTTTTAAATTCAGATAACTCTGGCTGTTGTAACAACCCCCCCCCCCCAACACACACACACACACACACACACACACACACACACACGTATCTTATTGATTCCAGGCAGGCAAAGTTATCTATTATTAGCATAGCCACACTGCATGCAAGTTTCTAGTGAGTTGAGTCTGAAAAAAAAATGGTAATTTGGGGACCCAGATTACTTCCATTTCATTACTGGACTATCTTTGAAGTGGCTGTAAGGGCACTGTGGGGGTCATCTCAATTCCAGGAATCTAGAGGATGGAAATAAGAGGTAGGGTAACACACAACAAATTTCTGTGAATCAGACATTAAAATATAACTTCCACTCAATTCCTATTAGCTACAACCCATAGGCCATTCCCAAACACAACGAAGGCTGGGTGGGATTGTGCTGAGGAAAAAGAGCAATCATTTTTCTTAATAATAGATCTCTGCCTTAGAAATGGTATCAGATTCATTCATTAAAAACCATATTATTGAAGAAGCTCTATCTGCCAGATACTGCCATTACATTTTGTGGATGTACACATAGGTGAATAAATATTTAAAGACTATTCTAGCACATTTTGTATCTTCTTTAATTCCTGTTATTTAATTTTCTCTGTTGTATTGTTTAATAGTCACTAAAGATGACTGTCAACCATTCTTTTCATCCTATATATGCAATTTTATAGTCTTCTTGTTTTCACCTAGAAATGTAATCTACATACCCTACCACTGAATTTCTGCTGAATTTGTAACATGTACTCTGCAATTGACATAGTTTAATTCCAAAGAATTGAGCCCAGACCTAAGAACTCTGTGGTTTTCTCCTTTCATGTTGTTAGCATCTTAAGATTGATATGAAGCCCAAGCTAATAACAGAGACTACAAAGAAGCAAAGTGCCCAATATGACAGCGCCAGCTCTATTTTGATGTTTGCAGAGATGAGTGACTTTAACCAAAACCAAACCAAACCAAACCAAAACAAAACAAAACAAAAAAACATTCAGAGCTAAAATCCTACCCCATTAACTCCAACCAACCCAATAGCCATACATTATTAAGGCATTGCTGCTTTAAGACAGAAAGTTTCACAATGGCTTGTGTAGCAATGGACAATCTAAAGATATCTTATTCTTTTCTCCTTTTTTCTATTTTTGTCACATTTCTAGAATGCTTTTTTAGATAAAATTCTTAAAATGTACTTGATGTTTTAAGAATTTTAAGAATGTAGATGGAAATCTGTTGAATTAAACAGATTTCCAAAACTATAACAAAATGCCCAAAATAAATACCTCACAAAGAATAAAGGTACATTTAGGCTTATGGTCTTGGAAATTTCAGGTACATAATCAGATAGATCTTTGGCCTCCAGGGGATGGTGCTCAGTGAAGATGGTAGGAAGTACATGGCAAGGTAAAATTTCCATTTCATGGTCCAGAAGCAAGAAGGAGAGGAGGACAAGGAGGAGGAGAAGGAGGAGGAGGAGGAGGAAGAGGAGGAGGAGGAGGAGGAGGAGGAGGAGGAGGGAAGGACAATGACAATGACGATAGCCACAACAATAAAAAGATGAAAAGAGGAAGAAGAAGAACAAGAAAAAGATGAAGAATAAGAAAAGTGAGAAATGGGAGTGTGTAGGTTCACCCTATCTCCTTTGAGGACACACCCCCAGTGATCTTAGAACCTTTCATTAGACCCTAGCTCTTAAATATTCTACCATTTCTCAATAGTCCACTTTCAGGATCAAGCCTTTGACCCCTATGGCTTTGAGGGATGTTCAATATCTAAAGCACACCATACATCATGGTATGCATATCTACATGACACAAAAGGTATTGAGAGCAATCACAGTATTTCAAGTCACTAACGGAGTATATGAAAATATTTCTTCCTTCTGGAAGTTATAACTAATGATAAATTGCTGAAGAAATGTTGGGTATGAATTGTTCCTTTTCTGGAAGTTATAACTAATGATAAATTGCTGAAGAAATGTTGGGTATGAATTGTTCCTTTTTTAAAGTTGAAAATCATTTTTTCATACAACGTATTCTAGTCACATTTTTCTTCTCCCATTCCCTTCAGAT
This sequence comes from Lophiomys imhausi, assembly GCA_907164525.1. Taxonomy (NCBI): domain Eukaryota; kingdom Metazoa; phylum Chordata; class Mammalia; order Rodentia; family Muridae; genus Lophiomys; species Lophiomys imhausi. The sequence continues at coordinate 3,777 of CAJQZJ010036735.1, forward strand.
CCTCCCCCTAGCTCCCTACACATCTAACCCCATACCTTCTTTCTCTCTTTAGAAAACAAACTGGCAGATACAAAAAACAAACAAACCAGAATTTACAAAAAAAAAAGAAAGAAAGAAAGAAAGAAAGAAAGAAAGGAAAGAAGAAAGAAAGAAATCATGAGAAAGACACACACAAAAACACAGAATCAGGAATCATAATACACAAACAAAAGACCAGTAAGAAAAAAAAATTCCCAAACAAAGCAATATGAGACCAAAAATTCTACAAAAATATCATTAAGTTGTTCCTTTTTAATACCTGATCCATAGCAGGCACTTTCTCTAAGACTATAAATATTGATAAATGGTGAATTCTGTAGACAAAATGAAATAAAGCTTCAAATGTTACAGTCATGGAGTAAAAGGTGAATCGACCAGAAAATAGAGATTGATACTTTGTCTCATACCTGATAGTATGGAAGGATGAATCCCAATAACCACTGATCTCTTCCTTCCCTTTTTCCTATTTCTCCTGAAATTAACCTGTATTTCTTCTACCATTTTACAGAACACATTTACATATTTAGAAGACTTGATGCAAAAAGAAAACCCGGCATGTAGGCCTAGAGACGTTGCCACCTCATATCAAGACCTATGAACACCATCTTAGTTTGCAGGGATACAAAAGAAATGATTCTGTTCTTGGCTTTTATCCACCTTTGGCTAAGCCTCCTTTTGTTCTTCTACCTTTACATACCGTTGTAGGCATTTTTCTGGCTAACTATTTGCCTCAATAAGATGAAGAGAATGTGGGAACTATCCAGGGCAGAACCAGCAACACTCCCTTTGCCTTTGTCTCATGATGTCACATCACATGTAAGAAGAGCTGTCCACGAGGCTCTATGAAGAGCCTGGCATCACTGAGCTTCATACAACAGTCTGTCACCTATATGACTTTGTCTGCCTTGGACCGATGATATCTTATTTCCAATATACTTGTAATGATTAAGGCATCTTCCTTATAATGAATCTCTACAGTCAACAGATTTGGCTTTTTCCAATGCCAGAGAAACACAGAATGACCTCAATGTCAAGAGTCTGTAGACCAAATCAAAGTCTAGAGATATTTGAGGAGGGAAGAAAACACCTGGGGAAAGGGAGGAAACAATAACAAGTAATTAAAACAAAAAAGCCCAAAGATTAACTATTTTTACACCCCATTGTGTAAATGGTCTGTACTTAAATACAACATTCATACAGCAAAGTAGATCAATCACAAATAATAATTAATAAGTAATTATTTTCTAAGTGCAAAAAGTTGCCTGTACCTGAAGGACTTGGAGGAACTGAGGACCGAAAAGAATTCCTACTTGAAGATCTACAAGTGGGAATTTCAGCACTTATAGTTAGATGGCAATGGGGATGGGGCTGAACTCATTAAACTGAATGTTCAATATTGAATTTTGGTACTCAGGTATTCCTCCCATATAGCTTTCTCTCCAAAAGAGTGGTTTAGATTTTTTTACATGGTCACTTAGAGTCTAGAATGTACCACAATTGGTAAAGGTTCCTATCTGAAATACACTTCTGTTTTTTGGAGGGGTGTTTTGTTTGGTTTTTGGATTTGAGTTTGTTTTTGTTTCTCAAAAGAAGGCATGCTTTTTATCTACTTCACTATGAACAAGGAGATCTCATTGTTTATTGCTTAGTTATAAACACTTTACAGTTTTTTTATTTTTTTTTTTTTTTTTTTTTTTTTTTTAGAAATGGAATTATTGGCTTGGCAGTGATGTTGCACACCTTTAATCCCAGCACTTGGGAAGCAGAGGCAGGTGGATCTCTATGAGTTCAAGGTCAGTCTGGTCTACAAAGTGAGTTCCAGGAAAGTCATACATAGAAAAACTCTGTCTCCAGAAAACAAAAGAAGTAAAGAAAGGAAGGAAGGAGGGAGGGAGGGAGGGAAGGAAAGAAGGAAGAAAGGCATTCTTTATTTGACAGGATTACTTACATCTTAATTTTTGTTAAATTTTGTTTTATGATTTTTTATTGTTTAAGAATTTGCACATTCCAAATCCTATGTACCTGTGCAGAGACAGGATTTGGAATGATTTAAGTTTAAAAGCTACTCACAAAAGGCATGCTAATATTCAAAATGAATTGCCCCTTGAGATATCAAAATATATACACTTAAAGGTCTGTTTAGATCAAAAATATCAAAATAATTTATTTTTTTAATCTCAATTGAAAGAAAATAATTTTTATATTTTTAAAAACCCAATTTGCTCCAGGAAAAATATTACCTGCCCCCCCCCAAAAAAAAGTAGTGTCCCAGAGTTAGGATTAGGGCAGGGCTCTGTTCTTATCTTTCCAGGAGATTAAAAGCATTCCTCTAAGGAATCCAGGGACAACTGGACAACTGACATCCTCAGAAGAAAATAGATCAGACACCAAAGAAGACAAGTAGCCCAGATGATCCAGCCTCACAGACTTCCTCAATAGCTGTTTCTTCAAAAACTACAACCACAACAATTTAAAATCGCTAAGATTGTTCAGCTCCACAGACTGTTCCATCCAGAGCTCAGTAAAGCCCTGAAGTTCAGCTTCTGTCTCTGCGAACTTCTTAGGACATTTAAATAGCTGAGCACAAAAGGACTGAACATCAAATGATTCTATTAACATTTTTAACCATTTTTCCACTCTTATTTGGGCCCCAAACAGGTTTACTATGTCCCAAATCAGCAGGAAATAACTTTAAGAGAGCGATGTCCCATTTCCAGAAGGTGAGGTGGGTGATTCCCCCCCCACACACACTTTAGTCATTTGATGGGTTATAGATACTTCTTGTCACTTAGGGGGAGAGATTACAAGCTGTTTAAGATCTTGTTAAATAGGTTCTGGAGGTTAGACCCAGGGATTTTTCTCTTTTTCTTTTCTGTATCCTTCTTTCTCTCCTATGTAGGGGTGAATAGACTTGAGGAAAAAATGGGATATAGACATAATTTAGGAACGATAAAGAAAATGGGACAGATTATCAAATATGCTCTTATACCTTTGTATATTGATACAAAATTAAGATTATATTTGGCTACATCGGTATTGATCTTTTTATACTGATACAAATTAAGATTAACTCTTTTTAAGGTATTGTACCTAGGTAACGATTAAAAATGCAATGTGAAGTTTTGGCCTACTGTTATCAACTGTTTAGGATAATTAAGAAATGCAAACTAATAGTCATTCAGGCATGTTATTTTGTTAGGTACTAGGGCAGTCTATCACAGTTATTTTCTAGGCTAATCAAAAATCAAGTTGCTAAGAGACAAGCAACATTAGTTTATCTAAATATAAGAGATAGAGAGAGTGTCTTCAAAAAACCTCAAGAGATTTGTAGAATATGGCATTCAAAGATGTTTTCTTATATATTTTTTTTATATTGAGACATGTCAGCTCCTGACAGCACCCCCTATTCTACTCCAAGTAGATGATGAGCATTGAAGAATCTCCAAATGGAGATGGTTGAATTAGTGGCAAGCCTATCCCTTGGCAAGAAAAATCCCTTGCTTCAACTGTAGATAGAATGTTGTTCAAAAAGGACAAAACTTGGAAGCAGGTAAGTTGACAGCCTAGCTCTGCCAAGACAGGGTATGCAAGTCCTTCATAATTCTTGCTTTACAATTAATGTCTGTCAGAGAAACAGGGCCAAACAGGTGAAGATTGATGCTGTAATGTATGGAGAGGAATTGGCACTGTCCAGGCAGACAGTTGTCTGTCTTTTCTTAGTTTTGGGAGCTGCTGGTCCTGCACTTCCTGTATACTCAGATATATTTATCCTTCTCAGGTCTCTGATGTGGTTGAAGACTAGATAGCTATAGTCTCATAGTTAAATCTTGAGTTTTTTAGGAATAAAGAGGTTGTTCTGGATCTAAGAAGATGTTTTTAAAATGGAGATGCAAGATAGGATGGAAGCTGAGTTGGATATAGATCTTTAAACTCATGGAGATGGTTAGATAGTATAATGTTAAAGTCAGGTGCCAAATATGTATGGACTGGACATTTGGAATGTATGCTAAGCTTTATAATTCTCATAATTGTGGCCTAATTATTTCTGTTGTTTTGTATTGTATTCGTTGTTATAAGAGAAAGAGCCATTTGTTGGACTGAAAGGGGGAGCTGTTGGGGAGAAAAAGATATATCTTAAAGTTGAAAAAAAAGGAAGCAGATGGGGGTTGAAGGGGAAGAGGGTGGGAGTGTAGGACCAGAGGTGGGAGTAGGGAGGGGATTGTGATTGAGATGTAACTTGAAGAAATAAAAAAATTAAAATTAAAAAAAGAATGTACACATGCATATAATGTGTTTTGATCAAATTCAATATCCATTCCCTCCTCTCCAGTTCCTCCTTCATCTCACATCCCACTCTCTTTCTGCACTCAACTTCATGAGAGGAAAATGAACTCTCCCGTCCCTAGCAACAGTCAGTTGACAATATCTTCTCAGCTGGAAGTGGGGTTTCAGCTTTCTCTGTGCATGCTGAGATTTTGGTCAGTTTGATCTTTTGTGGATCTTGTGCATACAATGACTGCCACAGCTGTGGTGCATTCCTGTGTTTCATGACCTGGTCCTATCTAGAAAGTACAGTTTTCACTGCAGACTTTTCCTGCCTCTGGCTCATAATTTTTCTGTCCCCTCTTCAGTGATTCCTAAGCCTGGAGGAGGGTGTGATACAGTTGTCCCATTTAGAGTCGAACATGGCATAGTCATTCTCTGCACTTAGACCAGTTGTGGGCCTCTGAGCCTCTGTATTAATCTGTATCTGCTTCAAAAAGAAGCTCTAGAATGAGGGTTGTGAGATGCACTAATCTGTGGGTATAAAAACGACTTGGAAAACAGTTCATCACTATGGCCATTCAACAGACTAATAGCATTAGGTTCTCCCCTAAGGCATGTGACCTAGATAGCTACAGGATTTGGGCCTAGTTGATGGTAGCAATCATGAGTTTCATCTTGTGGTATGGAGCACATTTTAAATCTAGTCATAAAGTGGTTGTTTACTCCTGTAATACTTGTGCAACTATTGCACCAGTGGAGAAGTCTTGCTAATTCAGTTGTGATTGTAGCTTGTAGAGTCCACCCCAGAGTAGCTGTTGATTGCCCACTCACTCCCACTAAAAACACACAGTTGTGAATCGACTCTTTCAGCACTATAGAAGCTAAACAATAGATCAGTACCACGTTGATTTTCCTATGTCCTATGACTCAAGTAAGTAGTATTTTTAACAATAGAGTCTTAGGTTTTTACCAACAAGTTCTGGAGGGTAGCTAAAATCGATGTCAACAACTCATCATGTTTAAGATATTTATGAGAACCCTGAAAAACTTTTTGAATAAGTAGGCCTATACAATAACACATTTTTTAAAAAATCAACAAAAACAAAGATTAACCACCAGAGTAACTGTCGTTTAAGTTCCAGACTATAAGGAGTATATGGTACCTGTCCCACCACCCATAATTTCTTTTCATTCAGAAGACACATGCTATGGTTAATATTTAGAGATGGTAACTGTTAGTTACTTGATTGTTGCTGTGACCAGATACTTAATAAGAAGTCACTTAAAGGAGGAAGGGTTGATTTTGGCTTACAGTTTGGAATACAATCCATCATGGCAGAGGAGGAATAATGGTGGGAATTTTAGACAGCTTTTCACTTTGTATCAGCAGTAAGGAAGCACACATGCACACACCACACACACAGAGAGAGAGAAAGAGAGAGAGAGAGAGAGAAGGGGGAGGGAGGGACAGAGGGAGGGAGAGAGAGAGAGAGACTGGTATTGTACTTCATTTCTTTATTTAATTCAGTCTGGGAGTCCAGCCCATGGGACACTTCAGGATGGTTCTTCCCACCTCTCTTAAACTCCTCTAGAGATTCTTTCATGGACATATTCAAAGGGTCATCTCCTCGGTGATTCAAAATCCTGTGAAGTTGGCAATTTTACCTTGTGAAAATTCGTCAAGGTGTACACTTAAGGATTGATCCACTTTGTCATATGAATGCTGTGTTTAAGTAAAGGCAGTTTATACAACAGGAAAAGTAGCTACAGATGAATGTTATATTCACAATGCCCATCATAAATCCAGGCAACATCAATGAAGTCAAGTGATTCATTCAAAATTGAAGAAAGAGAGGGAAACCGCTGACACCACTGCCTCCATGATTACTGTGAAGAGGGGCACTTCTTTGCTTGAACCGGCTGATGTGGGCTTTAGGACAACTGAACTGTGCTCTCTGGAGTCAGAGGAACATTATGGCAAGCCACCAGACTCCCTCACTTCAAAGTATGAAGATATCCAAATCTAAAGTTGCCCTGAAAACAGACTGAGGAGAGGTGACTGCCATGGTAAGTAGCAGCATTGCTAGTGCTGGAGAGGCCAGAGTGGGCACACAGATGCAGACACTAAAGCAACGAGAACTGAGTAGCCTGGGTTAGGTTCCGTTAAGAAAGAAAAGCAGCTGCAAGAGTCTTGCTCTCATCTGAGGCTTGCTAGTGAGAGATGCCCTGCCACACAAATCCCAGAGAGACCCTGAAAGCTATCAAAATAAGAGTCAGCTTTGAATGTTCTGTCCTGAGAGTTGCTTAGTAACAACTGCACCAGATTAGTGAGATACTGTATATAGTGCTGTCTCACTCTTCCTATGGGTCAGCCATGGAGATACTCAAAATGGCAGCTAGACACAGGGCTGGGAGAGGAAGGGAAGGTAGTAAAAGGGGGTGGGAAAAAAGAGACTACCAAGGGCAGCAACTATGCCACTCTCTCTGTCCACTGTACCTATCCCAGCCAGAAGTTGATGTGCATAGGGGTAGGGTGGGAAGGTCCTTGAAGTTGAATAAAAAAAAAGATTGAAGTCTTCAGTTTAGACCAGATGGGGCATTTTATTTATCGAAATTAGATTACACTGGAAACTAGAGGACAATGAAAGCCTACTGGACCCGACTGATGTTTCATGCAGGAGGGAGAGCTTCCTGAGAAATCATGTTGGAGAAGAAGATGGAGAAAAGACTGAATTATTTTCTTATATCCCACAAGTGAAGCATGAGTTACAATGTATGGCACAGGCCTTTATTATTCTGGAACATCTTCAGACAAGATGGTGGTCCCCTTTGACTCCATATTAGGGCCCAGGCTTGCTCCGCTTTAATTGTTGGAATTAGTAACCCGGGAAACATCCCCTTTCAGGGTATTTCAGTGGAAACTCCTCATGGCATCACTTCCTGGGTACTCCCGAGGGAGCCTCTCTATTTCTTTGGTCCTCACTTCTTCATTTGCACCTTCTCCACACACCATCTTAGAGGATGAAGGAGAGGCCTGGTGAGTGTATAAACAGCTCTGAGGACTGAAGCAGGGAACGGAGAACCCCAGAAATGGACTCTCAGTGCTGGAAAGGTGCTCTTTATAGAGTCAATCAAAACTTCCTGAACCTCTTGAAGACACTACCTTTTAGAGGGTGGGAGTGGGAGTAGAGACAGAAACCATCAAATGCCATTGAAGCTGGGAGACTTTCAGTAGATTAAATGAAGTTTAACAGAAATCTGGGCTGTTAATTACTAATGTACTCCATAAGGACTTCCAAGGTTGATGAAAGGAAAAATGTTAAGAGCAGATAAGGTCTGCCCCAAACACTCGGGTACTACCCAGTGTGTGCACACTACTCAAAGACAAGAAAAAGCAATTTCAATCAGGAAAACGCAATAATAGGTAGCACTCACAGTGTTGATTGCTATGCACTTGGTCCTCTTCAGAACACATTTGTAGGAACCAATTTAAAGCTAACAGCAAATCCATGAGCTATTAGCATTACCATTTTATGAGAGAGAAAAGGTGGGCTACAGAGGGCACCCTAAGTTGATAATGGGGTTTCTGTGTTGTACATACACAGGACCACCTGAATCAGGCACCCTATCTGCATTCCTATTGTTAAATCATTACTTTCCAGAGAAGATTTTTAGAAAAAAAAAATATATATACATATGTAGCTGCATGGATAAAATTTGAAAGGGAAGCCAGTCCCAAATCTCAGAACTACAAGCTTCAAAACACATCCATATTCACTTCTATTGGTTCCCCTGAACTTTAGTTAATGGCAGTTTCTGACTTTGGAGGAGGGGATGATGTGACCATGTGACAGTGGAGTCTATGTTTCTCATAGTTCTCATCTGTCCCTGATCCTGAGAATCAATAGAAAGTTCTCACATAGACTCATTTTTAAATCACTCAGCATAAGCCTGCCAAGGATGTTCTGACACACAGCTGACTGGTGGCCACCTCTGAGCTCTAGCAGCATGGCTCTTCAAGTCCCATCATACCACAGAGGTGACCTGCCAACAACAGCATAGGTTCTCGTTTAGAAATGAAGGTTTAAATGAGTTCACAGAGGGCCAACAGCACATGGTATCTATACAGCTTTGTAAAAATGAAGGCCAGGCTCTCCCCCTACTTGGAATTCAAATAATGCAAAATATAATCATGCTGCATCAACAGTGATGGGAAAGGAAATTCTTGCCTAGCCCCAGTCTCCTGTGGGTGTGACGCTACTGAGTGTTTTCTTCTCTACGCTCGCTCCTTCCTCACAGGCACAGTCCCACAGAGGAGGCTTTACTTATTTTATTCTTTACTTGCTTTATTGTGCTTAATCTTTTGGAGATGTCTTCCTACGCAACCCAGGATGGCCTCAAACATCAAATTTCTCTGCCTTAGCCTTCAGAGAGCTGGCATCATAAGCATATGACACCATGATTGGCTTCTAGGGAATTATGACAGTCTAGGAAAGAGTGTCAGAAAGGCCAAAAGTCATCACATGGCCACTGACCCCTACACTTCTTTTTTTTCCTTATTTATTTGTGAGTACGCAGCTGTGGGATTTGTGTGTGTGACTGTTGCTGTGTAAGGGTGCCCACCTGCTACAGTATGCATGCAGACAGAGGTCAGGAGACAACCTCAGGTGTCAGCTCTCACCTCCCACCTTGTTTTTTGAGGCAGAAACTCTCTTGCCGTTTTGCTGCTGTGCTGCGTACTCCATACTGGCCCACCAGCTTCTGGGAGATTCATTCTTCTATCTCTGCCTCCCATCACACGACAAGAATACTTAGGTTACAGACACACGCCACTGTGCCCAGCTTTTACGGGAGTTCCTGGGATCCCAACTTATGGTATCAGGCTTGTGTGCCAAGTACTTTACCCACTGAATCATCCCCTTAGACTTGACAGCTTAAGTTTCTGAGAGCAATTCATTAAAAGTCACTCTACAGTTATACAATTCTCTGGCCTCTGGGCTTTGTGCTAATGGCAGTTGGCCCAGAAGCACAGATCTTAAAGGAGATAGCCCTTATAGCAAGGGTCCCCCTACCCCAACTCCCCATCTATGGAATCATCCTATCTCAGCCATCAATATGAAAGTGTCCCCTGAGTTTTGGAAAGCTCGGGGAGCTCAAAAAAAAAAAAAATCAAACACATAACCAGACAGTGGTGGCACAAGCCTTTGATGCCAGCACTCAGGAGGCAGAGGCAGGCAGATCTCTGTGAGTTCAAGGCCAGACTGGTCTTCATACAGAGTTCCAGGACAGCCAGAACTATTACACAGAAAAATCTTATCCCAGGAAAAAAAGACTCAAGTATAAAGGTTTAAACAGTAAGAAACAGTTTTTTTAAAAAGGGGGGGGGGGCACAGATCTGTGTCACTGGAGTAGACAAAGATTCCCAGGTGAGCTAGGTATGGTGATGTCTGCATAAAATTGTAGTACTTCGAAGGCTGAAACAGGGAGAAGGAGCATTTGGGGCCAGCCTAGGCTATATGGTGAGCTCAAAGCCAGCATGAAATGTGTAATGCAAATCTGCCCTCGCCCAAAATATTCCTGGATGGCAATGACAGTATAAATCATAGATCATTTTTTAAAGACAAATTTGTGTGAATCAAAATGTGAAACTTCACCTCTTCAAATGACAGCTTTAAAAAAAATACACAAAGAGGAAATATTTGTTAAATATATTTGACAGAGGACTTGTATCCAGAATATACATCCCTTACAACTCAACAATAATGCAAGCATGCCTAATAAAAAAGTGGGTGAAATACTTTACTAGACACATCTGCAGAGACTAATACAAATAACCAACAAGTATGTGAAAAAAAATGTTTGATACTCTTTGTCAATATGCAAACTAAGCCCAGAGTAGTGGTTCTGCATACCTACCAAAAAACTAAAATGGAAAGTCCTTAGCTGAAAATATGCCTTAGTGATAGAACAGTTGCCTAGCATATATAAGCCCAGAGCTGAATATCTAGTATTGCAAGGAGGAGAGGAAAGGAGGGAGAGGGATAAAGACCTAACAATAACAAGTTTGGCAAGAGTATATAGTAAATAGATTCCCTACCTGGCTGGCGAGTCGATGAAATGGCACATCCTCTTTAAAGACCAGTTTATAGCTGTTCATCAAGTTAAATATGACTCAGTTGTGCCACTTCTACGCACTCACTCAAAATAAATGAAAATATATGATCTCAGGAAGCCTTTAATAAAAGGCTTTATTTATAATGGAATATGTGAATAGAAACTTCATTCATAATATCCAAAGATTAGCAACAATCCACATATCTACCAACAAGAGAGTAGATGAACACATTTTCATGCACCAATTCAATGAAATGCTATTCAACAAAAAACAAACGAACAAAACAACAACAACAAAGAAAACAGAACACACTACGCAGACATGCAAAACCCTGGATGAAGCTCAAAATAATTTTGCTGAGTGAAAGAAATCAGATAACAGGAAAGAGTACAGTGTAGGATTCCATTTATATCATATATATTTGAAAATAATCAAAACTAGTGACAGAAAGCAGATCAAGTGTGGCTGTTACTAGAGGGAAGAGCTGGGTCGTCTGCAAATGGACACGAGGTAAAAAATAAATGTGGGACCAGGAAAATGGTACTTGTTGGTTGCGGTGGTTATACATTCTGCATGTGACTGTGTAAACTTGACAAAATTCTTTGAACTGGATGCTGCAAAATGTGTTGTTTCAGTTTGTGTAGATTACATCACATATGTTAGGAGGGTTCTTTGTTTGCTTGCTTGCTTGCGACCAAGTCTCATGCAACTCTGGCTGGTCATGAACTTCCTAAGCAGGGGAAGGTATCCTGGAAGTTCTTGTCCCCCTGCCTCTACTTCTCTAGTACTGGGATGACTAAGCCACCACACCTGGCTTCTAGTAAAAGTTAATTTTTAAGAACATGTTTAGAGAATGGGCAGGTATTTGGAGTACAAGGAAGACAGACTGAGCTTCCAGCCCTGGATGACAATCTGGTTCTGCCACCCAGTGAGGCTTTGAACAATGAAACAAACTCCTCTCATCCTCGGTGTCAAGGACAATGGATTCATCTCCAGCAATACATTCTGGGCCTGAAGGAGCATGTTCCCTGACTGCTCTTGAAAGGATGCAGAGCTACCTATTGCTTCTGCATCACATACCCTTGTATTCTTGCTGCCTGCTGGCTCCAGACTCTTGAGCTGGGAAGGCCAGACTTCTGTGAAATGAGGTTGAAGTGAAGCATAAATAAGTCCTACTTCTTTCAGGTCCCTGGGGGCAGGGGAGATCCTTTTTTTTTTTTTTTTTTTTTTTTTGGTAGGAATGCATGACAGTTTATCTCACAAGAAGGACTATATATTTTCAAGTGCAGGGAAATTGTGCCTGTTTGGTGCTGACTATAGAAGGCTCCTATTTCAAAGGTCACTGCTAGAAGATGCAGGGTGTTAAGTCACCTCTTTGGTTGATCATACATTCATTCATCTAACCATTCATTGAGCGATCATCTTTGAACACTTGCTCTGTGCTGTGTTTCTCATCTGCACACATGCCCTACCTACCAGCCACAAACCCAATGCCATGTAGAGTAGAGAACTCTAGACGGTATCCAGATGTAGTAAGACACAATATCCACCCACATTCCCTGAGTAAGAGGGCTGGTGGATAAAGTCTGTTTTGCTTACACTGCCAAAGAAGAAGAAGAAGAAAAAGAAGAAGAAGAAGAAGAATAAGAATAAGAAGAAGAAGAAGAAGAAGAAGGAGGAGGACGAGGAGGAGGAGGAAGAGGAGGAGGAGGAGAGGGGAGTGGGCTGGGAACTGTGTTTTCCACATGTAAAAAGTACAAGTAAGCATAAACACTCGAGCTCCTTATCCCCAGTGTGTTCTAAGATTTTCAATTTACTCCAGAGACGGTTCCAAAGTCACCTTCCCTCTGGGGGACATGGCTTAACAATGCTACTCCTCCCATAATACTTACCCTGGAAATGCTTCGTATCAATCAGTTTCCCAGAAATGTTCACTCTGGGCATTTCTACTGGGAAACTCAATCTAAAACACATTCCAATTGTGGAACATTGAAGTTGGACTGTGGTGGTGCCAGGGAAGGGAACCAGGGCCACTGGAGCCTTCTAAGAAAGTAGAGTTGGTATGGGTCACTCTCTCTCTCCCTCTCTCTCTCTCTCTCTCTCTCTCTCTCCCTCTCTCTCTCTCTCTCTCTCTCTCTCTCTCTCTCTCTCTCTCTCTCTCTCTCTCTCTCTCCCTCTCTCTTTCTCTCTCTCTCTCTCTCTCTCTCTGTGTGTGTGTGTGTGTGTGTGTTTGTGTATATGTGTGTATGTATGTGTTTGTATCTGTTTTTTGATATGTGTCTGTGCATATCTGTGTGTATGTGCCTGTAGGTGGTGGGTAGAAGTAATAACAAAATCATAAACAAAGGGAAGAATGGTCCCTCAGACCCTTTCAACAATCAAATGTTGTTCATTTAACAAATAGCATACAGTGTATTTTATCTGAAGCACAGTACATACAAACAAAGCAAGCCACACAGGATGTGGGGAGATATGATAGAGATATCTTAGATATCTTAGATATCTTGATCCTGAAGATCAAGGGCACATTAAAACCTTTATCATAAGGGCAATAGATTCGCTCCTTGGGAAGACAACTCTCCAATGTGAAGAACATGTATTTCTGAGCAGAGCAAGACAGGAATCTGCCTTGTAGGCCCTAATGTATGAGGAGCTCTTGGCCTTCATATGACTGCTGAACTGGGGCAGTGGACTGTTATGTAGGGACACTCCACTCCAGAGGAGTGGGATGGAAGGGTTAGGGGGTAGAGGGTGGGAGGGCAGGACTGGCAGGGGTGGAAAGAGGACACTATGATGGAGATGTAACCTGAAGTAATAAATAAATAAATTTTTAAAAAAGAAAAAAAGACAGGAGTCTGGGAACAGTTAGGGGGCTGTTACAGACTTCTGGATCACAACCAAAATGAGACAGTAGCACAGACTAGAAATCCATGAATGGGCTCAAGAGTCACTCTAAAGTCACAATCCAAAAGACTTGAGTTTTCATTGATTAACTATTTCAACATTTAGGGGGATGTAGGTAAAAGAGAGAGGACAAGATGATTTGTGAACATTGTCACAGGTCCAATTATGCAGCACTGGCCATTGTTGGGGAGTGATGGAGAGAGACCGTGGGCTGTGATGAAAAGATAGAAACCCAAGCAGTGGTAACTGATCCAGAACAACCTAGTTGTTCTCTGAGTCCCACCAAAGCTATGGGGGAATTTATTGCTAGCAGTGTTCCTACTTCTTTTTCCCCCATTGAAATTTTGTGTTCCCTTATTCTAACACTGCTTGCTATGACAACTCAAAGACCAAACTGTGTGAGAGCAGCCTGGGAACTAGGGGGCAGTTCTCAGGACCCCAGAATGGAAGGGATATTTAATCATTCTTGGGCACAGTGATGGGTCTGGAAAATATATAGAGGAGGCCAAGCCACTTGCCTTTGTGCCATAAGAATGCCTCCATTAAAATGTCATTCAGCTAGAACAGGCAGAAAGAGAAACAAACCTTTCAAGCTGTAATTTTGTACTGGGCTTTTTATATGTAAATCAGGGGGATACAAATGACTTTTTCCATCAGTCATAAGTGTCAAAGACCCAGAGGTCCACAGCTGTTATTCTGCTGTACTTACCCACTGACCATTGCCATTGCAACAACTGATCAAGTTCTCTCCACAAAGTATGTTTCTGAGCCCAAGTTGCAAGTTCAACTACTTGAAATGTTTGACTTGTGTGGTGCCGTGAAATTTCAAAAACTCCTACAAAGGAAGGGCAATCCTTGACATTGGGCCAACCTGGGTATTGTGGTCCTTATTGTGGTTATTGAATCTGACTTTGCTTGCTCTTCAAAACACCTCCTGCTACAAACAAATTACCCTTTGTCCCTTAGGGGACAAAATGCAGTGCATACACATTGAAGGAAAGGTTAAAGGGGACTTGGAAACCTTGGCAGAGTCTAGAAATGAGCACAGCCAACAGTAGTCCCTGCATATAATGGATGCTTAGTAAACAACTGTGTGGTAGCTGCTGCAGCTGATAGTCTGTAGGCAAAAACCAACTGGGGCTATTGCCTCACACTTGGTAAAATCACATAGGCTGAAATGGCTGGCATGTTTATTCCCATCTTTAGTAGATTATAAAACCCTAGAATGTAAAGATTATCATCCCTACCCCTCCCTCCCACCCCATACACCCTGTACTGACCAACTCACATGCATGCATATTCCAGATTGTTCTCTAGACAATTTGGAGGGGGGACAGGATCACAGATATAAAAGAGGGCAAAACACTATATTTGTTCTCCTGACTTTCCACTGCCGAGTGATCATCAATGAATTACTGAATTCCTTGGAGTAACAGTTTTCCCAACCAGAAAATGGATAAATCACCCCCTTGTTTACAAACTGCTCGGGTAAGAAAACTGGAAAGATAATCAAAAGTTTATCAAGTGAGAGCTCTCAACTAGAATAGAAATTAAACCATGACATTTTGGATCAAACTCAGTATTTTGTTAGTCAAATTCCATCAAAATTATACTTAGGTACATTAACTTAATTTAAGAACTAGTGGCAAATTTTATTACTATTTGACACATAGCTGCTCTGCATAATTATTCAATCAGAGCTCCCCTGAAACAAATTAATGCTGATGCAACCTAATTTTTTTTTTAATTTGAACTAGTTCAAGAATACAGAAAAGTATCAAGAATAATTGAAGGAGCGGCCTTACACCTGCTCTCCAGCTTCGCACTGTCACACTTTAAGATCTTGCCTTCACACACTTACTTCAGAACCGAAAGGTAGACGTGAACCTCCCTGAGAAGATGCTCCTTCCGTTGCATTCGCTCTTTTCCCAAGTCACGCACTCTCATATTTTTTTTTCTGTTTCAGCCCCACTGATAGTACCCAACCCAAGGGTCCAAGGTCTCTGAAAAGGCTTCACATAAAATCCTTGAAGGTACACTTAACCCTCATAAGGAAAGGAATTTGGAGGGTAGAACACCTCCAAGAGAAGCACCAGCCAGAGGAGACAGAGCTAGTGTGTATTCAGCCCTCGTTGGTTGTAGGAGCATCTCCCACAGACACACACCCAAAACCACAAATGCTCATATCTCACAATGTGAGGAGGTTCCTCAATGGTTAGAGCACTTGCTAAGCCAGTGTGAAGACCTGGCTTCAGAGCCATGGTGACCACATAAAAATTGGGCGTTCTATAACCCCAGAGCCTGGTAAGGGTGGAAAAAGGCAGATTCTGGGGCTCAATGGCCAGCCAATCTAGCTCCAATAGCAAGCTCTAGACTCAGTGAGAGATCCTGTCTCCTAAAGTAAGATAGGGATCCATTGAAGATGTCCAATGTCAACTTCTGGCCTCCACACATGTATACACACACATGTGAACACCCCAAAAATTGTGTACATATACCTAAACACAGAGTAAATAAATTAAATAAGCTTGTATAGTATTTGTATATAACCTGCCAATCAAGATTCTCTAGAGCGGTGGTTCTCAACCTTCCTAATGCTATTACCTTTAATATACTTACTCATGTTGTGGTAAGCCCCAACCATAAAGTTATTTTTGCTGATACCTCATAATTGTGATTTTGCTACTGTTATGAATCATAATATAAATTATTTGTGTTTTCCAATGCTCTTAGGCAACCTCTGTGAAAGAGTCATTCCACCCCAGTGGGGTTGTGAGCCACAGGCTGAGAACCCCTGCTCTAGAGGAAGAGAACCAACAGAATGAATATATATCACAAAGAGGGCTTGCTACATTTAGTTACATGATAGCTTTCTGGACACTGGAGAGACTGAGAACCTAGTACCTGCTCAGTCCACTTATCTGGATTCCTCAGAATCCCAGTCTAGTACTAAATGCCTGGGAAAGTTCTGGAAGGTCGCTGGCCTTCATTGTAGGTCAGAGGGCAAAAGAAGCTTTGTTACAATGTTAGCTAAAGAAAGTAACAGGAAGCCAGGCAGTGGTGGCCCACACCTTTAATCCCAGCACTTAAGAGACAGAGGAAAGCAGATCTCCATGAGTTTGAGGCCAGCCTGGTCTACAGCATGAGTACAGGACAGCCAGGGCCACACAGAGAACCCCTGTCTCGAAAAATCTAAAAAAAAAAAAAATAATAATAACAGCAGCAGAAGCAACAGAGTAAATAAATGTGCCAAGGAGCAAAGGTAGGCTGGCAAAAAGCAGTCCTATATTTCCCCCAGACTTCTTTATATCTGGACCTACACAGGATGATACTGCTCACTCTAGGGTGGATATTTTCCCCTCAGTTACTCCTTCCAGGAAACACTCTCACTATCCTGCCCAGAACTATGTCTCTTAGTTGATTCAAGATCCTTTCAAGGGCTGGAAAGATGGCTCAGCGGTTAAGAGCACCGGCTGTTCTTTCTAAGGACCTGATTCAAATCCCAGCACCACATGGCAGTTCACAGCTGTCTGTAACTGCCTGGTGTGGTGGTGCACACCTTTAATCCCAGCACTCGGGAGGCAGAGGGAGGTGGATCTCTGTGAGTTCACAACCAGCCTGGTCTACAAAGTGAGTCCAGGACAGCCAGGGATACACAGAGAAACCCTATTTAAAAAAGCAAAAACAAAAACAACAACAACAACAAAAAAGATCCTCTCGAGTTGACAACCAAGATTAAGCATCATGCTCGTATATACCTTGAACCCTTTCTCCATGACTTAAAATATCTCACATTATGTTCAGTGGATATGCAAACAGCATGTGTCTAAATGCATAGTACATGAATAAGACAGAAGTCAACCAATGGTCAAATGAGTGCTGGGGAAATGTTGAGGACCTCTGAAGAGGCAGGAGCTGCACCAGGGTGTACATAGACATCACTTCATTTGCATAGATTTGACACTGTATCTAGCACATGGTCCATTGAAGTTTCATTTTTTTTAAAGGTTTTCACACTTTTCCCCCTGGTATTTTCTGTCCAGTCTTGGTTGAATCCTTGAAGCTGCAGATACAGCGGGACCACTGCATGTATAAAGGCACTTACAATAAATAATTTTAGCATTTCCAATAAAGTTGAGCTCATTTTCCTGAAGTAGTGGTGTCAATAGTACATCCTTGCTTCTCTTGCCCTGGAATCACACTCTGGTCCATCAACACTGAAAGCTGAAATTCTGGTCTTAGGCACTACTGCAAGGACACCCAATGTAAGACACACTCTCTTATAATTTGACAGTGCTTATAGGCAGGCATAG
Source organism: Lophiomys imhausi (assembly GCA_907164525.1). Lineage (NCBI taxonomy): Eukaryota > Metazoa > Chordata > Mammalia > Rodentia > Muridae > Lophiomys > Lophiomys imhausi. The sequence continues at coordinate 21,414 of CAJQZJ010036735.1, forward strand.
TGTGATACTGTTATTATCTTTATCATGAATGCTTCTATATATACAGAAACAACTGTATTATTTATTTTCATGTTTTAAAATCCATAAAAATAATGTTATTTGTGACGTGACTTCTTTACTCATTTCATAGTTTTCTGGTACAAGGAGATGTAACTAAGCACAGGACACATTTGATTTCCAAATACTGAACAACTGTAGTATATCCAACTCACTATATGTTAAATAGTTCTCAATTCATAACACATTATCCTCTAAAAGGACTTTTGAAATTGAAATTTTCAGTACAAAGTCAATTTTCCAATTAAATGCAAATGTTTATATACACCTAAGACTGAAAAGACTAACAAAATTACTGATTTCCTGGAGTAAAGCATTACCTTGGTGCACTGAATGTGGCATTGACTGGAATCATCATGTCTTAGGAATAAATTTTCATCTTCCTCTAGCCCTTTGTGTTGTGGAATTTCACATGCCTTAGCTCAGTCAAATCTCTCAGGTCTCTCAGAGAGTGATTCATCTCTTCCCCAGGCACACCTAATGTGGTGCCTTACACACAGTAGGCATTCCATAAACATTTGTTCAATGAATTGATGAATATTCTTTATTTTATCAATTAAAACACTGAGGCACACCTCCCCTCCCCCTCGTGAAGACAAAAGCATCCAGTACATATAATAATTGGTGGAGCCAGAAGCAGAACACAGATTTGAAAGCCAAAACTTAACTCAGTGCATTTGGAAATTCACATAATCATATGGTGTAGTGAGTATCTTCCATAATTAGTGGTTACATTAGTATCAGCACAATAACTTTTTTGTTTTAGAATCAGTTCACCAAGGCAGCAGGCTGGGATATTTTCTCTCAACATGGAATGCTGAAAGAATCCAAAGCAAAACTTAGTTTCCAGGGGAAAGAAATCATGGTCTCTTTGTTTTTTTAAGTGAGTTATGCCTTATACATTAGTAAAACTTGAAAAACATCAAAGTTGTTTAAATGCTTTTGCTTATTCACCAACAGACTGAGATTCAGAACATTTCCAGAAATCACAAAATTGTCTTTCATGTCTAATACCAGTTAATACTCTCCTCCCAAAAAGCAGTGATCATTTATACCCCCTTCACTATAATGTTTGCTATTTGAGGAATTCATAGACATGGAATTGAGAAGTATCTGTCTTTGTCTAATCTCTTCTACACTAAATCTTATGAATGAGTTATATCAGCATTGCTTCACCTGGTGGTGCTCACTACTTTTTAATTGCTTTATAGTGTTTCATCAAATAAATACACCATTATTTATTGATGCACATTATGGTTGGTTACAGCTGTGGACTATTATGACTAAAACTACCATGAACAGTCTTCAGATATGAAACTTCCATTTCTATTGGGTACATTCCCAAAAGTGGATTGCTGACTCAAATGATTGGTGTGTATTTCATTTTAATATATGTATTACTTGAGAAAATGTGTTAAAGGTTTTCCTCATATGAAAAAAAAAAGAGTTGGCAGAGGGCAAAGCTTTACTCTGAGAAAAGAGTCCTCATTAAAAACTATAGTCTTTTATTAGAAGACACCTTAAAGGGGCAATAGTCTGACCTTCCAAATGACATCTGTGCCCTTTCATAGCTCCATTCACAGGTGGGCTTCAGCAAACAGCAGACAATATCTGAGGAGGACTTGGACAGACTATCCGTCCTCCTGGTGGCTTCCACTATTCTTTCTTTTCAATGTCCTGAACATCAAGTAGGCCCATGCATATTCATTTGACTTGGAGAATCTTGTACCCCAAATCCTCTTTTGGGCACTGAATAATCTACTAGAGCTGGCCTATAACTCTTTTTTCTTTCTTTTTTTTTTTTAAATTTCAAGACAGGGTTTTGCTGTTTAACAGAGCCCTGGCTGTCCTGGACTCACTTTGTAGACCAGGCTGGCCTTGAACTCACAGAGATCCACCTACCTCTGCCTCCTGAGTGCTGGGCTTAAAGGTATGTGCCACCACACCCAGCTAGAACTCTTTTTTCACCTGAAGAAAAATTAAGGCTCATCACTAATGCTATCAGTCTTGATGGATAGGATAAGCACACTGAACAAAGGCAGTGTTTGATGGCAAGTTAGAAAAGGCAAAGAATCCAGTCAACTATTGATCGTGTAACTCTTGGTGCCATATGTCAGGAACTCTTAGATCCTTTTAGGTCCTTGGAGATCATCCAATGCAAAATGCATGCAAATATCGAAGTAGTTACAGACTTCTGTTTAAGCACATCCAAGGAAAAGAACTTAGCTCATTCTGAAAAAAACCTACCCCACAGACCCACACGTGCACTGGCTTATGAGCTTAGACCTTCTTTTTAGCTTGAAGTTGCTTTCTTTCTTTCTTTCTTTCTTTCTTTCTTTCTTTCTTTCTTTCTTTCTTTCTTTCTTTCTTTCTTTCTTTTCTTCCTGGCAGGATCTCCTGTATCTCAGGCTGGTATTGAGGTCATTGATTAGCTAAACATGACTTTCAATTTACTGAATCACTCAAGTGCTGGAATTACAGGCGTGTGTCAAAATAACTGGTTTAAAGTAGTCTTCTTTTAACTTCTATCTATCGATCCTTGTTTCACATACTGGGATTCATGGGAGTGAGACTTTTGTTTATTTTTCCAGTCATTGTACAAATACTGTAAGAGGTCTTTTGGAACTGGAAAAAGCTAAGTTCATTCAAAAGGTGGATTGAAGGGCTGGAGAGATGGCTCAGCTGTTAAAGGTTAGACTCACAACCAAAAATATAAGAGTGTGGTTCCTGAAAAGTGGATTGAGGAATGGCAGAAGTAGAAGAAGGTAGAGATTTGGGGAGAGGAGAGTACTGATTAATGTTTTCATTTATAACTTGAGATTTCTTACTAGAGCTCTGTTATTTCCAGCTAGGCTTCCTGATAACCATAGAGACTGTGCATAACCTTTTACTATGTACCAAGGCCACTGGGCCCTGTACTTTCTCTTAATTCAGTGCCCTTGTACTCTGGATAAGGACAGGGTCTAGCCTATCCGTTGAGCCCCCTGGCTGACAGTCTGGGGTGTGATAATGGAAGCCAAACACTTTTTCATCTAAGTCAAATCTACATTCTAAATATCCAGGTGCTAGTCTAGGTACTTCTTTGAGCTTTGGTTTACTGTAATGAAACGCTTGCTTTTCATGCCCTCTCTAAATGAATATTTTAAAAATGAGTTATGCCCATGTATATGAAGTATCTGATACCCTTCCAGGTATGCAAAAGATACGTGATAATTTTTTTACCTAATATTGCTAACCTTCCATGAAATCATGGATACTCGGCCATGAAAAGATCCTTCAGCATTTTTCTATGGAAGGATCTGTGGGCTTCTCTTACATTTTAAATCCAGGTTTCTTACTTTAATACCTTAAACTACTGACAAGCCTCAAGAAAGTCACTGAATTCCCCTGAACCTTATATATTAAGTTAGAAGCTTTCTAGTCTTAGGTATACATTAAAAAAATACTCAGGATAACCATCTTTCTAAATTCTAAATAAAACTTTTGAAAAGACACTAGAAAGTCCTCAGGTCTTCTGTATCCAAGTTAACTCCATCAGAGACATTTTTTTTGTGTGTGTGCAGATTATGTGTGTGTCTAAGTATCTCCATATACCCTTAACAGTTTTGATTGCATTTAATATAATAAACTTTCCACATCTTAACAATATCCATGCTGTGGAGCCTCATGGAATTTTCAGAATGCCGTGGGAATTTAGCAACCTGTATTATTTATCAATCTAATTTGTCTTTAAGAAGAGGCACTTACAAACACACACACAGGTCTGATAGCACTGTTCACAGGCTGCTCCAGGGAAATAAAACTCAGGAAACAGTTGAATCTATAACCTGCTAGACTTTGGTGTACTCTAAAACAGTTCACTTAACTTCTCACTGAAATATCTCTGGTCAAATCCAATCCAACACCTTTGACAGCCCATGCTAACCCAGTCCATTACCAATGTATCCAATAAGTAAACATTTATGGAACATTCTCTCTGTTTTAGCTGTTGTAAAGGAACTAGATAATGAATTGAATTTCCTCCTGGGTCTACAATCCACATCTCTGCCCCCAGTTCCATAGGGAAGATGGTGAGAATTGTGCTCCCAATCTTAAACCCTTCCTCACTGAGCACACCCCAATGAGAGAATCAGAAAGTCCCTTAGAGAATGTAAGTCATTTGTCTTCTTCATGATGCAGATATAACCTCACTTTCCATGCCTCAAGACATTTCTGGGGATTGGATAAGTTTTATTATGAGATCCATTATCAGTACAGCTCATTCATGGAGAAGGCATTTGTTTATTTCCCAAGAAAAGCAGCAAGAATAGAACAAGAGCAATCTGTTTACCTGACAGAACTTGGGATGAAGGAAGAGGCGGGGGGGGGGGGGGGGGAGTTGACACAGCATCCTAACTGGAAGAGGCACAGAAAGTGGTGTCCTGTGGTGTCCTTTTGCAGGCTTCATGGCATCACTGATTTGAGACCAAGGCTGAGCAAGCCTGACAAAGTGGTTCATCAAACGAGCAGTGAACCCCACCCCTTTTAGATCTCATTAATTCCCAGACTGGTTTTTTGACCATCTCAATCAGAATAGTCCAACGTGGTACTTTCATTTCGCCACAGTTGACTCAGTTGTCCATCTATTGATGGTGTGACTCTGTTCCCAGAAATGTCACTGTTACCTTCACACTGGCCCCTTGCTGTCTGTTAAGCATCCTGAAATCCCTGTAGGTGGATAGCAACTGGTGACTCCCATTTACTGAAGGCCTTTCTATTTTTAAAAATTTGAAAATACTCCACGCTAAAATTTTTCTTACTCTCACCCTTTGTGATATTTTTAGGCCGTGCAAGAGCTTTAGAAAGCATGTAGCTTGCTGGGAGCTGAAAATAGATTTTCTCTTCACCTGCCAGTCACAATGTACCACGGCGGCGGGTATGTGTCATGTGGAGAGCTGGTCCTTTCCCCCCATCCTTTCCTGTAAGCTTCACTTCTGTATGCTGCTAATCTGTTTAGAAATCAAAGGCTCACCAGACTCAGATGGGAAGCCCTGCCCCATGGCAGCCTGCAGGGGTTGTTATAAAGCCCATCCATCCTCTACCATGGACTCATTGGGAGCAACTGGCAGCAGACAGGGGAAAGCCAGAGATCAGGGATATGATCTGGGAAGGGCGATTTCGGGTGAAAAGAGGTTGAGTGGGGGACACAAAGGATCAAGACTTAAAACATGAAAGCAGGCTGGGGATGGTGCTGTTGTGGCTGTTTTCAGATAAAGACAAACAGAAGAATTATCCAAGATGTGATGCAGGGGAGACCAAAGATCCACCCAGCTCAAGGACTCCTCTGTCAGGAGTCACCCAGGAGCTTCTGTGGGCAAGAGACAGGGTTGGAGTGGGCAGTGAGCTATTTTCCTAGCATCTTCCCTACCACTTGGCAGGGCCAGCAAGAGGTTTTGCAGCTGCCTGGCCCTCACTCAAAAACTACAGGGCATGAATAGATCACAGACTCTACCAGGACCACATTCCTCAAAGGATACCCCCTAAGCCAGCAACATCTCTGTTACCTTGTAGAAACGCAGTTGCTCGGGCTCCACCCTAGAGCCATCAGTTCAGATGCTGTGTGAATGGGGTCAGATGCTCTGGGTCTTCGAAATTCTCCCAGGGTACACAAGCCTGACAATCATTTTATAAAGAAAAACAAGGATGAGATCAGCTACTGAAGTGCCCATTGAATTTTTTTTTTTTTTTTTTAGGAAATCTCATAAAAGAGATTTTATTGGAGGGTGGGGAACAAATCCAGGTTGTGGCTGCCCCTGTTCCCGTGAGAGGACAGCTGCCCATTGAATTCTTTAAGTGTGCATGGGAATAGGTCAGAAATGTTTGGACTCAGTCATCTCTCATGTTAATATTTCAGAAATGAAATGGAAGTTGTCAATATCTAAAAAAGGGGTTACAAGACCCAAGGGAAATGGGATACATTTTAAAGTGAATATAATGTAAACAAAACCCTATTTGATGTTTCTCCTAAGGGAGAGAATGAGTTTTCAGTTGTGATCAGCGTGTGGTATTTTCAATAGGAAGAGAACATCTTCAAAGACAATGTTAGAAATTGCCATGTTCTCCCCCAAAATTTTTCTCAAAAAGTCATGTATCTGGAGATGTAATTTGATGGTGAAGTGCTTCCCTAGCATGTGCAAGGCCCTTTGGTTCCTTCATTAGCACTACAAAAAGAAATTTTAGTCATATATATGTGTTATCCTGATTACTGGTGTTTTGAATAAGGAAACATGAAGGCAATTTTTTTTTTTGTTAAACTTCTTAGCCATCCTATGAAGTAAACTAAGGCAGAGGACACCTTCTTCATTCATCTCACAGCTTTCCTTCTCCTTTTACTGAAAAATATTGATAATATCAGAAGTGAGAAAGTGCTCAAGAGCCTGCTACCAATTTCCTCGCCTCCCTGAATCTCTAATCTTGACTCTGTATTCTCAAGTGAAAGACCTTCCCACAATGCCTCTAACACCACCACTTACTTCCCCCTTGGGTCCCAGGTCTCATCAGTTCTCACCTCAAAGATATCCTACCTGCAATCATCAGCATAACCCCTCCAGGCTGGTATTATCTACATAGAAACATCCTGAACTGGCTGGGTACCACTGAACATATGTATAATCCCACTATACAGAGCAGTGCAAGAAGTAGGAAGATTTCTAGTTCAAACCCATCCTGAGCTACATGTCAAGACTGGATCTTGAAGAATTATTAAAAATAGAGAAAAGAGAACCATCACAAACTGTTGGTCACCATCAATGATCTCTCTTGCTGCCATTGCTGTCTCCCATTAGGACTCCATTTCCCTGATGAATTTTACAGTTAAGTTAAAATGAAATGCATCTGTCTTTGTGGTCTCTACCTCCTCTTCTGCTAGTCTTTCTGGATTCCCTTTCAATCAGGCTTCTAGCCACATTTGCTACACTTAAATCATCCTCTCCCAGGTTAGCAACTCCCAGGCTGTCAAACTCCCAGTTGGCATCATCTCATCTGGCTCAATCTTTCAGCAGCATCTAACAGGGTTCTTACCCTACCTACCATTCCTCTGTGTCTTCCTTCATCTCTCCTCTTTTATTCCTAGTTTTAATTTTGGACTATCCTAGATCACTCCTTGAATCTCTTGTCCACACTAGCTATACCTCTTGCCTAGGTGAGCTCGTTTGGCACTAAATATAGTGGCTTTAAATATAATCTTAGTTAACAGAATGTAGGAAATCCCTCGCAGATATGGCATTTGGTTCCAAGGTGATTCTTGATCCTATTAAATTGACTGTTAATATAAACAGTCACAGAAGAAAATTGGAATATAAGGGCAAGGCTGTTCTAGATTGAAAAATTACACATGCAAAGTCCCACAACGTGGCTTTTAATATAACCCACCGGAAAATCAGAAAACATCCAAAGATCAGCCATACCCATTTGGTCTTTTCCATCCTATCAATCCTGTTCAAAATCAAGGATTATTGTAGTAGCTTCTACTACTCTTTCCTATTTTCAGTTGCTTCCTTTAAACTGCGGGTCAGATCATGTTGCTTCTCTATTTATTGCCTCATCAACTTGTCGTATTTCACAAACGGCAGACTACATATGAACACCTAGACTTTTAAGGTGCTACATGGTCCTGTCCTGGCTTCCAGAACTTCCCTAGAACTTTCCTAGGACTACTGGGTTCCAATTCAACCTGCCAATCTGCTCATACCTTGGGGACTTTGCATACCTAATTTTCTCCACTTAGAATACTCTTGTACTCATATTCCAAATTTCTTCTGTGATATATGTGATTATAATATAAATATATATTAAATATATAATGTAAAAATATAATATAAAATGTAGAATATATTAAATATAGTATAATTATATTAACAGTCAATTTAATAGGATCTAGAATCATCTTGCAACCACACACCATATCTGTGAGGAATTTTCCACATTATGTTAACTAAGACAGGAAGAATCCACTATGCCATGGGCTAGGAACCTGAAATTCATAAAAAAATAGGAAGTGAGCAGAAACAAATATTCATCACTGTCTGCTTCCTGTCTGTGGATGCAGTGGGATCATCTGCCTCTTGCTCCTGCCACTGTAACCTTTCTTGTCACAATGGACTGCATTCCCTGGAACTATAAGCCTAAAACAACCCTTCCTTAAGTTGCTTTTGCCAACAGCTTTGCACAACAATGAGATAAGTGTCTAAGACATCTTCCTTCATGACCTCATTCCTGTATCTCCCCACCTTACCATGGAAATCTTGCCAAACATCTTCCTTTTCAAATCAATCATTCTTCCACAGCCCATTCCACCATTCCACTCCTTCATTTATCCTTCTACCCTGCAGCATTTTTCACGTCTCTTTATCTGTACCTGACAGGTAGTATACTGACCTACTCTCTGCCTCCCTCATATACAACATAAAGTCCAAATTCTCCATATCTAAAACAATGTTTCACATACAGACAGTAGGTTTCCACTAACGTTTTCTGAGTAAATTAATGAATAAATGAACTAAGGGTTTTTGTTATCTTGTTGAAGTAAAGGGTGGGTTTGAAGAACATTACACGTATAGAGCATTTACCAGAGCCTTGCAAAACTCCACATCAATTTCCCTGGCCCAGTGTAGAATGAATGCCTAATGATTTGTGATAATCTTCATGCTTCTATTCACAGAAAAGTCCTTGGTGGAACATTAAAAAATACACCCCAGTATTGCACCCCAGTGAGATTCTGGTTTGGGAGAGTATGGTTGGGACATTGCAAAGCAGATACTTGAGAGTATAGAGTCAAACATAGAGTGACTTCTGTAGTCCTCAAGGACATAGACAATAGAACCGCACCTTATGTTTAAATGCTGACCCCTTCACAACTATAGGACTTTGGTGACCACACTACTCCAAGGCTCAGTTTTCTGGTTTTTTTTTTTTTTTTACATTTTTTTCCTTTATTTTTTATTTCCTCAAGTTACATCTCATTAGGAGTCAAGAGAGTGTTATACATCTAAGAAGATACTTTTAAAATTGTGTTGCAATTAGTATGAATGTTGAGTCAGATATAGAACTTTTTTTTAAGAATGATAATTATGTTTTCACCTGATAAAAGAGGCCTCTGTGAGCAGTAAAGAAAACCACAGGGTGGGAAGAAACAAAAGAGGACATTATGGTGTGTCCAGCCTCACCCACCCAGACCCTGAAAACAATTCATCAAGCAGAAAAGTTGCTTTCTCTGGTTCTCAATCCTAGGGAAGACTTAATTCGCTCAGAGTTGCAGTATGAATGCCTTGGTAATGATCTGTGCATTCCTAAGTCACTTCTTCCTTGGAATGTGATTTCCATTAACTCAAGCAGAATTGCAAAGCTTGGCTAGCCTACCACTCTACATATGCAACAAAACAAAATTTTATCAGCTGAGGGCCAGCATAAGGCGTGTGTATAATCTAGCAATTCAACTGAAGTTGTTTATTCCTTGCCATGATTTAACCAGAATGATAACTGGATGGAAACCCAGGGCAGAAGTTACTGTATGCACCTCCTTTGACGTGCTTTATGAAATCGCTTTCCAAACCCATCTTTAAAAGACTCCCCCACCTCCTGCATCTGGATTTAGGATAGTGCAGCAGATTCTGCTGTGTTTTGTTTTAAAGTGATAGAAACGGTATCACTTCTCTCAGCCTCTGAGACTCCTCTGTCTATGCTCATTCCTCTCCCCACTGTCTCCCTTCCAGCTCCTTTGCTGGATGCCTACAGTTCCTAAGTCTGACTGTTATGGAAGGTTTTTTTTTTTTTTTTTTCTCCATTGAGTTGGTCTGTGGGTACCCTGTGAGGGATTTTCTCATTTGACTTCATTGAGGTGAAAACGCACTCTGAGAATGGGTCCTGGACTATTTAAGAGTAGAAAAAGCTAGATGACTACTACGCATCGGTCCATTCATTTCTAGCTGCTCTTGACTGTGGATGCGATATGACTAGCTGCCACTGTGATTTCCTTGCAGTGACAGACTGTAGCCTGCAATTGTGATGAACCCTTTCTCTTAAGCCACATTACATTGGAATATTTTATCACAGCAATAGAAATGCAATTAGAACACTGGTCCTTCTCTACAGGGCAGGGAGTATGCTCCTTGTCCATTGATGTGTCTAGCCACCTTCTTCCTTCTTTTGCTCTCTTAACATGCTTTCTACCCTTGCATCTCCACTGTATGAGCAAAGTTCCAGTCCCTTCTGGGAAAAGGTCATTCTACTGGGCTGGAGATTCTAACCCCAATTACTTTATTTCTTCTGAGACAGTGACACATTTTTCAAGAACTTGTATGCCAACTCTAACCATTCCACCATACCCAGATGTGCTCGCTCGTTTTATGTCAACTTGACACGGCTAAATTCGTCTGAGGGGAAGGAACCACAATGAAGAAAATGCCTCCGTAAGATCAGGTTGTAGGCAAGCCTGCGGAGCATTTTCTTAATTAGTGATTGAAAGGGGAGGGCCCAGCCCATTGTGGGTGGTGCCACCCCTAGTCTGATGGTTCTAGGTTGTATAAGAAAGCAGGCTGAGCAAGACACGGGAAGCAAGTCAGCAAGCAGCAGCCGTGCATGGCCTTTGCATCAGCTCCTGCCTCTAGGTTCCTGCCCTGTCTGAGATCCTGTCCTGACTTCCTTTGATAATGAACTTCCTTTGATATGGAAGTATAGGCCAAATAATTCCTTTCCTCCTCAATTTGCTTTTGGTTATGGTGCTTCATCACAGCAATAGTAACCCTAATTAGGACACCAGACAATTTACGCAGGCCATTTTTTTTTTTAATCCATCATTCTCACATTTTTCCCTGACTGAACTTTTCTAAAAGTTAAAGAAGTAGCTACAAGCCAAACCTATGTCACAAGAGATGGCACTCCAGCTCTTCAAATATTCCTGACATTATTTGGATCCTGGAAGTAGAACAACCATCTTGAGCCACCCTTCAACAGATACCGCTTGTATTGGCTGTTGACTGTGGCTAGTGTGTGTTACAACTGGAAGATCAGAGACTCAGGTAGTTTCCACAGTTGATTCCATTTAGTCTTCCAAGCCTCCCTACTAAATATATCAACTTCATTTTACAGGTAAGACACTGAGGCAGTGGGAAGGGACAAAACTTGTCTGAAACCATGCAGTGAGCCATGCTTTTGGCTACTATTCTACCCAGAACTTGGAGATGTTAGAACTTTCATGCTTCAAAATGACTTTGAAATGCCCCTTCCCTGGTATATGCACATAGATATATACATGTTTATGTACAAACATCATACACACACATACATACACATGATTTCACAAGACATAAGCAGAACTGTTTTATATATTAATCCAAATGATGCATTCTCTTCTATACTTTGGGTTGAATAACCTGAAAGATTAAAATAAAAAAGACTCTCAAGTGAGTGGCAAGAACTTCTGAACATTCCTCAGCAGGAGATCTGGTATAGAACAAATACTGAATTAGGAGTCAAAAGCCCCCATCTTGGGGTTTTTGCATAGGCATGCACAAACATTATCCCTTTGAAAATATTACTTTGTCTGCCAAAGCCTCAATTTGGGAAACGTAGTGTTTGCCTTATCTACCCCATGAGGTAAATCAAATAAGATAATGAAGTAGGAGGAATTGATTTCAAAAAGATTTGTGATATACCTGTCAGGAGAAAATATAAATAGCTTTCCAAATTCAAGTTAGCATGATTCAGACAGTAGGAATTCCATAGTCACCAATTCAAGTGTTCAATCTTACAATTAAAAGAAAAAGTTCCTGGAAATTGGACTTGAATTCTCTCCAGCGCTCCCATCTGTCTTTGCAAAAAAAGCATTGTCTGACTTTAATAGGCTTTCAGACACTTGAGTGATTTTCTCAGTCATCCATATTGAAGCTCAAGCAGACTTCGAATTCCCCGTCCTGACCCTTCTCTCTCCGGGGCTAGAGCTCAACATGTATCTTCTCTAAATCTGTCTTGCTATAAAGAGGGGGAGGAGGGTGGAAGGGTGGGACTGGAGGGGGGAGTAGGGAGGGGATTGTGATTGAGATGTAACTTGAAGAAACAATAAATAAATTATTAAAAAAAAGAGGACGAGGTGACTCCCTCTTATCTCTATCTGCTAAATATTTAGACATCTGACTGTCCTCAGTTCCCATTCTCTGCCTTTCTAAGCTGTCCATTCTCTGATAAATTGTCCCTTTGAGTGACACTGTGTCCCTATTTCCATCTCTTCCTCCTCTTCTTTCTTCCTGTCTTCCTTTCTCTCCTAGTCTCCTTTCCCCTTTCTGTTACAGTTTGAATCTGAAATGTTGCCCACAAGATTCTTAATATAAATGCTTGTTTCCTCACTGATGGTAGTGTATGGGAGACTTGTGGAGCTTTTAGGAGAGTAGTTCTCAACCTCTGGGTCATGACCCCTTTGGGGGGAGCCAAAGGACCCTTCCACAGGAATTACATATCAGATATCCTGCATATCATATTTTTCATTATGATTCATAACAGTAGCAAAATTACAATTATGAATGAGCAATGATAATATTTTTATGGTTGGGGGGTCACCACAACAAGAGGAATTGTATTAGAGGGTCAAAGGACGAGGAAGGCTGAGAACCATTGCCTTAGGAGATGGGTGCTGGTTGTCAGCAGAGCAGATCTTCAAAGGTTATACCTTCTCCTGCTTTGGCCTGCTGTCTCTGCTTTCTGATCCTCCACCATGTGAACAATCACTGCTTCATGCTCCTATTGCCATGAACTCAGACATGCCTTCCCTTCCTTGAGGAAAACATCTCAGAAAATAAGGCAAATTATGCATGTTCTCCCTTAAGTTGTTGTTGTTGTTTTTTCTGATAAACATTTTGGTCACAGCAATGCAAAAGTCTGTCACAAACCCCTACCTCTACCCTATCTGCACTTCTTACAGCTGCCCTGTGTGGTTCACTTCTTCCTCTTGCCCCTAAATGCAGGCTTATTTCAAGATCCAGTACCTGGCTGGCCCTCTACCACTTCATGTCTTCATTGTTTCTCTTAACCAATTTATCTACCTCATTGATTCCTTTTATCTTAAATTCAAGATGAAGATTCATAAATCTTAAGTCTGACCCTAGTCTTTCCCCCCTAATCATCATGGATTCGTGATGCCAGTGCTAATGGGTCCTGCTTTTCTTCAGACCTTTGTATCTCCATATTCTTGGTAGATATTCTTCTACCCCTACTGCTTCCCAACTACTCCAAATTTACTGTGATTAAGGTGAAATCCACTCTCTGTTCCATGGAGATCCAGCTCCCCTCCATTCTCCCACACAAAGGGACATGCCATACTTTATGAAAACTTGAATCCTTTCGTAATTTTCCTCTTCTTATTGAATGAGCCTCATAGTGTTTTGTTCTCACCATGTAAAGCCTCTGAAAGCTTTTCCTTTTTACCTTTCTACATGCAGGTGCTACTAGAATTCACACAATTACTACTTCATGTTTCAGATACTACAATAATATCCAGATTCATTTGCTTCTAACTAAAATTCACCAAGACCTTCAAATCTCTTTTCTACTTGTTCTGTGACCTCCCAATATGTATTTATGGAGTCTTGAAGAGTCCATAGTGAATGGCACATGGTCAACAGATGGGCTTCAGAGGAAACTGTAAATGCATTGGAATTATGAAGAAATTATGACTTGAACAAGGATGTTAGACATTTGATTTCAGGGCCAGTGAGATGGTTTGGTGAGCACTTACCACCAAGTCTAAATGGCCTGAGTTAGATTCCTAGAACTCACATATTATTGGAAAAAAAAAGACTCCTGAAAAGTGTCCTTTGAACTTCACATACACTGTGTGGCACTGGCATATGTGCATGCATAAGCATACACACATGCACACACAGAGACAAAATAACTAAAAAGAAATTTGACTTAGATTGCATGTGTTTCTCAGAGGAAACAGGTCAACTTAAACTCACATCATATTAGCCCTTCTGCAGAGACCAGCTTTGAAAAGAGATAATAAAGTCCCTGGAACCAGAAGATTAAGGCCTGGTTCTTCTTCCATTTGTGCTTGACCCTTGTGTACTTGAGGATACATACAGGAGCCCTTTGAGTTGCTTTCCTATACTCTAATCAGTCAGTTTCAATTCATTCATTTAAATGTGTGTAATATATGATGTGCATAATTGTACACATTTTACAAGGCCCTACTGATTGTGTTATGTACATTTTGCAAATAACGACCTTGGGGTTTTGAGAGATTCAATCGCCATCCCAAGGAAACACAGCTGGAGAGTAGGTGTGATCCAAAAGCAGTCTAACTCCAGAGCTCATATTCCATCCACAATGCCTTCCTAGTCAAACTTCTGCATTCCAGAGACTGACACATCCATAGATATACAAAAAATTAATAGGATTAAATTAACTAAGTTAAGTGTATATGTTAAAGTACCTAGAATTGGGCCTAACCTAAAGTAACCTTTTAAATTGTTTCTGAAAAGGAGTCATCATTGGAAAAGGGCATTGAATTCTCAAGTTAAGAAACTCATGGGGGGAGGAGAGCTGGAGAGATGGCTTTGTGGTTAAGAATATGTACTTCTCTTTCAGAGGACCTGACTCAGTTCCCAGCACCCATCCCAGATGACTCCAAACTGCCTATAATTCCAGCTATAGGGGGATTGGCTACCTCTGACCTCCGAGGGCAGAGGTAAAAAGAAATATTTTGAAAAGAAACCCATGGTGTGGAGAGGGGGGGAAGGAGAAAGAGAGAGAGAGAGAGAGAGAGAGAGAGAGAGAGAGAGAGAGAGAGA
>CAJQZJ010036737.1:0-11902 GCA_907164525.1 Lophiomys imhausi
AGACCCAACCCACAGGCTAAATACTAATTAAACAGCCAGTCAAGTAAAGCCAAGTGGTGCTATCTTAGAGGTCTGCGTATGCGGAAGCAAGCCAGATCAGCAGTCTTTGCCAAATATGAACTTATTATCAAAAAGAGCACTCACCGTCGGGCTGGTGGAAGGCGGAGACCAGCGCCATCTTTAGGGTGCGGCACTTCGCAGCTCTCTACAATTGACATTTCTTAAACATTTAAATCAAAGAAGCTCCTGGTGTTGTTCAGACTTTCAACTCTGGTTTAAGAAAATACAAAGGCTTTTTCTGGTTTACTTTTGTCTAAGAAACAGCTATTACCTTAGCATCTCCATTCCCTACAAGAAATCAGTATGTTTTGTTTGTATTTGTTTGTTTTGGGTTTCTTTTTTTGTATTTTTCCCTTCATCTCTGGTGATAGTGAGCTAGCTTGATCTACTTTACAGAGAAAGAAAAAAGACAGTAGCACAAATATCCAATTTTCTTTTTATTCAGTCACAGGTCATCATGTCATACACAGGCTCCTCCTACTGGATTTCTGAAGCTAGCTAGAGACAATTTGTTTTTCAAACCTCTTACTAGGTGTCCACTGAGGCTAATTTAGTCACTTGCACTTGGTATTTTTGGGAGCATTTACACTGCAGATGTAGGAAAATAGTGGAGGTGGCTCCTCTTCTCTGTATTGTTAGTTTCAGTCCCCAATTGGTTGTGTCACAGAAACTATCCCTTGTGAGATGGAAAGTTTTTCATACAGAAATTTTGTTTTACTAAAAATGTTCCTTTCTAATGTCACCCATTTCTTTAGTCAACCCTCTTAGGCATGACCATTGAGTCATCCCTCCCTAATGCTTTTCAGTTTTAGACACTTGACTCTCTTCCCTTCTGATTTCTTTACATCTCAATCCCATTTTGGACTTTAACTGTTCATTTCTGTTTAAAAGGAATCTGGAAATAAAATCTTACACAGGTTATAAAATAAGACATTCTTCTCAGAGGCAGAGGTGGCAACATTTTCAATAATAGTTAATCCTCATCATTCTAAGTGATTTCTGTTCCAGCTTGGAATAGATGGTTATTCAGCTTTGTAATTATACTGTACATCTGGAGTGTCCCTGGTGGCCTGTGTGGTTGAAGGCTTGTTTCCCAGGTACTTGTTACTGATAAGTATTGGGTCCTACTAAGAGATATAACATTGGAAGCCCTCTTGCAAGTGGATTTTTGAGTCCCCATCTCTTCCAGTCTTTCTCAGTAGTAAGCATGTGGAGATCTGGTGTCCTCTGCTGAGATATATTGTGCCAATGTAACTGAAATCCTTAAAGTTGTGAACTTATTGTTTGGTAAAGTGACAGAAAGCCAACTAGTGTGGGTCTATCCAAGGAAACAGCACAAATAGGAGAGAGAGAGAGAGAGAGAGAGAGAGAGCACTTCTCACTCCTATTGAAGGGAAATGATCCTGTTCACTGTTAGGATGAGGAGTTTTGGAATGCTGAAAAGAAATCCAGATATCGTTAGGTCTGACTTATTGTTGATGCTCCATAGAAAATTTCATTGTTTCTGAGTTCATTGATCTCCAAAATGTGCCTCACTAACTGTGGTCTGGGTGATCATGTTGCCCTTGTTAACTAACCTGTGCTAATTTCCTCATGCTTATTTGAGAAAATAATCTGTAAGCAAGCATACAAATATGATTGCTATCTGAAATTTCACAGTTCCACCAAGTCAGAAACAAATGTCTAAATTCCTTCTTTGGGTAGTCAACTTAAAAGAATTTCCAAACTCCTTAAAGTAATATGTTGGGAATAATTTCTAACATTTTCTCTTCAGCCATGAACTTAGAAACACTCACAATTATGGCCATATTCCTGGAAAATAGTTGCATCAGGCATTCAGAAGCAGTATGGAATATATTGTATGTTTAAGTAGTTAGTTCAATAACACTGCAGCTAATGGCCCCTTCTTGTTTCTAGCTCAAAGCCTAAAAGTCAAACATGACCTTTTCTCAGATTTTAGAATACATTAAAGTATAAAAATTGGGGTAAATATGAGATTAAACTTTCCCGCCAGAGATTGAGGTAGTTGAATTGTGAATTTAAAGCTAAATAGCAAGCCCCATTTTGAAAACTAAACCAATAAAATCATTCTTTAGGAGAATAAAACAAAAGAATGAAGCAAAAATCCAACAACAATATATTATTCTTTTGCCATAAATCTGGCACACACACACACACACACACACACACACACACACACACACACACAGTATTTATACTGTTTGTTTAAGGCTCATTGTAAAAATTCATCTATCTGGCTGTCATATTCACTATGTTCATACAAAATCCTAAATTTCCCCGTGGAAAAAGTAGCCAAAACAAATTTCTAGATGAGTTTATTACTAGAGATATCTATTAAAACTTTTCTTTTTAAATGTTTTTTATTATAAAAGTGTGGAGAAGAGAGGCATAAAATCATACTTGGACTGTAGTTGCTCAATTTTTTGTTAGCTCTATATAATTTCTTTGAGTGGACAACACACATAGATCTAAGTTTTTATTTTCCTATGGTTTTAAAACTCAGTCTTAAGCAAGCTGTCATGAAAAGATTGTACTTATTTGTCCTACTGTTATCTGGTTCCATAGAGAGGATGAAAAAAATTAATTAGTCCTGGCCATTAAATATCAACATTAGTTTGGCTATAATTTTGGTTATTTTTGTGTGGACCTTAAGATATTTGATTATCAATTTTGAAAATAAGCCTTCTTATATTCAATGAGTTCATGAGATCTGAGAAAAGAAATATGTAAAACCTCCTTGCTAATGAAATAGCGCCTATCTGATGATTTTTTTTTTTTTCGAGACTTACATAGATGAGGAGAAGATGATTGTCCTTAGTCCTGGAAAACCAATTTTTTTCACAGATCATGAAATGTTTACTAGTCTCTATGACCAATGCATCATGTTCCCTGGGTTGCCTTAATGGTTAGCCCTTTCATAGCTTTATTATTTTCTATTATTTCTATATAATGTTCTACATTATCTCAACAAAAGGACTTCTCTATAACCCCTCAATACTGACTTGAAAATTTAGAAAAAGATTTAATTGGAAATGACAGTTACCAACACACTTCTTTAGAATCCATATTGTAAAGTGAAAGAAAAAATGGTAAAGCAGTTTACTCTTCTGTTTTCAGGAAGCTGGTGCAAAGAATGTACTTATATCTTTCCAAGGACAATTTCTTAGTTAATGTCCCAGTTCTTTAAATGCACATCTTATTCTTTCTATTCTACCAGTAAACAATTCAGTACTTAGCTATGCTAGGTTGTTGTAGTCTAAGAATTAGGTTCAAACCTCTGTTCTCTATCACATTAGAATGAGGTCACTTGTGGGAATTGGTGGGAATGAGACATTGAGTGAATTTTCATTTTGTGACTGAGTGCCTAGCATGACACTATTAAGTTCTCCAACAACATATGCAGCAGTGACTCTGATTTTAAAAACCACTGATATGTCATTTCTTAGTTTTGGAAGCTGCAGGCCCTGCACTTCCTATATAATCAGATATATTTATCCCTCTCAGGTCTCTGAGGTGGTTGAAGAATAGATAGCTAGAGTCTCATAGTTAAATTTTGAGTTGTTTAGGAATCAAGAGGGTGTTCTGGATCTAAGAAGATATTTTTAAAATTGTGAGGCAAGTTAGTATGAAAGCTGAGTTAGATATAGAACTTTAAACTCATGGAGATGGTTAGATAGTAGAATGTTAAGGTCAGGTGCCAAATACATATGGACTGGACATTGGGAATGTATGCTAAGCCATATAACTCTTATAATTGTGGCCTATTTATTTCTGTTGTTTTGTATTGTATTTATAGTTATAAGAAAAAGAACCATTTTTTGGACTGAAAGGGAGAGCTGTTGGGGGGAAAAAGAAATACCTTAAACTAAAAAAAAAAAAAAAGAAGGGAAGAGGATGGGGGGTTGAGGGGGAGGAGGGTGGAAGGGTGGGACTGGAGGGGGGAGTAGGGAGGGGATTGTAATTGAGATGTAACTTGATGAAATAAAAAATAAATTATTAAAAAAATAAAAACAAAAAAAACCCACAACAACAACAAAAGCTACTATGAAAGTAGGCATTTGTTTAATGCCTTTACTAAAAGTTGTAAAGGGAAAAATAATATAATGAGATATTTAAAAGTAAAAGATTTATGAAAATTTACTAAGAAGGAAAAACCTACAGTGCCTAGAGTAAGTTTTATATATTCTTTTGATTTTCTAGTCTATTCAGGCAGGGAATCTGTTGCAGAATTTAATAACTCTACCCTTGCTGGTCCCAGTCGGAAATGTATCAGTTACTTTCTGTTGTAATAATAAAACACTATGATCAAGGCAATTTACAGAAGATGTTTAAATGAGCTTCTGGTTCCCTAGAGATAATAATTTATTGAGGCATAGATGCATAGCAGCAAATGGAAGGCATTGTGGGTGGAACAAGAAGATGAGAACTCACATACTAAGCTGCATACATGAAAGCATCATCTAGAAAGGGTAACTTCTTAAATCTTCCCAAATGGTAATACTAACTGGAGATCATGTGTTCAAATTCAGAGACCTTTTGCAGTCATTTCTCATTCAAGTCACCAAAAGTCTTATTTCCAGAAATTATTTTTCCACCTTCATGGGGCTGAGAGTAGGACTAGTGAGGAAGCTAGAATATGGAGGGAAGGCTATTAATAAGAAATGAGAAAATAGGGTCAGACCCATTAAGAAATTTTCAAAACGGTGGTCCAGGAGTGCTGTGAGCAGATGTCAGAGATCTACAGCCTGCTTCTTCTGGACCAGACACTTTAACTAGGGATGAACTTTGATGAACAATGAATACCTTTACAGGCCTGGCCTTAAATTTCATGATGTATATTGGACAACAGGAAATTATGTGCATTGTTGCCTTTCCACTGCCTTAGTTCAGAGTCTACAATAGTGAGGATTCTCTTCTGATCAGCCTCCCGAAGACACACGCACTGCCTTGGGCCCAGAACCCAGAGAATATGATGTATCAATTGTACCCAACCTAATGTGAGGATTATGTACCAGGGAAGAGAAGCTTTATTTTTTTTTCAGGCTATATCTTCAAACTCTCAATTTACTGCATAACTTCCTGTGGAATGGGTGTAACTCAATGAAAGAGTTTTATTATGTTCTCCTAGACTCCGAGTTTTGAATCCTAAGATTACTAATGAAGTTAGAGGAAAGAAGAATTGGAGTGCATTGCTTAGCATGTAAAACATACTTCCAATATTTGAGGAGGAAGAGAGATAATATGTAGCAGATATTATATTATGAAGAATTTTAACTCTAAGGATATACTTGAGAATAAGATAGTGTATGGTTAAAAGCCCTTAGAAGGGCAAGTGTGGGTTTAGGGATGATGCAAATTGGACTGTGGACCAGCCCATTTAATGAAAACAAGGTGAGAATGCATAGCTAGCGATAAACTGCCAGGATTAGGGAAAATCCCAGAAATGGATCTTATAAGCTATTTATTTAGCAATCACAAATTGACTGGGCTTATTTTTAGATATTTCTAAAGCCAGTAGAATAACAATCCAGCACTCAGTAAAGTTTAAGTATTGGATATGGTGCGTCTAGCCAAAATCACTGAGATTTTTATGTTTTACTGCTTCTTATGTTTTAGAAGTTTTCTCAAACTGTCTCCTGGATATCTCTCTGTATCTGAGTTTCCTATTTCCTCTCCTCTCTCTCTCCTCCCTCTCTTCTCTTCCTCCTCCCCTGCCTGGCAAGAAGTCCAGCCCTATTTCCAACCCTGTTCAGTTATTGACTGCTAAGGTATTTTATTGACATACCAGCGAACAATTGAGAAACTGGTGTTTATGCAACACTGAGACAGGAGAGTCTCTGAATAAAAATTGCAGCTAGATACAGGAGAGACAGAGATCAGCATTGGAAGCATCACACACTGCACCATAGCATTATCCCTACATCCCCTCCTAGAGTTTAGTGAAGGGCTCTTTCTCTTACAAAAATAAATTATATGCAATAATAACAATTAGTAAAGCTGTCAGATAAGATTTACATTTATGTCTTTGGCCACCTTGGAGAAAGTATTATACCATCTCTCCTATCTTGTGAGTTCAACGTTCTGCACCTAAATCAATTTCTCTCATTCTTTATTTAAGCTCAGTTATGAGACTGTAACTATTTAAGCTTAGTTATGAGACTGTAACTATTTAATCTTCAACCCCATCAGAGACTTAATAAGGAATAAATATTATCTGGATATATAGAAAGTATAGGCTGGCAGCTTCTAAAACTACAGAAATGACAGAGATAGTTGACTGGATGGATAACCCCCCAAATTTTCCTATAAGGTTGGAGCATCATCTTCAGCCTTCTGGCCTACAATATATGAAAGGCCTTTCTGTGAAGCATGAATTGTGAACTGCTTGCCTACCTTGTTCTTTCAAATCAAAGCAGTCTACTTTCCTGTGTCCAGTTTGTCCAGCCTGGAGATTATTCTGCCTGCAGTTAAAGCAATGGCATTATTGTCTAATAGCTAATTTGCCACATATGAAGCAAACTCTATATGGAAGATCTCTGATGCTCTAGAAAGTGTAGTGGGTGGTGCTGCCAGGAGCACACCTGTTTTATTGCCAAAAAAGCCTTAAAGTACTAAAATATCTCTAAATTCCATATCACATAGATATCTGAGGTTTTTGAATACTATCTATATCTATCTATCTAGTATCTGAATTGTTTGTTTCTAGTTATTTATTATCTGTTCAATCTAGGAAACATGTTTTTGTAATTAAATAAACTAGCATATAACATGACCAGAAGTTTGTCTATCTTCTAACTTGTATTACTTATTCTAGACAGTTCATAACAGCAGCTTTTAAAATGACTAAAACTTAACATTGCATCTTTAAGAATTACATAAGAACAATATATTAGCATGTTGTATCAAAATATAACTTTAAATCTGTATCAATATGCAAATATACATACAATGTAAGATTTTTTGCTTATTAATATTCTTCAGTCTAAAAATAGATTCAATAATCTACCCTTTTACTTATCATTTCTACAAACAATCCCCTTAATGCAACAATATGTATCCTTCACCCACAGAAAACCCAAAAGCTATCCATCCACATCTTGGGAATGAGACATAGTTCTCTTAGAATGGCTTCCAGCTAATTTTGGGTGCCATTTTCCTTTTGTGAACCCAAGAAATTCGGGATATTGGCAAGTCTTAATAAATGTAACTGTAACATTTGCTCTCCAGTCTCTGTATGCTGAGAAAGTTCAAGGCTTAACTGAAGTCCTGACTGGAACAGTATGTGATGGTGGATGACCTAGCAAGCCATTTTGAAATTGTCCTGAATGAAAATTTTGGAGAAAACTATTATTGAGGCCCTTTGTGAGATAAGATCACTTGGGCTACTTGCCTAGTGTTGTATGTGTGTGTGTGTGTGTGTGTGTGTGTGTGCGTGCGCGCGCGCGTGTGTGTCTGTTCCTTTTGCTCTGCAAACATATAAACTTTCAAAGGTGTTGTACATTTCTGCATTAACATATGTATGGAAAGTGCACTGAATGTAGATCATTTAAAATGATTCTCTGCTCTCTGTTTGAGAAGGTAAGGCATTGTTTTTCTTTATAAGTTGGTCTAGGCAGTAAAACCAAATTGCAATATGAATTTTTATATATGCCACTTGAAAGGATGACATGGTAAGTCTTGAAGATTTTCTTTTTATTATTTATTTAAGTAATAAAGATGTATTTATTATTATTGGCCATCCATAGATGAAGTCCTAGCTGGAGACATTTTAATATATCAGCTAGTCTCTGAATATAGAGAGTTTAGCACATTATGTTACCTGTCCTGTTCTATATTGTTCATTTCTTTCTTTCTGTCTGTAGCCAAGATCTTCAGGATGCCATTTTTTTTTTAACAATTTGGATGGAATCCACACTTTTTTCTTCTCCTCCAAAAAACAAATACAAAACCCTCTCACCAGCTTAATGTATTTCCTGTCTTCCATTCTGAGATTAGGACATCTTTAATATAAAGATGTTGATTTATTTTAGCAGTCCTTTTTTTTAATCCAATGTCTCTGAGCTGCTGTTGGTTTTTGTTTATTAACATTAAAAATTTTTAAAGGAAATGAAGCACTATGTTATCTATCTCTGTAGCTCTTTTTTTTACCCCTTTCTGCTTGCTAAGCATATCTTCAAAAGTATCATTGGATCTATCCACAATTACTTTTCCTGTAGGATTATGTAGTATACCTGTAATATGCTTTATATTACAATATGACAAAAATGCTTTATTTTACTAGAGACATATGCTGGAGCATTGTCACTCTTAATTTGTACAGATATTCCCATAATTACCATAGCTTCTGATAAATCTGTAATTGCTAGGCATGTATCTATAGTATGGTGTACATGATTTACTTTTCCAACTCGACAAAGTGAAAGACATCTATTCGCTAAATTTTGTTTCTCTGGGTTCTTTTGGGTTACATCCTTCAGGTAATGGAGTTTGGTTATATTAAGAACAAGTGGGACATTTTCTTGTAATTTCTTTGGCTTGTTGTCAAGTGATAGAAAATTCATTTTTAAACCTTTACTGTTAGGATGGTGTTTCTTTTGAAATTCTGAGGACTGTAGCACATTTCTTATCAATAGCTGAGCAGTGTCATCATTACCTTATGCTAAAAGGCCTGGTAAATTTGTATGGGATCTGATATGTGCTACATGTAGTAGATGATTTCTATTTCTTATTACTTGTTGTCATTGAATGGTGAATTTAATTCAGAATCATCCTGAGTAAGTTCAGCATTTTCTATGTGGTAAACAACTCTTTCTTCATATTGAGAGTCAGTTACTATATAAAGAGACTCTGGAAAATCCAATAATAAGTCTGATTTTTGAACTGAATTATATGGACTTTGAATTATTTTACTTATTTTTTTCTCACCACCTTTCCTGATTTATTTGTACCATTATAAAATTTAGGGCCTCCAGAAATTGGAATCACTACACAAGGGAGAATCCAGTAAGTTGTTTTTATAAAGTAAAGTCACTTTCTTTTGGATTATTTGTTGTTAATTTCTACAAAAGTTACTACAAATTGTTTGCCAATGTTTGTTTTCTACCCATAATGAGGCAATCTCTGCCTTAGTAAATGGAACCACAATTTCTGATGGATCTGTTCCTTTCATCATCAACTCAGAAAGCTTTTTGATATAGTTTGTTTGTGTGCTAAAAATATCCATTATAGGATATAATCTTCTCTCTACTTAAGAACACCCATAGAAGATGAATAGAAGACAAGATGACTAAAATGAAAGCCATCTTTGGATCATGATATATATATATATATATATATATATACCAATCTTGCAATTGCTTTTATACCAGAGTCACCTCAATTGATGATTTTGTTGGAACATTTAAGTCTTTATCAGCTTGTAAGTTTTGAAATAAATTATTCATATTTTGAGTAGTTAATCCAATAGTGGACCTTAAACAATTAATTTCTCCCAATACTTTTTTAAATTATTAAAGGTTCTGAATTGATATCTCCTAATTTGTACCTTCTATAAACAAATATTTTGTAGACTTATCTTATTTAATATTTATATAAGTAAAGTAATAATTATACTAATAGAATCTCCTCTTTGTACTTTTGAAGAAATTTATTTATAATTTTTATAAATATAAATTTATAATTCCCAACAGAGCAAAATTCTCTTTGCTTCAACATTTTTTCAAGGTATTTGTATCTGAATTAGGCAGTAAGATATCATCCATGTAATGGTAAATTATGGAATGAGGAAATCAAGTACCAATTATTTCTAATGGCTGATGTACAAAAGTTTGGTATGTGGTAGAACTATTCAGCATGTCTTGTGGCAATATTCTCCAATGGTACCATTTGGTTAGCATAGAGGGGTCAAATGTGGGCAGTGTGAAAGCAAATGTTTCTTTATCTTATTGTTGTTAGGAATAATGAAGAAGAAATTTTAATTTATTTATTTATTGCTTCAGGTTACATCTCCATCATAGGGTCCTCTTTCCACACCTCCCAGTCCCGCCCTCCCCCCTCCTACCCCCCAGCCCTTCCATCCCCCTCCTCTGGAGTACAGTGTCCCTACATAGTAGTCCCCCACCCCAGTTCAGCAGTCATATGAGGGCCAAGAACCTCCTCATACACTGGGGGCATACAAGGCAGCACCACTAGGGAAAAGTGTCTCATTAACAGGAAGAAAAAGAAAAAGTCTAAGTCCATGTTCCCTTGGTGCATTGGTTATAGTATAGATAACATGTACTATATAGCTAAAATCCGACTATAACTGAATGGATGCCATGTACATCCTTCTGAGTCTGGGTTAGCTCACTCAGGATGGGCTTCTCTAGTTCCATCCATTTGGCTGCAAATTGTATGATTTTGTTGTTTCTGATAGCTGAGTAGTAGTCCATTGTGTAGATGTACCACAGTTTTTTTAATCCATTCCTCGGTTGAGGAACATCTGGCTTGTTTCCAGTTTCTAGCTATTACAAATAAGGCTGCTATGAACGTAGATGAGGAAACTTCCTTGTGATTTGGTGAGGAGTCATTTGGATGTATACCCAGAAGTTGTATGGCTGAGTCCTGAGGCCAAGCTATTCCAAGTTTTCTAAGATATCGCCAGATTGACATCCATTGTGGTTGCACGGGCCTGCACTCCCACCAGCAATGGAGGAGAGTTCCCCTTTCTCCACACCCTCGCCAGCATGTGCTGTCATTTGAGCTTTTGATCTTAGCCATTCTGACAAGTGTGAGATGGAATCTTAGAGTTGTCTTGAGTTGCATTTCTCTGAGGGTTAAGGATGCTGAGCATTTCTTCAAGTGTCTCTCAGCCATTAGGGATTCCTCTGTTGTGAATTCTCTGTTTAGCTCTTTTCTCCATTTTTTTGATTGGATTATTTGTTTTCTTGGCATTTAATTTCTTGAGCTCTTTGTAAATTATGGATATTAGCCCTCTGTCAGATGTGGGGTTGGTGAAAATTTTTTCCCAATCTGTAAGTGGCCATTTTGTTTGAATGACAGTGTCTTTTGCCTTACAGAAGATTTTCAGTTTCATGAGTTCCCATTTATTGATTGTTGGTCTTAGAGCCTGTGCTCTTGGTGTTCTGTTCAGGAAGTTGTCACCTGTGCCAATGAGTTCGAGGGTTTTCCCCACTTCCCCTTCTAATAGATTTAGTGTGTCAGGTCTTATGTTAAGATCTTTGATCCACTTGGACTTAAGTTTTGTACAAGGTGATAAGTATGGGTTTAGTTTAATTCTTTTACATGTTGACATTCAGCTAGACCAGCAACATATGTTGAAGATGCTGTCCGTTTTTCATTGTTCAGTTTTGGCTTGTTTGTTAAAAATTAAGTGACCATAGGTGTGTGGGTTCATTTCTGGGGCTTCAATTCAATTCCGTTGATCTACTTGTCTGTTTCTAAACCAGTTGCATGCTGTTTGTGTTACTTTTGCTCTGTAGTACAGCTTGAAATCTGGGATGGTGATGCCTCCAGATTTTTTTTTAATTGTGCAGGATTGATTTAGCTATTCTGGGCTTTTTGTTATTCCATCCGAAGTTGAGAATTGCTTTTTCTAGGTCTTTAAAGAATTGTGGCGGTGTTTTGATAGGCATTGCATTGAATCTGTACATTGTTTTTGGCAGGACGGCCATTTTTTTATGTTGATCCTACCTATCCATGAGCATGTGAGATCTTTCCATCTTCTGATGTCCTCTTTGATTTCTTTCTTCAAAGACTTGAAGTTCTTGTCGTATAGGTCTTTCACTTGCTTGGATAGAGTTACCCCCACGTATTTTACATT
>CAJQZJ010036738.1:0-11914 GCA_907164525.1 Lophiomys imhausi
AGACCCAACCCACAGGCTAAATACTAATTAAACAGCCAGTCAAGTAAAGCCAAGTGGTGCTATCTTAGAGGTCTGCGTATGCGGAAGCAAGCCAGATCAGCAGTCTTTGCCAAATATGAACTTATTATCAAAAAGAGCACTCACCGTCGGGCTGGTGGAAGGCGGAGACCAGCGCCATCTTTAGGGCGCGGCACTTCGCAGCTCTCTACAATTGACATTTCTTAAACATTTAAATCAAAGAAGCTCCTGGTGTTGTTCAGACTTTCAACTCTGGTTTAAGAAAATACAAAGGCTTTTTCTGGTTTACTTTTATCTAAGAAACAGCTATTACCTTAGCATCTCCATTCCCTACAAGAAATCAGTATGTTTTGTTTGTATTTGTTTGTTTTGGGTTTCTTTTTTTGTATTTTTCCCTTCATCTCTGGTGATAGTGAGCTAGCTTGATCTACTTTACAGAGAAAGAAAAAAGACAGTAGCACAAATATCCAATTTTCTTTTTATTCAGTCACAGGTCATCATGTCATACACAGGCTCCTCCTACTGGATTTCTGAAGCTAGCTAGAGACAATTTGTTTTTCAAACCTCTTACTAGGTGTCCACTGAGGCTAATTTAGTCACTTGCACTTGGTATTTTTGGGAGCATTTACACTGCAGATGTAGGAAAATAGTGGAGGTGGCTCCTCTTCTCTGTATTGTTAGTTTCAGTCCCCAATTGGTTGTGTCACAGAAACTATCCCTTGTGAGATGGAAAGTTTTTCATACAGAAATTTTGTTTTACTAAAAATGTTCCTTTCTAATGTCACCCATTTCTTTAGTCAACCCTCTTAGGCATGACCATTGAGTCATCCCTCCCTAATGCTTTTCAGTTTTAGACACTTGACTCTCTTCCCTTCTGATTTCTTTACATCTCAATCCCATTTTGGACTTTAACTGTTCATTTCTGTTTAAAAGGAATCTGGAAATAAAATCTTACACAGGTTATAAAATAAGACATTCTTCTCAGAGGCAGAGGTGGCAACATTTTCAATAATAGTTAATCCTCATCATTCTAAGTGATTTCTGTTCCAGCTTGGAATAGATGGTTATTCAGCTTTGTAATTATACTGTACATCTGGAGTGTCCCTGGTGGCCTGTGTGGTTGAAGGCTTGTTTCCCAGGTACTTGTTACTGATAAGTATTGGGTCCTACTAAGAGATATAACATTGGAAGCCCTCTTGCAAGTGGATTTTTGAGTCCCCATCTCTTCCAGTCTTTCTCAGTAGTAAGCATGTGGAGATCTGGTGTCCTCTGCTGAGATATATTGTGCCAATGTAACTGAAATCCTTAAAGTTGTGAACTTATTGTTTGGTAAAGTGACAGAAAGCCAACTAGTGTGGGTCTATCCAAGGAAACAGCACAAATAGGAGAGAGAGAGAGAGAGAGAGAGAGAGAGAGAGAGAGAGAGCACTTCTCACTCCTATTGAAGGGAAATGATCCTGTTCACTGTTAGGATGAGGAGTTTTGGAATGCTGAAAAGAAATCCAGATATCGTTAGGTCTGACTTATTGTTGATGCTCCATAGAAAATTTCATTGTTTCTGAGTTCATTGATCTCCAAAATGTGCCTCACTAACTGTGGTCTGGGTGATCATGTTGCCCTTGTTAACTAACCTGTGCTAATTTCCTCATGCTTATTTGAGAAAATAATCTGTAAGCAAGCATACAAATATGATTGCTATCTGAAATTTCACAGTTCCACCAAGTCAGAAACAAATGTCTAAATTCCTTCTTTGGGTAGTCAACTTAAAAGAATTTCCAAACTCCTTAAAGTAATATGTTGGGAATAATTTCTAACATTTTCTCTTCAGCCATGAACTTAGAAACACTCACAATTATGGCCATATTCCTGGAAAATAGTTGCATCAGGCATTCAGAAGCAGTATGGAATATATTGTATGTTTAAGTAGTTAGTTCAATAACACTGCAGCTAATGGCCCCTTCTTGTTTCTAGCTCAAAGCCTAAAAGTCAAACATGACCTTTTCTCAGATTTTAGAATACATTAAAGTATAAAAATTGGGGTAAATATGAGATTAAACTTTCCCGCCAGAGATTGAGGTAGTTGAATTGTGAATTTAAAGCTAAATAGCAAGCCCCATTTTGAAAACTAAACCAATAAAATCATTCTTTAGGAGAATAAAACAAAAGAATGAAGCAAAAATCCAACAACAATATATTATTCTTTTGCCATAAATCTGGCACACACACACACACACACACACACACACACACACACACACACACACAGTATTTATACTGTTTGTTTAAGGCTCATTGTAAAAATTCATCTATCTGGCTGTCATATTCACTATGTTCATACAAAATCCTAAATTTCCCCATGGAAAAAGTAGCCAAAACAAATTTCTAGATGAGTTTATTACTAGAGATATCTATTAAAACTTTTCTTTTTAAATGTTTTTTATTATAAAAGTGTGGAGAAGAGAGGCATAAAATCATACTTGGACTGTAGTTGCTCAATTTTTTGTTAGCTCTATATAATTTCTTTGAGTGGACAACACACATAGATCTAAGTTTTTATTTTCCTATGGTTTTAAAACTCAGTCTTAAGCAAGCTGTCATGAAAAGATTGTACTTATTTGTCCTACTGTTATCTGGTTCCATAGAGAGGATGAAAAAAATTAATTAGTCCTGGCCATTAAATATCAACATTAGTTTGGCTATAATTTTGGTTATTTTTGTGTGGACCTTAAGATATTTGATTATCAATTTTGAAAATAAGCCTTCTTATATTCAATGAGTTCATGAGATCTGAGAAAAGAAATATGTAAAACCTCCTTGCTAATGAAATAGCGCCTATCTGATGATTTTTTTTTTTTTCGAGACTTACATAGATGAGGAGAAGATGATTGTCCTTAGTCCTGGAAAACCAATTTTTTTCACAGATCATGAAATGTTTACTAGTCTCTATGACCAATGCATCATGTTCCCTGGGTTGCCTTAATGGTTAGCCCTTTCATAGCTTTATTATTTTCTATTATTTCTATATAATGTTCTACATTATCTCAACAAAAGGACTTCTCTATAACCCCTCAATACTGACTTGAAAATTTAGAAAAAGATTTAATTGGAAATGACAGTTACCAACACACTTCTTTAGAATCCATATTGTAAAGTGAAAGAAAAAATGGTAAAGCAGTTTACTCTTCTGTTTTCAGGAAGCTGGTGCAAAGAATGTACTTATATCTTTCCAAGGACAATTTCTTAGTTAATGTCCCAGTTCTTTAAATGCACATCTTATTCTTTCTATTCTACCAGTAAACAATTCAGTACTTAGCTATGCTAGGTTGTTGTAGTCTAAGAATTAGGTTCAAACCTCTGTTCTCTATCACATTAGAATGAGGTCACTTGTGGGAATTGGTGGGAATGAGACATTGAGTGAATTTTCATTTTGTGACTGAGTGCCTAGCATGACACTATTAAGTTCTCCAACAACATATGCAGCAGTGACTCTGATTTTAAAAACCACTGATATGTCATTTCTTAGTTTTGGAAGCTGCAGGCCCTGCACTTCCTATATAATCAGATATATTTATCCCTCTCAGGTCTCTGAGGTGGTTGAAGAATAGATAGCTAGAGTCTCATAGTTAAATTTTGAGTTGTTTAGGAATCAAGAGGGTGTTCTGGATCTAAGAAGATATTTTTAAAATTGTGAGGCAAGTTAGTATGAAAGCTGAGTTAGATATAGAACTTTAAACTCATGGAGATGGTTAGATAGTAGAATGTTAAGGTCAGGTGCCAAATACATATGGACTGGACATTGGGAATGTATGCTAAGCCATATAACTCTTATAATTGTGGCCTATTTATTTCTGTTGTTTTGTATTGTATTTATAGTTATAAGAAAAAGAACCATTTTTTGGACTGAAAGGGAGAGCTGTTGGGGGGAAAAAGAAATACCTTAAACTAAAAAAAAAAAAAAAGAAGGGAAGAGGATGGGGGGTTGAGGGGGAGGAGGGTGGAAGGGTGGGACTGGAGGGGGGAGTAGGGAGGGGATTGTAATTGAGATGTAACTTGATGAAATAAAAAATAAATTATTAAAAAAATAAAAACAAAAAAAACCCACAACAACAACAAAAGCTACTATGAAAGTAGGCATTTGTTTAATGCCTTTACTAAAAGTTGTAAAGGGAAAAATAATATAATGAGATATTTAAAAGTAAAAGATTTATGAAAATTTACTAAGAAGGAAAAACCTACAGTGCCTAGAGTAAGTTTTATATATTCTTTTGATTTTCTAGTCTATTCAGGCAGGGAATCTGTTGCAGAATTTAATAACTCTACCCTTGCTGGTCCCAGTCGGAAATGTATCAGTTACTTTCTGTTGTAATAATAAAACACTATGATCAAGGCAATTTACAGAAGATGTTTAAATGAGCTTCTGGTTCCCTAGAGATAATAATTTATTGAGGCATAGATGCATAGCAGCAAATGGAAGGCATTGTGGGTGGAACAAGAAGATGAGAACTCACATACTAAGCTGCATACATGAAAGCATCATCTAGAAAGGGTAACTTCTTAAATCTTCCCAAATGGTAATACTAACTGGAGATCATGTGTTCAAATTCAGAGACCTTTTGCAGTCATTTCTCATTCAAGTCACCAAAAGTCTTATTTCCAGAAATTATTTTTCCACCTTCATGGGGCTGAGAGTAGGACTAGTGAGGAAGCTAGAATATGGAGGGAAGGCTATTAATAAGAAATGAGAAAATAGGGTCAGACCCATTAAGAAATTTTCAAAACGGTGGTCCAGGAGTGCTGTGAGCAGATGTCAGAGATCTACAGCCTGCTTCTTCTGGACCAGACACTTTAACTAGGGATGAACTTTGATGAACAATGAATACCTTTACAGGCCTGGCCTTAAATTTCATGATGTATATTGGACAACAGGAAATTATGTGCATTGTTGCCTTTCCACTGCCTTAGTTCAGAGTCTACACTAGTGAGGATTCTCTTCTGATCAGCCTCCCGAAGACACACGCACTGCCTTGGGCCCAGAACCCAGAGAATATGATGTATCAATTGTACCCAACCTAATGTGAGGATTATGTACCAGGGAAGAGAAGCTTTATTTTTTTTCAGGCTATATCTTCAAACTCTCAATTTACTGCATAACTTCCTGTGGAATGGGTGTAACTCAATGAAAGAGTTTTATTATGTTCTCCTAGACTCCGAGTTTTGAATCCTAAGATTACTAATGAAGTTAGAGGAAAGAAGAATTGGAGTGCATTGCTTAGCATGTAAAACATACTTCCAATATTTGAGGAGGAAGAGAGATAATATGTAGCAGATATTATATTATGAAGAATTTTAACTCTAAGGATATACTTGAGAATAAGATAGTGTATGGTTAAAAGCCCTTAGAAGGGCAAGTGTGGGTTTAGGGATGATGCAAATTGGACTGTGGACCAGCCCATTTAATGAAAACAAGGTGAGAATGCATAGCTAGCGATAAACTGCCAGGATTAGGGAAAATCCCAGAAATGGATCTTATAAGCTATTTATTTAGCAATCACAAATTGACTGGGCTTATTTTTAGATATTTCTAAAGCCAGTAGAATAACAATCCAGCACTCAGTAAAGTTTAAGTATTGGATATGGTGCGTCTAGCCAAAATCACTGAGATTTTTATGTTTTACTGCTTCTTATGTTTTAGAAGTTTTCTCAAACTGTCTCCTGGATATCTCTCTGTATCTGAGTTTCCTATTTCCTCTCCTCTCTCTCTCCTCCCTCTCTTCTCTTCCTCCTCCCCTGCCTGGCAAGAAGTCCAGCCCTATTTCCAACCCTGTTCAGTTATTGACTGCTAAGGTATTTTATTGACATACCAGCGAACAATTGAGAAACTGGTGTTTATGCAACACTGAGACAGGAGAGTCTCTGAATAAAAATTGCAGCTAGATACAGGAGAGACAGAGATCAGCATTGGAAGCATCACACACTGCACCATAGCATTATCCCTACATCCCCTCCTAGAGTTTAGTGAAGGGCTCTTTCTCTTACAAAAATAAATTATATGCAATAATAACAATTAGTAAAGCTGTCAGATAAGATTTACATTTATGTCTTTGGCCACCTTGGAGAAAGTATTATACCATCTCTCCTATCTTGTGAGTTCAACGTTCTGCACCTAAATCAATTTCTCTCATTCTTTATTTAAGCTCAGTTATGAGACTGTAACTATTTAAGCTTAGTTATGAGACTGTAACTATTTAATCTTCAACCCCATCAGAGACTTAATAAGGAATAAATATTATCTGGATATATAGAAAGTATAGGCTGGCAGCTTCTAAAACTACAGAAATGACAGAGATAGTTGACTGGATGGATAACCCCCCAAATTTTCCTATAAGGTTGGAGCATCATCTTCAGCCTTCTGGCCTACAATATATGAAAGGCCTTTCTGTGAAGCATGAATTGTGAACTGCTTGCCTACCTTGTTCTTTCAAATCAAAGCAGTCTACTTTCCTGTGTCCAGTTTGTCCAGCCTGGAGATTATTCTGCCTGCAGTTAAAGCAATGGCATTATTGTCTAATAGCTAATTTGCCACATATGAAGCAAACTCTATATGGAAGATCTCTGATGCTCTAGAAAGTGTAGTGGGTGGTGCTGCCAGGAGCACACCTGTTTTATTGCCAAAAAAGCCTTAAAGTACTAAAATATCTCTAAATTCCATATCACATAGATATCTGAGGTTTTTGAATACTATCTATATCTATCTATCTAGTATCTGAATTGTTTGTTTCTAGTTATTTATTATCTGTTCAATCTAGGGAACATGTTTTTGTAATTAAATAAACTAGCATATAACATGACCAGAAGTTTGTCTATCTTCTAACTTGTATTACTTATTCTAGACAGTTCATAACAGCAGCTTTTAAAATGACTAAAACTTAACATTGCATCTTTAAGAATTACATAAGAACAATATATTAGCATGTTGTATCAAAATATAACTTTAAATCTGTATCAATATGCAAATATACATACAATGTAAGATTTTTTGCTTATTAATATTCTTCAGTCTAAAAATAGATTCAATAATCTACCCTTTTACTTATCATTTCTACAAACAATCCCCTTAATGCAACAATATGTATCCTTCACCCACAGAAAACCCAAAAGCTATCCATCCACATCTTGGGAATGAGACATAGTTCTCTTAGAATGGCTTCCAGCTAATTTTGGGTGCCATTTTCCTTTTGTGAACCCAAGAAATTCAGGATATTGGCAAGTCTTAATAAATGTAACTGTAACATTTGCTCTCCAGTCTCTGTATGCTGAGAAAGTTCAAGGCTTAACTGAAGTCCTGACTGGAACAGTATGTGATGGTGGATGACCTAGCAAGCCATTTTGAAATTGTCCTGAATGAAAATTTTGGAGAAAACTATTATTGAGGCCCTTTGTGAGATAAGATCACTTGGGCTACTTGCCTAGTGTTGTATGTGTGTGTGTGTGTGTGTGTGTGTGTGTGCGTGCGCGCGCGCGTGTGTGTCTGTTCCTTTTGCTCTGCAAACATATAAACTTTCAAAGGTGTTGTACATTTCTGCATTAACATATGTATGGAAAGTGCACTGAATGTAGATCATTTAAAATGATTCTCTGCTCTCTGTTTGAGAAGGTAAGGCATTGTTTTTCTTTATAAGTTGGTCTAGGCAGTAAAACCAAATTGCAATATGAATTTTTATATATGCCACTTGAAAGGATGACATGGTAAGTCTTGAAGATTTTCTTTTTATTATTTATTTAAGTAATAAAGATGTATTTATTATTATTGGCCATCCATAGATGAAGTCCTAGCTGGAGACATTTTAATATATCAGCTAGTCTCTGAATATAGAGAGTTTAGCACATTATGTTACCTGTCCTGTTCTATATTGTTCATTTCTTTCTTTCTGTCTGTAGCCAAGATCTTCAGGATGCCATTTTTTTTTAACAATTTGGATGGAATCCACACTTTTTTCTTCTCCTCCAAAAACAAATACAAAACCCTCTCACCAGCTTAATGTATTTCCTGTCTTCCATTCTGAGATTAGGACATCTTTAATATAAAGATGTTGATTTATTTTAGCAGTCCTTTTTTTTAATCCAATGTCTCTGAGCTGCTGTTGGTTTTTGTTTATTAACATTAAAAATTTTTAAAGGAAATGAAGCACTATGTTATCTATCTCTGTAGCTCTTTTTTTTACCCCTTTCTGCTTGCTAAGCATATCTTCAAAAGTATCATTGGATCTATCCACAATTACTTTTCCTGTAGGATTATGTAGTATACCTGTAATATGCTTTATATTACAATATGACAAAAATGCTTTATTTTACTAGAGACATATGCTGGAGCATTGTCACTCTTAATTTGTACAGATATTCCCATAATTACCATAGCTTCTGATAAATCTGTAATTGCTAGGCATGTATCTATAGTATGGTGTACATGATTTACTTTTCCAACTCGACAAAGTGAAAGACATCTATTCGCTAAATTTTGTTTCTCTGGGTTCTTTTGGGTTACATCCTTCAGGTAATGGAGTTTGGTTATATTAAGAACAAGTGGGACATTTTCTTGTAATTTCTTTGGCTTGTTGTCAAGTGATAGAAAATTCATTTTTAAACCTTTACTGTTAGGATGGTGTTTCTTTTGAAATTCTGAGGACTGTAGCACATTTCTTATCAATAGCTGAGCAGTGTCATCATTACCTTATGCTAAAAGGCCTGGTAAATTTGTATGGGATCTGATATGTGCTACATGTAGTAGATGATTTCTATTTCTTATTACTTGTTGTCATTGAATGGTGAATTTAATTCAGAATCATCCTGAGTAAGTTCAGCATTTTCTATGTGGTAAACAACTCTTTCTTCATATTGAGAGTCAGTTACTATATAAAGAGACTCTGGAAAATCCAATAATAAGTCTGATTTTTGAACTGAATTATATGGACTTTGAATTATTTTACTTATTTTTTTCTCACCACCTTTCCTGATTTATTTGTACCATTATAAAATTTAGGGCCTCCAGAAATTGGAATCACTACACAAGGGAGAATCCAGTAAGTTGTTTTTATAAAGTAAAGTCACTTTCTTTTGGATTATTTGTTGTTAATTTCTACAAAAGTTACTACAAATTGTTTGCCAATGTTTGTTTTCTACCCATAATGAGGCAATCTCTGCCTTAGTAAATGGAACCACAATTTCTGATGGATCTGTTCCTTTCATCATCAACTCAGAAAGCTTTTTGATATAGTTTGTTTGTGTGCTAAAAATATCCATTATAGGATATAATCTTCTCTCTACTTAAGAACACCCATAGAAGATGAATAGAAGACAAGATGACTAAAATGAAAGCCATCTTTGGATCATGATATATATATATATATATATATATATACCAATCTTGCAATTGCTTTTATACCAGAGTCACCTCAATTGATGATTTTGTTGGAACATTTAAGTCTTTATCAGCTTGTAAGTTTTGAAATAAATTATTCATATTTTGAGTAGTTAATCCAATAGTGGACCTTAAACAATTAATTTCTCCCAATACTTTTTTAAATTATTAAAGGTTCTGAATTGATATCTCCTAATTTGTACCTTCTATAAACAAATATTTTGTAGACTTATCTTATTTAATATTTATATAAGTAAAGTAATAATTATACTAATAGAATCTCCTCTTTGTACTTTTGGAGAAATTTATTTATAATTTTTATAAATATAAATTTATAATTCCCAACAGAGCAAAATTCTCTTTGCTTCAACATTTTTTCAAGGTATTTGTATCTGAATTAGGCAGTAAGATATCATCCATGTAATGGTAAATTATGGAATGAGGAAATCAAGTACCAATTATTTCTAATGGCTGATGTACAAAAGTTTGGTATGTGGTAGAACTATTCAGCATGTCTTGTGGCAATATTCTCCAATGGTACCATTTGGTTAGCATAGAGGGGTCAAATGTGGGCAGTGTGAAAGCAAATGTTTCTTTATCTTATTGTTGTTAGGAATAATGAAGAAGAAATTTTAATTTATTTATTTATTGCTTCAGGTTACATCTCCATCATAGGGTCCTCTTTCCACACCTCCCAGTCCCGCCCTCCCCCCTCCTACCCCCCAGCCCTTCCATCCCCCTCCTCTGGAGTACAGTGTCCCTACATAGTAGTCCCCCACCCCAGTTCAGCAGTCATATGAGGGCCAAGAACCTCCTCATACACTGGGGGCATACAAGGCAGCACCACTAGGGAAAAGTGTCTCATTAACAGGAAGAAAAAGAAAAAGTCTAAGTCCATGTTCCCTTGGTGCATTGGTTATAGTATAGATAACATGTACTATATAGCTAAAATCCGACTATAACTGAATGGATGCCATGTACATCCTTCTGAGTCTGGGTTAGCTCACTCAGGATGGGCTTCTCTAGTTCCATCCATTTGGCTGCAAATTGTATGATTTTGTTGTTTCTGATAGCTGAGTAGTAGTCCATTGTGTAGATGTACCACAGTTTTTTTAATCCATTCCTCGGTTGAGGAACATCTGGCTTGTTTCCAGTTTCTAGCTATTACAAATAAGGCTGCTATGAACGTAGATGAGGAAACTTCCTTGTGATTTGGTGAGGAGTCATTTGGATGTATACCCAGAAGTTGTATGGCTGAGTCCTGAGGCCAAGCTATTCCAAGTTTTCTAAGATATCGCCAGATTGACATCCATTGTGGTTGCACGGGCCTGCACTCCCACCAGCAATGGAGGAGAGTTCCCCTTTCTCCACACCCTCGCCAGCATGTGCTGTCATTTGAGCTTTTGATCTTAGCCATTCTGACAAGTGTGAGATGGAATCTTAGAGTTGTCTTGAGTTGCATTTCTCTGAGGGTTAAGGATGCTGAGCATTTCTTCAAGTGTCTCTCAGCCATTAGGGATTCCTCTGTTGTGAATTCTCTGTTTAGCTCTTTTCTCCATTTTTTTGATTGGATTATTTGTTTTCTTGGCATTTAATTTCTTGAGCTCTTTGTAAATTATGGATATTAGCCCTCTGTCAGATGTGGGGTTGGTGAAAATTTTTTCCCAATCTGTAAGTGGCCATTTTGTTTGAATGACAGTGTCTTTTGCCTTACAGAAGATTTTCAGTTTCATGAGTTCCCATTTATTGATTGTTGTTCTTAGAGCCTGTGCTCTTGGTGTTCTGTTCAGGAAGTTGTCACCTGTGCCAATGAGTTCGAGGGTTTTCCCCACTTCCCCTTCTAATAGATTTAGTGTGTCAGGTCTTATGTTAAGATCTTTGATCCACTTGGACTTAAGTTTTGTACAAGGTGATAAGTATGGGTTTAGTTTAATTCTTTTACATGTTGACATTCAGCTAGACCAGCAACATATGTTGAAGATGCTGTCCGTTTTTCATTGTTCAGTTTTGGCTTGTTTGTTAAAAATTAAGTGACCATAGGTGTGTGGGTTCATTTCTGGGGCTTCAATTCAATTCCGTTGATCTACTTGTCTGTTTCTAAACCAGTTGCATGCTGTTTGTGTTACTTTTGCTCTGTAGTACAGCTTGAAATCTGGGATGGTGATGCCTCCAGATTTTTTTTTTAATTGTGCAGGATTGATTTAGCTATTCTGGGCTTTTTGTTATTCCATCCGAAGTTGAGAATTGCTTTTTCTAGGTCTTTAAAGAATTGTGGCGGTGTTTTGATAGGCATTGCATTGAATCTGTACATTGTTTTTGGCAGGACGGCCATTTTTTTATGTTGATCCTACCTATCCATGAGCATGTGAGATCTTTCCATCTTCTGATGTCCTCTTTGATTTCTTTCTTCAAAGACTTGAAGTTCTTGTCGTAAAGGTCTTTCACTTGCTTGGATAGAGTTACCCCCACGTATTTTACATT
>CAJQZJ010036742.1:0-28060 GCA_907164525.1 Lophiomys imhausi
GGTTTTGAATTGCATGATTTCCTCATTTCTGATAGCTGTGTAGTATTTCATTGTGTATATGTACCACAGTTTTTTTATCCATTCTTCAGTTGATGGACATCTGGGTTGTTTCCAGTTTCTGGCTATTACAAATAAAGTTGCTATGAACATTGTTGAGGCAATGTCCTTTTGGTTTCATTTCAGATCTTTTGGATATATGCCCAAGAGGGGTATGGCTGGGTCTTGAGGTAGATTTATTCCCAATTTTCTAAGATATCTCCAGATTGATTTCCAAAGTGGTTGCACAAGTTTGCAGTCCCACCAGCAATGGGGGAGTGTTCCCCTTTCTCCACATCCTCGCCAGCATGTGCTATCATTTGAGTTTTTGATCTTAGCCATTCTGACAGGTGTGAGATGGAATCTCAGAATTGTTTTAAGTTGCATTTCCCTGATAACCAAAGATGTTGAACATTTCCTCAGATGCCTCTCAGCCTTTAGAGATTCCTCTTCTGTGAATTTTCGGTTTAGCTCTGTACCCCATTTATTGATGGGGTTATTTGATTTTTTGGTGTTTAATTTCTTCAGTTCTTTATATATTTTGGATATTAGCCCTCTGTCAGATGTTGGGTTGGTGAAGATCCTTTCCCACTCTGTAGGCTGCTGTTTTGTTCTAAGGACAGTGTCCTTTGCCTTACAGAAGCTTTTCAATTTTATAAGGTCCCATTTATTGATTGTTTGTTTTAGTGCCTGAGCTATTGGTGTTCTATTCAGGAAGTTGCTACCAGTGCCAATGATTTCAAGGCTTTTTCCCACTTTCTCTTCTATTAATGTTAGTGTGTCTGGATTTATGTTGAGGTCCTTGATCCACTTAGACTTAAGTTTTGTACAGGGTGATAAGTATGGATCTATTTGCATTCTTCTACATGTTGACATCCAGTTAGACCAGCACCATTTATTGAAGATGCTTTCCTTTTTCCATTGTATGTTTTTGGCTTCTTTATCAAAAATTAAGTGACCATAGATGTGTGGGTTTATTTCTGGGTCTTCAATTTGATTCCATTGGTCAACTGGTCTGTTTCTATACCAGTACCATGCTGTTTTTATTACTATTGCCCTGTAGTACAGCTTGAAATCCGGGATGGTGATACCTCCAGATGTTCTGTTATTGTACATGATTGATTTAGCTATTCTGGGTCTTTTGTTATTCCATATGAAGTTGCGAATTGTTTTTTCCAGATCTGTAAAAAATTGAGTTGGTATTTGGATAGGAATTGCATTGAATCTGTATATTGCTTTTGGTAAGATTGCCATTTTTATTATGTTGATCCTACCTATCCATGAACAAGGGAGATCTTTCCATCTCCTGATATCTTCTTCAATTTCTTTCTTCAGGGTCTTGAAGTTCTTATCATACAGGTCTTTCACTTGCTTGGTTAGAGTTACCCCCAGGTATTTTATATAATTTGTGGCTATTGTGAAGGGTGTTGATTCCCTTATTTCTTTCTCAGCCCATTTATCTTTTGTGTAAAGAAGGGCTACTGATTTTTTTGAATTGATTTTGTATCCGGCCACCTTGCTGAAGGAGTTTATCAGCTGTAGAAGTTCTCTGGTGGAATTTTTGGGGTCACTGATGTATACTATCATATCATCTGCAAATAGGGATACTTTGACTTTTTCCTTTCCAATTTGAATCCCCTTGATCTCTTTTAGTTGTCTTATTGCTCTAGCTAAAACTTCAAGTACTATGTTGAAGAGATATGGAGAGAGTGGGCAGCCTTGCCTTGTCCCTGATTTTAGAGGAAATGCTTTAAATTTCTCTCCATTTAGTTTGATGTTGGCTATTGGCTTGCTGTAAATTGCCGTATTTATGTTTAAATACGGTCCTTGTATGCCTGATCTCTCTAAGACTTTTATCATGAAAGGGTGCTGTATTTTGTCAAAAGCTTTTTCAGCATCCAATGAGATGATCATGTGGTTCTTTTCTTTCAGCTTGTTTATGTGGTGGATTACATTGATGGATTTTCTAATGTTGAACCACCCCTGCATCCCTGGGATGAAGCCTACTTGATCATGGTGTATGATACTTTTGATATGATCTTGGATCCGGTTTGCAAGTATTTTATTAAGTATCTTTGCATCCATGTTCATAAGGGAAATTGGTCTGAAATTTTCTTTCTCCGTTGGGTCTTTGTGAGGTTTAGGTATCAGGGTAACTGTGGCCTCATAGAATGTGTTTGGCAGTATTCCTTCTGTTTCTATGTTGTGGAAGAGTTTGAAGAATATTGGTGTTAGCTCTTCTTTGAATGTCTGGTAGAATTCTGTGCTGAAACCATCTGGGCCTGGGCTTTTTTTGGTTTGAAGTCATCTAATGATTTCTTCTATTTCCTTAAGGGTTATAGGACTGTTTAATTTGTTTACCTGTTCTTGATTTAACCTTGGTAGGTGGAATCTATCAAGAAAATTGTCCATTTCATTTAGATTTTCCAATTTTGTGGAGTACAAGTTTTTGAAGTAGGACCTAACGATTCTTTGGATTTCCTCAATGTCTGTTGTTATTTCCCCCTTTTCATTTCTGATTTTGTTGATTTGGGTATTTTCCCTCTGCCTTTTAGTTAGTTTAGCTAAGGGCTTGTCTATTTTGTTGATTTTCTCGAAGAACCAGCTCTTGGTTTTGTCGATTCTTTGTATTGTTCTTTTTCTTTCTAAGTTGTTGATTTCAGCCCTGAGTTTGATAATTTCCTCTCGTCTGCTCCTCTTGGGAGTGTTTGCTTCTTTTTGTTCTAGCTCTTTCAGGTGTTCTTTTAGGTGGCTAGTATAGGAATTCTCCAGTTTCTTTTTGAAGGCACTTAGAGCTATAAACTTTCCTCTTAGCACTGCTTTCAATGTGTCCCATAAGTTTGGGTATGTTGTGCCTTCATTTTCATTGAGTTCTATAGAATGCTTTAATTTCTTTTTTTATTTCTTCCCTGACCCAGAGGTCATTGAGGAGAGAGTTGTTCAGTTTCCATGTTTTTGCAAGCACTCTGTTGTTTTTGTTACTGTTGAAGCCTAGCTTTATTCCATGATGGTCTGATAAGTTACAAGGAGTGATTTCAATTTTCCTGTATCTGTTGAGGCTTGCTTTGTGACCGACTATATGGTTGATTTTGGAGAAGGTTCCGTGAGGTGCCGAGAAGAAAGTGTATTCTTTTGTTTTGGGGTGAAATGTTCTGTAGATATCAATTAGGTCCATTTGATTCATGACATCTGTGAGGTTCATTATTTCTCTGTTTGGTTTCTGCATTGTTGATCTGTCCAGTGGTGAGAGTGGTGTGTTGAAGTCTCCCACTATTAATGTGTGAGGTTCAATGTGGGATTTGAGCTTCAGTAGTGTTTCTTTAATGAATGTGGGTGGTCTTACATTTGGGGCATAGATGTTTAGTATTGAAATTTCATCTTGGTGGATTTTTCCTTTGATGAGTATATAGTGTCCTTCCCCATCTCTTTTGATTAATGTTGGTTGAAAATCCAATTTGTTGCATACTAGAATTGCTACTCCAGCTTTTTTCTTGGGTCCATTTGCTTGGTATATCTT
Organism: Lophiomys imhausi; assembly: GCA_907164525.1. Taxonomy (NCBI): domain Eukaryota; kingdom Metazoa; phylum Chordata; class Mammalia; order Rodentia; family Muridae; genus Lophiomys; species Lophiomys imhausi. The sequence goes on from CAJQZJ010036742.1 coordinate 3,554, forward strand.
TTTCCAGCCCCTTACTTGGAGATAATGTCTATCTTTTTTGCTGAGGTGCGTTTCTTGTAAGCAGCAGAATGCGGGATTCTGTTTTCGCATCCATTCTGCTAGCCTGTGCCTTTTTATTGGGGAATTGAGTCCATTGATGTTGAGAGATATTAATGACCAGTGATTGTTACTTCCTGCCATCTTGATGTTGGTAGAAATAGTGTGTGAGTGAGCTTCTTTCCTTTTGTTTTTGCTGCAGGCATGCTATTTGCTTCCTGTGCTTTCTTGTGTGTAGTTAACCTCTTTGGGTTGAAGTTTTCCTTCTAACATCTTCTGTAGAACTGGATTTGTGTATAGATATTGTTTGAATTTAGCTTTGTCATGGAATATCTTGTTTTCTCCATCTATGTTGATTGACAATTTTGCAGGGAATAGTAGTCTGGCCTGGCATTTGTGGTTTTTTAGGGTCTGCAAGACATCTGTCCAGGCCCTTATGGCTTTTAGAGTCTCTGAAGAAAAGTCAGGTGTGATTCTGATAGGTTTGCCATTATATGTTACTTGACCCTTTTCCCTAGCAGCTTTTAAAATTCTTTCTTTGTTCTGTACATTTAGTGTTTTGATTATTATGTGGCGGGAAGATTTTCTTTTCTGGTCTAATCTATTTGGGGTTCTGTAAGCTTCTTGTACAGTTATAGGCATCTCTTTTTTTAGATTTGGGAAATTATCTTGAATGATTTTGTTGAAGATATTTTCTGGTCCATGGAGGTGGGACTCTTCTCTTTCTTCTATTCCTATTATTCTGAGATTCCGTCTTTTCATTGTGTCCTTGATTTCCTGAAGGTTTTGTGTCAGGACTTTTTTAGATTTGACATTTTCTTTGACAGATGTATCCATTTCTTCAATTTTATCCTCTGAGCCTGAAATTCTTTCTTCCATCTCTTGTATTCTGTTGGTGATGCTAGTGTCTGTAGTTCCGATTCTTTTCTTAAGGTTTTCCAGTTCTATGGATGTCTCAGATTGGATTTTCTTCATTGCTTCAACTTCCCTTTTCAGGTCTTCCATTCCTTTAAGCGCTTTATTCATTTCTATCACCTCCTTTGCAGTACTTTGTTGTTGCTCTCTGAGGTATTTGATTTCCTCCCTTAGGCCTTCTATTATTAATATAAGCATAGGATTAAGGTCATTTTCCTTTGCTTCAATTGGGTTCAGCTGTCCAGAGTTGTCTGTAGCATTATTGCTAGGATCTGGAGACATCCTATTGTTTTGGTTTTTTTTTACCATGTTCTTGTGCTGACCTTTTGTCATCAGATGGACCCAGGTTATCTGTTTCTTTTGTTACCTGACCTTGGTGCTCAGGAAAACTCCCTGCCCTGGGGGTTGGCTGATCCTGAGATCCTCGTGTTTACCTCCAGATGGCGGGCAGATTCCTGTAATAGACTGACTGGCTCTCGGAGAGGAGGGTGGCTGCTGCTCTCCTCAACTGCTTGTGACCCAATTGGACCAATATAGAGGGGACTGGAGTGGGGAGAGGGCTAGCCTCTGAGGACCTGGGAGCTGACAGGTCTCCTCAGAAAGGCAGGTAGAGCTGTGGTTGGGTCTGTGTTCTCCTCTCACTGACCCAGTCGTTCTGGCTCCCCAGCTGGGCTGACTATGCAGGCAGGGAGCTCCACCCACAACAGATGCCGGCCTCAGTGCGCCTGTTGCTGACTGCCTCAGATGCTTGGGTGCTAGGGTGAGTGACCCACCCGCCCCAGTATTTGTGGAGAACACACTCTCACGGGCTCTGTTTGCAGGCAGTCTTGGCTCCTAATTGCTTTGCTGTGACTGGGTTAGGTCTCTGCCTCTCCGCTACAGTGCACACTGTGCCACCATGTTGGAAACTCTGGAAAAAAATAATCTCACTTACCTTTGCTCTTGTGGTGCGGCTCGAGTCTACTTTCATATCTTTTATGTTTGTGTAATTGTGTGTGTGTGTGTGTGTGTGAGAGAGAGAGAGAGAAGGAGAGACAGAGACAGAGAGTCTATGCATGCACATGGGTGCATGTGTGCCATGGCGTACATGTGGAGGTCAGAGGACAATCTCAAGTGTTAGCCCTCGACCTTCCACCTTGCTCAGAGACTCTTCTCCACTGCTGTGTCCTCCAGACTGGCTAGTCCAGGAGCTTCCAGGGATTTTCCAGTCTCCACTTCCCATTCCCAGTAAGATTACAGATGCTTGCATCACTGTGCCTGGCTTTTACCTGTTCTGAGATCCAAAATCAGGTCGTCAGGCTGACACAGCAAGCACTTTATGTCCTCACCCTCTTTTTAAAAATCCAGTTTCCTTATGAGAGAAGACGTGTTGTTTTTGTCTTTCTGGGTCTGGCTTATTTCGCTTAACATGATCTCTAGTTTCAGACATTTTCCTGCAAATAAAATTTCATTATTCCTTGTGGATGGATAAAGCTCTGTTGTATGTGTATACTTTTTCTTTATCTAGCTATCTGTTCATGGTCCCTGGTCTGATTTTGTAACTTACTTGTGACCAGTGCCCTGAAAACCATGGTTAAGCAGGTGTCCCTTTTGTACAATGACTTAGATTCCTCTGGATGTACATACTCAGGAGTGGTGATGCTGGATCATATGATCATTCTAGTTTTAGTTTTTTAAAGGAACCTCCATGTTGATATATATAGTGATTTCCATAATGATTATATTAACTTACACTCATGCCAATAGTGTATAAAGCTTTCCACTTTCTCCCTACACCATTGTCAAGATCTGCTGTTTTCTTCATGCTAGTAACATTCTCACTGGGATAATATAAAATCTCAATGTAGTCTTATTTGAATCCTACATATCCAAGCCTCAACTTTTATTACATTTTTATAATTTCAGTCTGTGTGAGTGTGTGTGTGTGTGTGTGTGTGTGTGTGTGTGTGTGTCCCCACAAGTCCAATATCAGAAGACAAGTTTTTGGAATTTGTTTGTCCTTCACATGTGGGTCCCTGGGATTGAACTAAGCTCACCAAGCTTTGCTGTAGGTACCTGGTGAGCCATCTCACCAGCCTTAAGCCTCACTTTCAAAATTAATTAGAATGGGCAGCTTCTCATGATAAATGACATTCTAACCATTTAGTAACAACAGAATCTTTTTTTAAATAAATAAATGTATTTATTTGTTGCTTCAGGTTACATCTCCATCACATTGTCCTCTTTCCCCCCTTCCCAGCCCCGCCCTCCCACCCTCTACCCCCAAACCCTTCTATCCCACTCCTCTGGAGTGGAGTATCCCTACATAACTGTCCCTCGCCTCAGTTCAGAAGTCATATGAGGGCCAAGAGTCTCCTCATACACTGGGGGCCTACAAGGCAGCACCACCAGTGAAAAGTGTCTCATTGCTAGGGAGGGAAAACTAAAAAACAAACCAACCAACAAACCAAAACAAAAATAAATAAGTAAATAAAAAAGTCTATGTCCATGTTCCCTTTGGTGCATTGGTTGTAATATAGATATACTGCACTATATATCTAAAATCCTACTATAAGTGAATAGATGCCAGTAACAACAGAATCTTAGATACATGATTAAGATAAGATGGCTCTCAGGATCTCCCACCTGCACCTATCTGGACACAAGACCGTTGACTGTCTCATTCTCCAAGCTGTAAAGGTCTTTTTATAGATCTCCAACTAGGTCTTTGAATGACGTTACATTTGCATTTGTTTGTAGGTTTCTCCCTCTGCAGTTCGTGACTCTCTCTGTGCACAATACTAACACCATGTGTCTCAAAGTGAAGCTGATAAATGGCCGGGCCTACTATTTACAGCTCTGTGCTCCCATGTATAAACAGGATATCATATTTTCTCAGTGGATGGACCTCATCTCCCTCTTGGATCAGGAGAAATCCAGAATTTCCAAACTTTCAAAGGTCTCAAGCTTCTCAGAAATCACAAACAGCCCAGACATTACATGCTCGATGGACATCATGGACATTGCTGCTTTTGATGGCCTGGAGAACGTGCCATCGCCCACATGCATTTACTCTGTTGACATCATGAACAATGCAGACTTCTCAGAATTTACAGATGTCACTGATGTCACAGATGTCACAGACATTGCAGAAAATGGGGTCCCAGAGGTTCCAGATATAAAAATTGTCACAGAAGTCACAGAAGTTGTAGAACCCAAAGAGCCCACAAACGTCCCAGGGGTCACAGTAGTATTTGAAAATGATGACATAATAAAGGCCAAGCAAGAGGAAAAGGTATGTGTTGTGCGAGACCTCGCTCTTTAAGGATTAAGCATGGAAGCTGTAATCAAGTTCTTATTTATTTAATTATTTATTTATTATGTATACAATGTTCTGTCTGCAGGTGTGCCTGCATGCCAGAAGAGGGCACCAGATCTCACATTATAGATGGTTATGAGCCACCATGTGGTTGCTGGGAATTGAACTCAGGACCTCTGGAAGAGCAGTCAGTGTTCTTAACCTCTGAGCCATCTCTCCAGCCCCCTGTAATCAAGTTCTTAACACCAATGATGAGAATGCTGGGGAACCAACTCGAAGTAACATGATCTTAACAATGGACTCAATCCCTGAGCCCAGTACAAGTCATAAGATATTCCCTGAAATATCTTATGAAATAGTGAAGATCCTTCCAGTGTCAGAAAGAACTTGAGTCTTAGAATCAGAAGACCTTTGTTAAAATCTTAACCTTCTGGGTATTATATACATGACTGACTAAATCACCAAATCTACACAAGGTGCGGTGTCATCACTTCTAAAAGGAGAGAATTAATATAATAAAATGGCTGTTTTATTCTTAAACATGAGAATGGGCTGAAGCTTCAATAAGAAAAGGTGAGGGTTGAAATTAGAAAATAAAAAAGTTAATGACTTTAGAAAACACCAGGAAGTACAAAAAGAAAGAGAGAGAACTATGAAAGTCACTCACAAACTTTGAGTGCCACACTAGGAAGTGGACACTTTAGTAAACTGAATTCAGGAACTGAGCTTTTTATGGTTCCAACTAGTGGGTTGAAGAGATGGATCAGCAATAGAAAGACTTCCTTTCTTCCAGAAGAGCCAAGTTCACTTCCCAGCACCCAGAGCCAAGCTCACAACTGCCTTTAGCTCTACCTCCAGAGGATCTAATGCCCATTTGGCCCCCACAGCCCCAGAACCCCCTCTCTCTCTCTCTCTCTCTCTCTCTCTCTCTCTCTCTCTCACACACACACACACACAGAGAGAGAGAGAGAGAGAGAGAGAGAGAGAGAAAGAGAGGGAGGGAGGGAGGGAGAGAAATAAAAATATTTTTTAAATATACTAACCTGGTAACATTCTGGACTATAGAGATAGATCAGTTTGCTGACTAGTGAGAAGTCTCCACTAGATCTTTGATATAAAAGGTGATGATTGATGACAGACACCTCACAAAAGAAATAACTCATAAGTAATAGCAGAGAAAGTTAAAAATCTCTCATGTGTCTGCAGTCACTGTGCTAGGAGCCATGTAAGACACGCTGTTCCTTGTACAGACAGCACTGTACCAGATGATCAACATCTCCTCTTTCCCCAACAAATGTCCTCTCCCTAATTTAACCTATGTAACTGGCAATGAACAGAGTAAAAACAGTGAATGGTAGTCAAGGTATGGTAACATAGGGGTTTATAGGGACCTGCAGTATGAGTGAGAATTGGCCAAACATTCTTAAAATGATTATGAACCAAGACCCTTAAAAATATTTATACCCAGGGCTGGAGAGATGACTCAGTAGTTAAGAACACTGGCTGTTCTTCCAGAGAATCCAGGTACAATTCCAAGCATCCACATGGCAGCTCACAACTGTCTGTAACTTCAGTTCCAGGGGATCCAACACCATCACACAGACATACATACAGATGCAAGCACCAATGCACATGAAATAAAACATATATATTTTACAATTCCCAGCACCCACATAGCAACTCACAACTGTCTATAACTTCAGTTCCAGGGGATCTAACACCATCACACAGACATACATGCAGCCAAAAACACCAATGCACATGAATTAAAAATATATAAATACATATTTATACCTTCTAACAGGAATGAAAAGTTAGCTACGAAGACGTGACTCATGGGTGAAGGCTATAGCCTGATACAGTATGTGCATGGCTCAGACAAGTCCTTGGATTCATCTCACAACACTACACACACAAAATAGATGTTAATCATCCCATATCCATACCATGCCTATAATACCAAAGTAATGAAAGCCAAGCAAACGTAGAACTACAAAGAACAACTGCTATACATGTTTAGGGGCTCCCATAATATCTGTCAAGCTCATAGCAGAAGTCTGTTAGACAAATTACTGTTGTGTACTTGTTAAAATAGTTCAAAAATGTTTCTTGGCCTGAAAAGATATTCATTATATCTCATATACAACTGAGAAAAAAAGGAAGAATATAATCTCTTGGATATAAAAGTCCATTGATACATACATACACTAAAAGAAAAAATAGGGGAGGGGAGATGCCTGCGTTGATATATTACCTGATGCACAAGAACCCCAGAACCCACATAAGAAGCTGGGAATGGTGCACACACCTAAGAAACCCCAGTGCCAAGCAGGCTGAGATACCCTAGGGCTCACTGGCTGGCTAGTCTAACCTAACTCATGTCTAACTGACTTGAGACTTGCAACTCAAGTCCCGTAGAGAAACACTGTCTCAAAAGATAAGGTGGAGACATAGAGAGGGGAGATAAGATGGCTGTGTGGACCTCTGGCCTCCACAAGCATATGCACACACAGACATGCACTTAAACACACATACATGCACCACACAAACATACAAAAGAAATAACGCATACTGTGAATAGCAGTTTGTCTCTACATCAAGGGAGTATGTGCAGTTTATACCTTATTTACTCCTCTGAATTCTGCTTCCTATGGCATAAATAAATACTTTAAATAGGAAATATTCAAATAGTTTTTCACAGTATTTAATGATAGGAAGAAAACTCTGATGATAGTTTTACCCAGGCCTGATTGCGAAAACTACTGAGGAAAGTAACGGAAACCTGTGAGTCCAAGGTTTGCACGGACCACAGCCTTGGAACTTAGTGAGATCTTATCTCAAAATTAAAAGTAGAAAAAGTGCTGGAGAGCCAGTCCAGTGCTAAAACGCCAGTATAGCAGGAATATGGCCTAAGAGTCAATCCTCAGTGCTGCAATAAATACACCAACAGTAAAATGTTAGACTAGAAATGTAAGCAACAGCTTCAGAAAGACTTTGAGGCAGATCTATACAAAATACAAAGTGAAAGTCGGATGGAAATTAAGTATGCCAACAGAATCAGCATTTGTGGGCAATGCTGCCATGCAAGGAGGCATTTCCTAGCTTCTACTTCATTCCATAGAGGATCTTCTTTTCCTGTGCATGTATGTCTAGGCACACATGTGAGCAGTGCCTACAGAGGCCAGAAGAGAGCACTGGATCTCTGGGGGCTACAATTACAGACAGTTGTGAGCCACATATGGATGCTGGGAATTGAACCAGGGTCCTCTGGAAGAGTAGCTGGTGCTTTTAACTGCTGTCTCTCCAGACTCCCCTTACAGCAGCTTAAATTGTCTATAATAAATATACATGTTTCCATTGTAAAAAAAATGAAGTTTGCTCTTTGGGGCTAGATTACTGCATATTCTTTTTCATTTTGTTTTATTTGTTTGTTTGTTTATTGAGATATGGTCTTGCTATAGTAGCCCAGACTGTCATTGGATTTGCAGTCCTTTAGCTTCAGCTTCCCTGAGCTGGAACTACAGGCATGTGCCACTAGGTCCAACAGTATTAGACTGGACCAGTGGCTGTGGGAGGAAGAAGGGCAAACGTGAAGAATGTCAGAGACACAGGTATAGAGTTCTCTGACTGACTGTACTGAGGCCCACATGAGGGATTTGACCATTCTGATATGGTCACTGAGAGACCTGCAGAAGTGGCATGTGACAGGAGGACAATTAAAGGCATAGGAGGGGTTTTAAACAATTGCATTTTAGATTAGGCTGTAATTCTAGAAAAACGAGATGACTATGATGATTATTACTCACAAGCCCCCATTACCTATTAGATGCTCCTCAGAACAACCTTGACTGAAGAGTAGATGGCAGGGTATTTCTAGAGAACCTTCCTTAGCCTGAACTTGGAAGACAAGTGTTGTGACTAGACACTGATCTCTTGTGTGAGGTGACACTGGCGTACAGCATGCAGACCTCAACGTTCTACATGAAGCTGCAGTGCAGGCTGCTCCTGTGCCACTAGCCTCCACACTAGCCCAGGCTCTTTTTCTTAGCCATGCAACACCACACCTTACTCCTGTCCCTGGACATGTGAACACACCCAGTAAGTATATTCACACTAGAAAAGACTAGAAATTACTCCATAGCAATCTGTTTGTACATGATGTCCTTCTGGTATCTGATTTGCCATTGCTTGTGATTTCCCAAGGAAAATGTTCTGAAGCATGGGTGTCTACAAGATAAAAAAAATAAGAATGACTTCAGAGAGTCCCCCAAAGGTGTCACCATCTCAAACATAACCCTGACTTTCCAAGGTAAAAGGTGTTTTCAGACTACTCTGACTCCTATAAAAAGCGAGGAAAATGTATCCAAAGAAACAGGCGAGAAAACCTGTGAAGGAAAGATGATTGATCTTCAAACTGCAGGTCTCAAGGCTACAAAATCCAGGTCAGTAGCATGGGGACATGCCATGGGCATTCTGGGGTGTAGAGCATGTACACAGAGGCACGCTTGCTTCCCTGCAACACAGGCATGTCTCTAAAGACCCTCAGGTACAGTGTGATGGAACGATGACATAGACACCTCTTAGCCATTCATTTTTGAGTCAGCCTTGGCTAATGTTTATTTCCACGCCAACTTCTTGTGCTACTCGGCTCGTATTCTGGCTGTTGGCCTAATACCAAAAGCATGCATTTTAGAAACTAAACAGAAACACAGGGCTTGCATTTGGCAGCTGGAGGGTTGACTTCTATCTCTATTCTTATCTTCATTTTCTTCTACACAGTCTCTACATATCCCTTACACATCTCTTTACTTCCAATAATATGAAAAACAACTGTTTTCGTTATTTTAATACCTCCATTGCAAAGCTGATTGCAAACTAAATGTGAGTGAATGCTGAAGTGGTATGAAGGTGCAAGTTAATACAATCATTCTAGGGTAAGACTTAAAAAGAACTCAGATCCAAATGTTTACTTTAGGCTGGTTGGCACATGACGGTCGTCCCAGCTATTCTAGAGGCAAAGGCAGGAGAAGCCCTTCAGGCCAGGAGTTCCAGACCAGCCAGGGGAGCATAGTTAAACCCCACCGTAAACAAACAGCTTATGTTAGTAAAAATAAAAATGGAGGATGCAATTCTGTCTATCTTTTAAAGAAATATATTACAAGAAGGACTGGGACTCTAGCTCAGTGGTGGACCACCAATTTAGCATGCACAAAGCTCTGGGTTTGATGCTCAGTACAGGGGAAGAAGTTATATGTACTGTACACACATACACAGAATAAGAGAAATTAACTTAGGAATGAAATTAACTAGATTTGTTAAGTAATTTGAAATATTACAAAGAGATTAATTGGGGGCTGGAGAGATGGCTCAGCAGTTAAGAGCACTGGCTAGTGCTCTTCCAAAGGTCCTGAGTTCAATTCCCAGAAACCACATGGTGGCTCACAACCATCCACAATGTGATCTGCATCCACAATGTGATCTGATGCCCTCTTATGGCTGCAGGTGTGCATGCAGATAGAGCACTCATATATATTAGATAAATAAATAAATCTTTTAAAAAAAACATTTTTTTCAAAAAGGAAAAAAATAATAAATTATCAAAACAGCTACTCTTTGAATAAGAGTAAAACTGAAAACTTAAAAGTTGTCATATCAACTATTAAAAATAGGTAGAATAGTAAAATGTTATTGAGAAAGTCTATAAAAGTGTTTCCTTTAACACTTGGCAACATTAGGAGCTAGAGAGATGGCTCAGCAGTCAAGAGCACTTAAGGCTCTTGCAAGAGGTCCCTGGTTTGGTTCCTAACCCTTCACTGGGCAGAACATAGCTGCCTATAGATCCAGCTACAAGAGGTCCAAAATCCTTTTCTGGCATCTAGTGGTAACAAGCATGCACATAGTGTACATATATGTGTGCAGGCACTGACACATACACATAAAACTAATGTAAATATAAATAAAGGCATGGTGGTGCACATCTTCAATCCCAGCACTCAGGAGGCAGAGGCAGGAGGATCTCTGTGAGTTCAAAGCCAGCCTGGTCTATAAAATGAGTTCCAGGGCAGCCAGGGCTACACAGAGAAACCCTGTCTTGAAAAACCTAATATATATATAAAGCATAGTTTATTTCTCAAAACTTTAGTTTTTTCTAAGCCAGGCAAAACAAAAAACAGCACAATAAAGATTATTCTGGGTTAATCCTACTTGTGACAATAAGGTTTTAGATTTCTTTTTTTCTTTTTTTTTGATTCTTTTTTTTAATAATTTATTTTTTATTTCTTCAAGTTACATCTCAATCACAATCCCCTCCCTACTCCCCCCTCCAGTCCCACCCTTCCACCCTCCTCCCCCCAACCCTCCCATCCTCTTCCCTTCTTTTTTTTTTTTTTTAGTTTAAGGTATTTATTTTTCCCCCCAACAGCTCTCCCTTTCAGTCCAAAAAATGGTTCTTTTTCTTATAACTATAAATACAATACAAAACAACAGAAATAAATAGGCCACGATTATAAGAGTTATATGGCTTAGCATACATTCCCAATGTCCAGTCCATATGTATTTGGCACCTGATAAAGTCAGGTTTTAGATTTCTAATGTCTTAGTTTCTGTAGACAAAAATGTAACAAATACTTAGAATAATACTGAGAAGGGTTAATATTAGCCTCATGCACACACAGAAGAGCAGAATGGTCACAGCATTTGGCCACACTGGAAAATTTATATTCTTGATAACAGAAAACATCTATATAATAGTGAGTTTCCAAGGATCATGCTAAAGCTATTTACTTCAAACCTCAGGCAATTACTACATATCCCAGGCTGGTCTCAAGTTCACTATGTAGCTCACGCTGGTCTTGAACATACATTCTTCTATCAGCCCTAAAATACTCAGCCCTAAGTGTTAGGACCAAAAGCAGCATCACTACACCTAACAATATTTTTTAAATAAAGACATTCTAGGGCCACTGAGATGGCTCAGCAAATTAAAGTACTTGCTGTATGAGCCTGATGGTGCAAGTTAGATTCCCAGGTTGATGGTGCAAGGAGAGACCTGACTCCAGAGAGTTCTCTCTGAACTGCACACACACATCATGCATACACAATTATTACTACTACTACTACTACTAATAATAATAAAACTTAAAGAAATTAATTCTAGATGTGTTCTATTTAAAATTTAAAACAAACTAATAATTTATTAATATCTCTATATTCTATAAGAAGTTCTATTAATTATAATAGAACAAAGAAATATAAAAAATGTAATAAAATGTTTAATTGCCAGACACAGTGGTGCACACCTTTCATACCTGTATGTGGGAAATAAAGGCAGGCAGATCTTTGTGGGTTTGTAGCCAGCCTGATCTAAACAGGCTGGCCAGGACTACATAGTAAGACCTTGCTCAGGGCCCTCTTCTGGACTCTGAGGGTACCTGAATTCACATGTGCATAACCTGCTGCCCCCCCCCACACACATATAATTAAAAAAAGAAATCTTTTTTTTAAATCTATCAATAGTTACAAATATCAATTCCTTAATCGTCAGCTATGTTCAAACTGTGGCTTCTTCTCATCCTGTTGTAGAAAGAAATCCCCATTGCATATGTGTCTTTTGATGGCTTCTCTTCTAGCTTGTAAGTCCTCAGTTCTGCATATTTGATTTTCCTAGTGAGTGCCTTCTGTGTCACTAAAGCAGATGACTTCTGGATTAGCCCTTTGTCAGGGTTCATGTGGATCACCTGTAGGTTTTAACTACAAAACACCATCTTCAATAAATTACTTTCCTCTTTGGGTTGTTTCTTTGATGTGTATTTGTACAAATCCAGGGGATAACTGTTTGTTGTGTGGAAGGACAGTTGGTTGACTAACTGGTTACAGTAAAGCTCCCCACCACATACAGGGACAGCATGAGTGTGACAGACATCCTATGAGAAGCCACAGGCCACTGCTTAACTTCCTTTTTCTCTCATTGTTCTTACACTTATTTGTTTGTCCTGTGTTTGTCTGCACATGTACAGAAGTCAGAAGACACTCACAGGAGTAGGTTATCTCCTTCCATATTGTAGGTCCCAATGATCAAACTAAAATTATCAGGGTTGGTGGCAAGTGCGGTAACAGGCTGAGCCATGGTGCAGGCACCATGCACACTTCCCAAGCGTGTCTGTCTTCTGAAGTCAATTTACTATTTCTGTCTTTTTATAATTTCAATGGAAATTTTATGAATTTCCATCAGTTATTTAGAAAGATAATCTATTTTCCCATTTTGTTCATATATATATAAGTATATTATTCATGTGTGTCTTTAAAATGATTTATTTGGCAGGTATTTGTAATTATTAGGCAAATTGAAACTCTATTCTCTCAGAACTTCATACTTCAGTTGTCTGCTCAAATGTACCCCCTTCCACACTTTTTTGCCTTCCTCAAATCACTACTTTGTCTCCCTTTGTCCTTCCCACCACCTCAGATTTAAGCACAGCACATCCTAGGTGGCATAATACATTTTGTTTGTTTATGATCTGCCTCCTCCAGTGGAATAAAACACTTCAAAAGACAGGGACTTGATTATTTTTACTGTTTATTTCTTGTTCTTAATGCATACAGGGTGCCTGGCAAATATTATCAAGCAAATGAATTACACTTTGTCACTGAAAATTACTTTTGTTGCTTTCAATGAGCAACAACAAAAAAAAGATTCTCCTGTGGAACTGAGGCAATGATATAATTTCCTTTTTCTTTTAGCTTATTTTAGTTTTAAAAATGATATACTGTTTTCAATCTGATTTTGTTGGTACAGAATAAATCATTGACTAATATTCCTTTTTCGTTTTCCATGCTTCTTTTGAACTCAGATCAGTTTGAATCTGTTTTATAAATGTTAAACTTTGTACTGATATTTCTTGGGGAAAGGGTGCTGGGAATTGAACAAGAGACTCACACATGCTAACAGTACACTTTACCACTGAGGGATGTTTCCCATCTTGAAGATTCCACAATTCCATTTATATAGGAATAGATCTCTTAGCACCTTCACTAAATATTTGAGTTTTTAATTTTTTTCAATTATGTTTGTTTAGTGTGTGGGTTAGGGTGTGTATGTGTATTTTATAGTCAAAGGAAAAACAGCCAACTCAAACTCAGGAGTTTCCTTGTAGGATTCTCCTAGACTAGGAGCTAGGTATACATATGTATGGCTCACTGTGAGAATTGCTGTTATCATCTACAGGAAATTGTCTACTTTCCTATTAGTGGTGGAGATACAATTAAAACAAATAAATGTCCCCCAGACCACTGATGTTATTGTGTCCTACCACTTCATCTATAGGGTCTCCATGCTAGGCAAGCATTCTGCCATTAAGCTACACCCCTAGCCTTTTAAATTTTTCTATGCTTAGCACAAAGTCTCAATATGTAGCTCGGGTTGGCCTGGGACTTACTATGTAGCCCAACCTGGTTTATATTCTCAATACTCTTGCCTCAGCCCCCTAGATAGCTGGGATTACAGGTGTAAACCACCATTGCCTAGCTTGCTGATCTGTTAATAATGGTAATATCTGAGTTATCTCAGTAGAATTAATGACCATAAAGGCTACTAGTAAGTCTGGTGTGCCAAAGGTAAAAGGAAGAAAATTTACAACAAAACAAACCAAACAGGAGAAAGGTGTAATAAAGACAGGAAGAGAGAAACCATTTGTCAGAAACTGAGAAGGAAGACTGCACAACACAGACAGAAGCAGGTGCCAGTCAGTGGGGAACAGAGCATTCAGTGTGGGCTTACTAGAAAATCCTAACATGTCTTCCTTTAATGATATAAATGAATCCATCCAGTTGAAAATTTGTCCTAAATAATTACTGATCAGGCCCAGACACTCTAATGTCACCCTTCTATTTTATTTCATTCTTACAACACAACATTCCCAGCCATTGACTTTCTACAAATACACCATAAATTAAAATCTAACCACATGAGGCTGTTTAGACCAGCATTCTTTTTTTTTTTTTTTTTTTTGCCCTTTTGCTATGAAAATTGTTGCATGCCCAGAAAAGCTGAGGGACAAACTTTATTTTGTAGTACAGCTTTCAACTTTTAGAATAAATGAGCAGACAGAAGCACACCCCAGTTTCCTCATCAGCATGTTATAATCAATGTACCAATAGGGATGTGTTGCTATTAAGTGGCTGTAGTTTACAGTTTACAACATAAAGGGTCATACTTCATAGTATAAAGTTCTATGGGTTTTGATGAACGTATGTAGCATGTAGCCTTTGTTATATGTTCACAAGAATCATTTCATTGCTCTAAAAATTCCCTCAGCATTAGATTAGCTCTTTTAAGAAACATTTAATACACATTTATGCACATGTGTCTGTGTGAGATATGTGCATGTGAGTGCAGTTGCCCTTGGAGCCATCAGAATGTACTTGACCCCTTGGAGCTGGAGTGCTGTGAACCGAACTCAGGTCCTCAGGAATTGAGCGATCTCTCTAGTTCCCTATATTAGCTCTTAATAGTTTTTTTTTCCACATTCAGTTCTGGGGATTGAACATAAGGCCTTGTACATGTTAGGCAAGTGCTCTACCTTGATTGTTTTGTTCTGGTAATTTTTGTTTGTTGGTTGATTGGTTGGTTGGTTTGGTTTGGTTTGGTTTGGTTTGGTTTGGTTTGGTTTGGTTTGGTTTGGTTTGGGACACAATCTCACTATTTAGCTCTGGCTAGCTTAGAAATTGCTATGTAGACCAGGTAGCTCTAAATTTGACAGAGATCCATCAGCCTCTGCCTTTCAAGTGCTGGATTAAAGGCCTACATCAGCAAACCCAGCTTTATCTTTGTTTTGTTTTGTTTTCATAATTTTTACATTTTATTTTTTCATTTAGTGGGGGTGGATTGGGGAATGAATATATCAGAATGCATGTGTGCAGGTCAAAGGACAACTTGTTCTCTTCTTCTACCATGTAGGGTCTGGGGATCAAACTCAGCTTTTTAGGCTTACCAGCAGGTACCTTTACCCTCTGAACCACCTCACCAGCACCCTTGTTTTGTTGTTGTTGTTTGTTTTTGGTTTTGGCTGGTTGGTTGGTTGGTTTTTGAGACAGGGATCTCTGTACAGCCCTGTCTATCCTGGAACTCACTTTGTAGACCAAGCAGGCCTCAACTCAGATATCCACCTGCCTCTGCCTCTCACCCAGCTTGGATTCTGCTCTTGAAGGCTGGAGTGTGAGAGGGATCTGGGGACAGCTGGTGCCCTTGATGGGGAGAAGGTGGCACCATATTCCCTGCACCTGGAGTTACAGATGGTTGTGAGTCTCTATGTGGGTGCTGGGATCAAACCTGGATTGTAAAAAAAAAATATCAAATTATTTGCCAGTATTTATATTATAGTTATTTGGTCAGTGGTGTTAATTCTTAACCCATCATTATAAATGACCACTCACAGACACCTGATGGATTTTAACAAGACTTAGCCTGGATTGTGCAATCTTGGCCCATCTAAACTAGCTTATAATTCTCTTCCCCAAATAAAACCCCATAACATATACATATGTCTCCCTGGACTGTTATTCTCCACACTATGCTGATTTTCCAGGCCACGTGGAATAAGGTTCTTTTCTCAAACCCATGGCATGTGTCCTCCTTCCTGCTCCTGGCTTCTTCTTCCCATCTATCTCCCTGCTTTAAAAGATATTGTAATTTAGCAAATCTTAAATTCCTTAAGGCTTTCCCCCATTCGCTTTCTACACCATTAATCTACTAACTACTAGGAAGAAATAAAATGAAGAAACTAAAGTTTTATTCTAAATAATCCTCTTGAGGTCTGTCCCATGGAGACCTATTTGTATGGGGAATAGTTTTGGTAAACCATGGGCTCTTTTTTACTGTTTGCACTTGGAACATTGTAGCTAGTGTCTAATTTGAGAATGCTTCTTCCAAAAGAAAGATGTAATATTTTAAGAACAGAATGGAATTCACCCAAGCTTTATTCCAGGGGCATTTGTAGAATGTAGCCAGGAAGGTGGAGCCGATAGATGTATTCTACGTGTTATTTTTCTTTCCTAGGACCATTAGTTTCAGAGACACTTTATAATTGTTTGCTTTGGAATGCAAACATTTTTTAAAAGCTGAACATGACCCTGCTAAATATTGTGCTTCCCTGAGCACTCGTGTTTAGAACGCAAAGTTAGCAATTTAAGTCGATATGGATAAAGAGGAGAGAAGCAAGCTTTTCTCCAGTGTCACGGGGGTCTTAGAGTAAGGAAGAATTTACTTCATTGACACTCCTTCACATACAGAGAACAGTGCTGCTGGGCCAGGATAACAGGCTCTATTGATTTGCATCTGTTTTGTAAGGCACATTTATTTTCTTAGCATTGCACAGTCAATCTCTATCGTGAATCACCACCTTCAGTCTAAATCACCAGACCTATGGGCACAGCTGTGTGAATCCTTTTTCAACAAATTCCAGAGAATTACTACTTTCAGTTTAGTTCCTGAAAGATCCACTGTAGAACCTGAAATGAATGTATCTGCCTGACCCCTTGTATGAGTCATAACTGCCTCTATATGATTCCCTGGGCAGAGAAATCTAAAGGTAACTCTTTAGCAGATTTGTTTGCACTCCACCAAGAGGGCTGAGCTGTGGTGGGTGGAGATGCCAGCAGCCTGAGACTGGTGAGAAATGCAATAACAGCAGAATTTATGCTATTACATACAATCTGATTTTGTGGGTTTTATGAGCTGACTAACTTGTAAGTAAACAATATTACCCTGGTATAATCAATAACAGTCTAGGCTTGCTAAGCACAATTCATTAGTACTCACAAAAAGCATTTGGAAAATAACAGTTATCTCAGACCAAGTTTTATTCTTTTCTAAATATTTGTGGTCACAGTGACGACAACTCCTTAAAATGTGATGTTTATTTTTACAGGAGTACAAGAACTGATTCAGACAATTCAGGTAAGGAGCAATTTCCAAGACATGTTTTATTGAGCTCTTCAGTAGACAAGAGTCACTCAGGGTTCTTGGAACAGTAAATGGCTAGCAACAAAGGGTTCTAGCTGGACTTTCTGATACCTTCCTATTCTAAATACTCCACCCTGAAGAGAGACTACCAAGCCCATCCTCAGACTCTTTCAAGTGTGCAGGTCACATTTGACTTCCCGGTTTCTGTGTCTAATCCATTAGGCATGAACCACTCCAAGGCAAGCTCTACAGGTGGATCTAACCTACAGCAGCAACAGAACCACCTATCCTTGCACATTTGTATGGGGAATATTTTTGGTAAATTAAAATCATTCAGTTCCTCCACTCTTCCCACTTATGTCTTTAGCCTAACACTCACTGTGGGGTGACTTATTTAATGTTTGCGTACGGGGATTTCTTCTTTACACGTTTCCCTGTCTTGAATCTTTCATTTCTAACACCAAACATGTAACAAGGAGGTTGTCATATAGGCAAAGAGGAAACCTTGCCCTTTGCTGACTTACCTCTAGCTGCCAGTCTCTAACCTGTGAGCTGGAATAAGCCTTGGCTACATCATACTCATAAAAGGATACTATGGAGACAACACAGAGGAATATTTAACTTGGTTTAAATAGAGAGGGAAAAAATACAAAAACAAGACTACTTGAAGACATTTTTAGTCATATTTAAAAGAGTCAGTTCTACTGGAATGAAAAGGAAAGAGAAAAGAAAAGAAAATTATAGGGTAAACATAATTTTCTTTTTTTTTTTTTTTGGTTTTTCGAGACAGGGTTTCTCTGTGTATCCTTGGCTGTCCTGGACTCACTTTGTAGACCAGGCTGGCCTCGAACTCACAGAGATCCGCCTGCCTCTGCCTCCCAAATGCTGGGATTAAAGGCGTGCGCCAACCACCGCCCGGCAACATAATTTTCTTTAAAAAAGATTTGTTTTGCTAAAGTCAAAGGTCCATCCAATGGCAGCCTGAATTCTGATAATCCCCACTAACTTGTCAGTAAACACAGAGATAGAACTAGGATTCATTTAGTCAGCTATTGATGTGTCCAGTTCATGCAGGGCACCAATATGGTTGCCTTTATCTTATATGTGACTAATATTTCCACCTGTCTTCTGGAATAAACTCAATGTTTTTCAACTACACAAGCAGATGATGCTTATGTATTTTATAGGAGAGATTAGGCAAAAATATAAGGCAAGTTACCTGCCTTAAGACTGTGTGTTAGCCAAAAGAAGCTACTGAAGGACAGAGAAGTAGTAAAATTGGCATCAAGTTTTAACGTGGCTCTCTATTGACTAAATCTCTGAGAGAAATTAGATGCCACCAGGCACAGAAAGAGCAGGTAGGAAAGTTTTCTAAACAGTTAGGGTGGAGGATGCTAAACAGTTGTCAACAGGTAAGAAGCAGTCATAAGTGAAACAAGGGTGTGTGTGTATCCATGGTCAGGAAGAGTCACTTGCATAGTTACACAGTTAATGTGAACAAGTAAGAAGCAGTCATAAGTGAAACAAGGGTGTGTATCCATGGTCAGGAAGAGTCACTTGCATAGTTACACAGTTAATGTGAACAGGTAAGAAGCAGTCATAAGTGAAACAAGGGTGTGTATCCATGGTCAGGAAGAGTCACTTGCATAGTTACACAGTTACTGTGAACAGGTAAGAAGCAGTCATAAGTGAAACAAGGGTGTGTATCCATGGTCAGGAAGAGTCACTTGCATAGTTACACAGTTACTGTGAACCTACAAGTGGTGGAGTGACAGTGAAGACAAGAACAACGATGGTGCTTTGTTAACAGGGCCTGGAAGAGATATGTCAGGCACCAATGTGCTGAAACATGAGGGTATCAGTTCAGTCCCCAGCATCCACATAAAGAGTTGGGTGTAGTAGAACACACTAGTAATCCCAGCACTATGCACAGACTGGAGCACCCAAGCTATGACAGACTATGTCTCAAAACTCAAGGTGGACATGTCCTAAGGAGACACCTGAGGTTGTTCTCTGGCCTTCATATGTAGACATGTACACACATACACTTACATACATGTGTACCCACCACAAATGTGTGTGCATACAGAGAGTTACTGTTAGTCCATCTGCAGTTATAAAGAAGGACAATTTGGGAGATAGTATTACTAGGACATATAAATCCATTAAATAATCTGGGAAAGGGAGCCAGAGGGTATATGACAGAAATGCCAAGAAAAGGCAACGGAACACGGATGTTAGTCAGAGGCTTTAGTTCTACCCCTACTTTCTCCATTACATAAAAATGTCATTTAACTTCCTCTGTGTATGGCTGGGCTGTTGGGTTGAGGAGGACACTGTGACAGTTATTATTCTGAAAGCTGATATTTTGTGCTACTGATGGCCCATTTCTGTAAGGCTGACAGGCAGCTTGGGGTGGGTGTCTTGGACATCAGGGACTAACCACAGATACAGCAGAGGAGTAACAAAAGTCCCCTTGGAGCTTGCTGAATCACAGGCATGGCACAATATACATACAGTGTGGCATGCAGGTTGCCACACAGCATTAACTGTTTTCCCTGTTTGTTTTCTTTCACATGCTTTTCCATTTCCTCCTCCTTCCCTTTCCCATGTCTTCCATTTTTCTTACTTAGGCTTGTATAGTTTTTCAGTTTTCCCTCTGATTACCATTTCTTTCCCCCTTTTTGCCCTCCTCTAAACTGTGTTTTCTCCCTCCACACACTCTCAGCATTCATTAATACTCTTAACTTCAAGAAGGCAAAGACTACCACATCCTAAACCCTCATTCTATTAAATTCAGTCTCAACAAAGACTAAAAACGAGTCTGGAATTCTAATTTCTAGATAAAGCCAGAATACTAATTTCCCAAAAATGGAAAATAAATCTTTGGTGCTGAGTTCATCTACTACTTACTGTCCACCTCCTAGGCAGTGCTAGTTGAGGACAGATTATCCGGTTCATCTCCCACACATCTCTGCAGCTGAAGGGGTTATTTTCTCTTCTGCACAATGTTCTGTGGGAAGTGGCACTTCAAATACACCATTTCTATCAGCAAGGCCATGTAATGACATGGCAGATCCAAAGCTACACCTGTCTCTCTGCACCTGAGTCCATCTCTCTCCTTTCTTGACTTTTAATTTCTTACTTTTCGAGGCTTCATTCTCCTCAGCCTCTCTGATTTCTCTGGAGTGATCCCAGATCACTTTTCTGTGATGCCACAGTATTTTACCTAGATAAAAAAGAATGAGACTAAAGACAAAGGTTCGAGAAATGATAGGAAAGCCATATATAAAACACTCAGTTTCCTTCTCACCCCATCTGTTTATTTTTCATCTTCCTGTTCAATACTACAAATCAAGTTCTAAGCAGCCAGGTTCATTCCCTACTGGTGAAATACATACTAAAAAGAAAAAGGGAGGGAAACCCCTAGAAGGAACGATGTTTGTGAACCAACAGTGAGTTCTATTGGAAAGAACATAGACACTTGGTGAGGTAGTTAGAACATCGTTTTAATTTGAGACTCAAATTAAGTTTTCTCCTTGTGTGCCCTTTTCTCTCTTGTCTTCAGCCTTACTTCTTTCCTAATGATCTCTCTCCCATTTCCCCCCACTCTTACTCCTCCTCCCCTTGGTCTCTCTCTTCTCATATAAAATCCTCTCAATATCCTCAACCTTGTACCTCATCTGTCTCCCCCTTTCTCAGGGGGGAGTGCACAGAAGACAAGCAAAACAGAAAAGTCACAATCAATGACAAAAGCCCATTGGATGACCTAATGGTGAGTTTTCAATATAAGTCTCTGCAGATTTAAATGCTAGACATGACACTTTGAGAAAATTATAATAAGTTGACTCTTAACATGAATATCATTATGTGTACAGTAGTAACAAAAGAGGTGCAATTGCAAATAATGAGGTAAAATAGAATGTGGAGGAGTTTGGTGTGGCTTCTACTCTAGACTCTTATCATAGGCCAGATGGTAACTCCAGCATGAGGCAGAACAGAGGGGGCTTTTGGTGGCACTGGAAGAGAATTACATAGTGCTACTGCTACAGGAGTTACTCCTCTCGTTGTACTGTATTGGTAGCCCCAGGAACTGAACTGAGGTTGTCAGGCTGGCCAGCAGGCACTTTTACCCATGCAATCTTGCCTGTACATAGATCTTTACTTTTATGTTATGAAGAAAAGTTTCATAAACTTTTCATGAACCCAGGGCATTACACATAAGTGTTCTATTACTGTTCTATATGCCAAGGTTTTAATTTTATTTTTCATTTAGATTTTTTAGACTTTTTATTTTTATTTAATGTGTATGAGTGTTTTACCTGTATGCACAAGCACTATGTACATGCCTTTAGAGTTTAGATGAAGGTGTCAAATTCACTAGTGATAGAGTACACTACAGTAGATAGTACTATGTACTGTATAATATAGTTATAAACTGACATGTGGGTGCTGCAAACTGAACCCAGGTACTGAACAAGAGTAGCAAGTGCTTTTAACAGTTAAGCTATCTTTCCACTTCTAATTTTACTTTTTTTTTGTTTGTTTGTTTTTGGTTTTGGTTTTTCGAGACAGGGTTTCTCTGAATATCTCTGGCTATCCTGGACTCGCTTTGTAGACCAGGCTGGCCTCGAACTCACAAAGATCCGCCTGCCTCTGCCTCCCAAGTGCTGGGATTAAAGGCATGCGCCACCACCGCCCGGCTCTAATTTTACTTTTTAATCAATTACTTGTATTAATTTTAGTCATACACTTAAAAGTAAATACTTTTATGACATTTTGTATGTAAAATATATTTTGTATTGCAGACCTTTGAAATAAACTGACTTTTGTGTTTTTTGTCAGATAAGTAGAAACTACTAAACTTAAAAACAAAGCCCAACTCAGAAAGATCCAATCTCTGCAAGAGGAAAACAGCAGTATCTTTTGTGAGGCAGAGATAAAGGCTACTTAGCTGTACAGAGTGCAATCCATGCCAATCTAATTTCTAAAATCCATTTTACATGTGAGGGTTTTTTTTCTTGTTTGTGGATATGTATTTTAAAAGAAGCTAAAGTGCTATGCAAAATTATAAGAATTTCAATTTACAAACTCAGTTTATAAGGCATCTTTGGTTTGGGCTTCTTAAGAAAAGTTTCTCTTCTTTGTAGTTTTACTTTCATTTCTGTGATATTAGCCCCACTCTGTTTCCTGCATTGTTTGTTTTGGGGTCACTGATAGTGAGGACGGTGTCCTCCACATATTTGTGCTCTAGATGAATATTTAGTGCTGAAGAAGTATTTACTGAACTCATAATTTGGCAATATATATTACTAAGTGACAATTTACTGAGTGTCATTTTCAAACAGATTTTTAAGAAAATCTTTTTAAACTATAGAGCTGGGCATGTAGGCCAGTGGTAAAGCATTTGCCTGTCGTGACATGTGCAAGACTCTGACTCTAATGCCCAGCAACCTCAAAGCTGAAAAGGAAAACCAGGAAGCTATAGACAATCCCTGCCTAAAGAAGATTCTGTAGTTCAGAGCACTTGCTGTTCTTGCAGAAGACCTGAGTTCAGTTCCCAGCACCACACGGCAACTAAATACCATAATAACAACTGTAACTTCAGTACCAGAGAATCTGACACACTCTTCTGGCCTCCATGGGCACTAGGCACGCATACAGTACACATACATACATACATACATACATACATACATACATACATAATATATACACACATACATGCAGGCAAAACATTCCTATACACTAAAAATAAAGTTACCACTCAATTATGTTTTAAAACTAGCTGGTTTTTCTACAGAATGCTTTTCATGTACTCTCTCAGTTGATCTGTACAGGAATCCATTAGAGTACTGTTGTTTCCTTTGGTTACAGATGGTGAAATGAAGCTTGGAAGATATTTGCTCAAGGTATATGAATACCTAAAAAATTGTGGAAATAGCATTTGAACACAAGAAGCCTTATAGCCAAGCTCAAAGAAAATTGTAATTCACAAACTCACATATATTTCAATTTAAAAGTACTCCTCTAGAGAAACATCCTTTACCCATTCTCTTGGCTCCCAGCCCAGGGGACTTGTCTTCCTTTACATGCCAATCCAAAGATGGAAAGAATTTCTTTCCCACCTCCACATCAGAACAGAGTTTCCCATGAAATCAAGAAGAGACTACAACTGGGAATGTGTTAAAATGAAGTACACATAAACACTTTGCACTTTGGAAATGACTTCTCCCTTACAAACTATTTATTTGATGTAGATTATCTGTGACAAACTAGGGAAGACACTCTTTACTATGCTGGTTATTATTAACTAATAAGAGTCCTTCAAAAAGCTGACATACAGGATCTTAGAAAATAGTTCAGAAGATTCTTACTGACCTAAGATATTCTTATCAGTTGACCAAAGAAAAATGAAAAGCATGGTCACAACAAGATGTAAGTTTAAAATAAGGCTCAGACACAAATGATCATAATGGTGTGTTCATATTAGAAAAAACTTGGAAACAACCCAATTACCCATCAACAGGTGAGTAGTTAACCAAATTGTGGTTATGTTCTTACAGCACTACCACTTAGCAACCAAAAGAAACAAACTACTAATAATTGCTTTGACACAGCAATTGTAGAAATATGTTGAATGAAAGAAGCCAGGTAGTGAAAGAATACACAAAGTGATTTAAAAAGAAGATTTGGAAAGATCATCTATAGAATAGGTCAGTGGCTATCTGGGGCATGGTTGGCTAGGAAGGCAGTGACTGCAAAGTGGTACCAGGGAAGTTTTGGAAGGCATGGAACCATCCTACTGTTGACTGAAGTGGCTATCACATCCATGTCAATATTTGTCAATAAAAATATTTAAAAGTGGGCATGTTTTATTCCATATAAGTTATACATTGACAAGTTGATTTTTAAAGGCAATATATAATTATACACTAAAATAATGAAATCCTATAGTTTGGATCTTGAGTAGCCCCAAAGGCCCATTCATTGAAGACTTGTGCCAAGTTTTGGCACTATTAGGAGGTAGCCAACTTTCAGATAGTGGGATTTAGTGGCAGAAACTTAGATCATTGTGGGGTATGGTGGTTTAAATGAGAATGGGCCCTCCATAGTCTCATATATTTGAATGCTTGGTCCCCAGTTGGTAGACTGTTTAGGAAGGATTAGGTGTGGCCCTGTTGGAGGAGGTTGTTAGTAAGGGCAGGCTTGGAGGTTTAAAAAGACCAAATCATTTCATTCCCAGTTAGCGATCTCTCTCTCTCTCTCTCTCTCTCTCTCTCTCTCTCTCTCTCTCTCT
>CAJQZJ010036743.1:0-27672 GCA_907164525.1 Lophiomys imhausi
GGTTTTGAATTGCATGATTTCCTCATTTCTGATAGCTGTGTAGTATTCCATTGTGTATATGTACCACAGTTTTTTTATCCATTCTTCAGTTGATGGACATCTGGGTTGTTTCCAGTTTCTGGCTATTACAAATAAAGCTGCTATGAACATTGTTGAGGCAATGTCCTTTTGGTTTCCTTTCAGACCTTTTGGATATATGCCCAAGAGGGGTATGGCTGGGTCTTGAGGTAGATTTATTCCCAATTTTCTAAGATATCTCCAGATTGATTTCCAAAGTGGTTGCACAAGTTTGCAGTCCCACCAGCAATGGGGGAGTGTTCCCCTTTCTCCACATCCTCGCCAGCATGTGCTATCATTTGAGTTTTTGATCTTAGCCATTCTGACAGGTGTGAGATGGAATCTCAGAATTGTTTTAAGTTGCATTTCCCTGATAACCAAAGATGTTGAACATTTCCTCAGATGCCTCTCAGCCTTTAGAGATTCCTCTTCTGTGAATTTTCGGTTTAGCTCTGTACCCCATTTATTGATGGGGTTATTTGATTTTTTGGTGTTTAATTTCTTCAGTTCTTTATATATTTTGGATATTAGCCCTCTGTCAGATGTTGGGTTGGTGAAGATCCTTTCCCACTCTGTAGGCTGCTGTTTTGTTCTAAGGACAGTGTCCTTTGCCTTACAGAAGCTTTTCAATTTTATAAGGTCCCATTTATTGATTGTTTGTTTTAGTGCCTGAGCTATTGGTGTTCTATTCAGGAAGTTGCTACCAGTGCCAATGATTTCAAGGCTTTTTCCCACTTTCTCTTCTATTAATGTTAGTGTGTCTGGATTTATGTTGAGGTCCTTGATCCACTTAGACTTAAGTTTTGTACAGGGTGATAAGTATGGATCTATTTGCATTCTTCTACATGTTGACATCCAGTTAGACCAGCACCATTTATTGAAGATGCTTTCCTTTTTCCATTGTATGTTTTTGGCTTCTTTATCAAAAATTAAGTGACCATAGATGTGTGGGTTTATTTCTGGGTCTTCAATTTGATTCCATTGGTCAACTGGTCTGTTTCTATACCAGTACCATGCTGTTTTTATTACTATTGCCCTGTAGTACAGCTTGAAATCCGGGATGGTGATACCTCCAGATGTTCTGTTATTGTACATGATTGATTTAGCTATTCTGGGTCTTTTGTTATTCCATATGAAGTTGCGAATTGTTTTTTCCAGATCTGTAAAAAATTGAGTTGGTATTTGGATAGGAATTGCATTGAATCTGTATATTGCTTTTGGTAAGATTGCCATTTTTATTATGTTGATCCTACCTATCCATGAACAAGGGAGATCTTTCCATCTCCTGATATCTTCTTCAATTTCTTTCTTCAGGGTCTTGAAGTTCTTATCATACAGGTCTTTCACTTGCTTGGTTAGAGTTACCCCCAGGTATTTTATATTATTTGTGGCTATTGTGAAGGGTGTTGATTCCCTTATTTCTTTCTCAGCCCATTTATCTTTTGTGTAAAGAAGGGCTACTGATTTTTTTGAATTGATTTTGTATCCGGCCACCTTGCTGAAGGAGTTTATCAGCTGTAGAAGTTCTCTGGTGGAATTTTTGGGGTCACTGATGTATACTATCATATCATCTGCAAATAGGGATACTTTGACTTTTTCCTTTCCAATTTGAATCCCCTTGATCTCTTTTAGTTGTCTTATTGCTCTAGCTAAAACTTCAAGTACTATGTTGAAGAGATATGGAGAGAGTGGGCAGCCTTGCCTTGTCCCTGATTTTAGAGGAAATGCTTTAAATTTCTCTCCATTTAGTTTGATGTTGGCTATTGGCTTGCTGTAAATTGCCGTATTTATGTTTAAATACGGTCCTTGTATGCCTGATCTCTCTAAGACTTTTATCATGAAAGGGTGCTGTATTTTGTCAAAAGCTTTTTCAGCATCCAATGAGATGATCATGTGGTTCTTTTCTTTCAGCTTGTTTATGTGGTGGATTACATTGATGGATTTTCTAATGTTGAACCACCCCTGCATCCCTGGGATGAAGCCTACTTGATCATGGTGTATGATACTTTTGATGTGATCTTGGATCCGGTTTGCAAGTATTTTATTAAGTATCTTTGCATCCATGTTCATAAGGGAAATTGGTCTGAAATTTTCTTTCTCCGTTGGGTCTTTGTGAGGTTTAGGTATCAGGGTAACTGTGGCCTCATAGAATGTGTTTGGCAGTATTCCTTCTGTTTCTATGTTGTGGAAGAGTTTGAAGAATATTGGTGTTAGCTCTTCTTTGAATGTCTGGTAGAATTCTGTGCTGAAACCATCTGGGCCTGGGCTTTTTTTGGTTGGAAGACGTCTAATGACTTCTTCTATTTCCTTAAGGGTTATAGGACTGTTTAATTTGTTTACCTGTTCTTGATTTAACCTTGGTAGGTGGAATCTATCAAGAAAATTTTCCATTTCATTTAGATTTTCCGATTTTGTGGAGTACAAGTTTTTGAAGTAGGACCTAACGATTCTTTGGATTTCCTCAATGTCTGTTGTTATTTCCCCCTTTTCATTTCTGATTTTGTTGATTTGGGTATTTTCCCTCTGCCTTTTAGTTAGTTTAGCTAAGGGCTTGTCTATTTTGTTGATTTTCTTGAAGAACCAGCTCTTGGTTTTGTCGATTCTTTGTATTGTTCTTTTTGTTTCTAAGTTGTTGATTTCAGCCCTGAGTTTGATAATTTCCTCTCGTCTGCTCCTCTTGGGAGTGTTTGCTTCTTTTTGTTCTAGCTCTTTCAGGTGTTCTTTTAGGTGGCTAGTATAGGAATTCTCCAGTTTCTTTTTGAAGGCACTTAGAGCTATAAACTTTCCTCTTAGCACTGCTTTCAATGTGTCCCATAAGTTTGGGTATGTTGTGCCTTCATTTTCATTGAGTTCTAAGAAGGCTTTAATTTCTTTTTTTATTTCTTCCCTGACCCAGAGGTCATTGAGGAGAGAGTTGTTCAGTTTCCATGTTTTTGCAAGCACTCTGTTGTTTTTGTTACTGTTGAAGCCTAGCTTTATTCCATGATGGTCTGATAAGTTACAAGGAGTGATTTCAATTTTCCTGTATCTGTTGAGGCTTGCTTTGTGACCGACTATATGGTTGATTTTGGAGAAGGTTCCGTGAGGTGCCGAGAAGAAAGTGTATTCTTTTGTTTTGGGGTGAAATGTTCTGTAGATATCAATTAGGTCCATTTGATTCATGACATCTGTGAGGTTCATTATTTCTCTGTTTGGTTTCTGCATTGTTGATCTGTCCAGTGGTGAGAGTGGTGTGTTGAAGTCTCCCACTATTAATGTGTGAGGTTCAATGTGGGATTTGAGCTTCAGTAGTGTTTCTTTAATGAATGTGGGTGGTCTTACATTTGGGGCATAGATGTTTAGTATTGAAATTTCATCTTGGTGGATTTTTCCTTTGATGAGTATATAGTGTCCTTCCCCATCTCTTTTGATTAATGTTGGTTGAAAATCCAATTTGTTGCATACTAGAATTGCTACTCCAGCTTTTTTCTTGGGTCCATTTGCTTGGTATATCTTTTTCCAGCCCCTTACTTGGAGATAATGTCTATCTTTTTTGCTGAGGTGCGTTTCTTGTAAGCAGCAGAATGCGGGATTCTGTTTTCGCATCCATTCTGCTAGCCTGTGCCTTTTTATTGGGGAATTGAGTCCATTGATGTTGAGAGATATTAATGACCAGTGATTGTTACTTCCTGCCATCTTGATGTTGGTAGAAATAGTGTGTGAGTGAGCTTCTTTCCTTTTGTTTTTGCTGCAGGCATGCTATTTGCTTCCTGTGCTTTCTTGTGTGTAGTTAACCTCTTTGGGTTGAAGTTTTCCTTCTAACATCTTCTGTAGAACTGGATTTGTGTATAGATATTGTTTGAATTTAGCTTTGTCATGGAATATCTTGTTTTCTCCATCTATGTTGATTGACAATTTTGCAGGGAATAGTAGTCTGGCCTGGCATTTGTGGTTTTTTAGGGTCTGCAAGACGTCTGTCCAGGCCCTTCTGGCTTTTAGAGTCTCTGAAGAAAAGTCAGGTGTGATTCTGATAGGTTTGCCATTATATGTTACTTGACCCTTTTCCCTAGCAGCTTTTAAAATTCTTTCTTTGTTCTGTACATTTAGTGTTTTGATTATTATGTGGCGGGAAGATTTTCTTTTCTGGTCTAATCTATTTGGGGTTCTGTAAGCTTCTTGTACAGTTATAGGCATCTCTTTTTTTAGATTTGGGAAATTATCTTGAATGATTTTGTTGAAGATATTTTCTGGTCCATGGAGGTGGGACTCTTCTCTTTCTTCTATTCCTATTATTCTGAGATTCCGTCTTTTCATTGTGTCCTTGATTTCCTGAAGGTTTTGTGTCAGGACTTTTTTAGATTTGACATTTTCTTTGACAGATGTATCCATTTCTTCAATTTTATCCTCTGAGCCTGAAATTCTTTCTTCCATCTCTTGTATTCTGTTGGTGATGCTAGTGTCTGTAGTTCCGATTCTTTTCTTAAGGTTTTCCAGTTCTATGGATGTCTCAGATTGGATTTTCTTCATTGCTTCAACTTCCCTTTTCAGGTCTTCCATTCCTTTAAGCGCTTTATTCATTTCTATCACCTCCTTTGCAGTACTTTGTTGTTGCTCTCTGAGGTATTTGATTTCCTCCCTTAGGCCTTCTATTATTAATATAAGCATAGGATTAAGGTCATTTTCCTTTGCTTCAATTGGGTTCAGCTGTCCAGAGTTGTCTGTAGCATTATTGCTAGGATCTGGAGACATCCTATTGTTTTGGTTTTTTTTTACCATGTTCTTGTGCTGACCTTTTGTCATCAGATGGACCCAGGTTATCTGTTTCTTTTGTTACCTGACCTTGGTGCTCAGGAAAACTCCCTGCCCTGGGGGTTGGCTGATCCTGAGATCCTGGTGTTTACCTCCAGATGGCGGGCAGATTCCTGTAATAGACTGACTGGCTCTCGGAGAGGAGGGTGGCTGCTGCTCTCCTCAACTGCTTGTGACCCAATTGGACCAATATAGAGGGGATTGGAGTGGGGAGAGGGCTAGCCTCTGAGGACCTGGGAGCTGACAGGTCTCCTCAGAAAGGCAGGTAGAGCTGTGGTTGGGTCTGTGTTCTCCTCTCACTGACCCAGTCGTTCTGGCTCCCCAGCTGGGCTGACTATGCAGGCAGGGAGCTCCACCCACAACAGATGCCGGCCTCAGTGCGCCTGTTGCTGACTGCCTCAGATGCTTGGGTGCTAGGGTGAGTGACCCACCCGCCCCAGTATTTGTGGAGAACACACTCTCACGGGCTCTGTTTGCAGGCAGTCTTGGCTCCTAATTGCTTTGCTGTGACTGGGTTAGGTCTCTGCCTCTCCGCTACAGTGCACACTGTGCCACCATGTTGGAAACTCTGGAAAAAAATAATCTCACTTACCTTTGCTCTTGTGGTGCGGCTCGAGTCTACTTTCATATCTTTTATGTTTGTGTAATTGTGTGTGTGTGTGTGTGTGTGAGAGAGAGAGAGAGAAGGAGAGACAGAGACAGAGAGTCTATGCATGCACATGGGTGCATGTGTGCCATGGCGTACATGTGGAGGTCAGAGGACAATCTCAAGTGTTAGCCCTCGACCTTCCACCTTGCTCAGAGACTCTTCTCCACTGCTGTGTCCTCCAGACTGGCTAGTCCAGGAGCTTCCAGGGATTTTCCAGTCTCCACTTCCCATTCCCAGTAAGATTACAGATGCTTGCATCACTGTGCCTGGCTTTTACCTGTTCTGAGATCCAAAATCAGGTCGTCAGGCTGACACAGCAAGCACTTTATGTCCTCACCCTCTTTTTAAAAATCCAGTTTCCTTATGAGAGAAGACGTGTTGTTTTTGTCTTTCTGGGTCTGGCTTATTTCGCTTAACATGATCTCTAGTTTCAGACATTTTCCTGCAAATAAAATTTCATTATTCCTTGTGGATGGATAAAGCTCTGTTGTATGTGTATACTTTTTCTTTATCTAGCCATCTGTTCATGGTCCCTGGTCTGATTTTGTAACTTACTTGTGACCAGTGCCCTGAAAACCATGGTTAAGCAGGCGTCCCTTTTGTACAATGACTTAGATTCCTCTGGATGTACATACTCAGGAGTGGTGATTCTGGATCATATGATCATTCTAGTTTTAGTTTTTTAAAGGAACCTCCATGTTGATATATAGTGATTTCCATAGTGATTATATTAACTTACACTCATGCCAATAGTGTATAAAGCTTTCCACTTTCTCCCTACACCATTGTCAAGATCTGCTGTTTTCTTCATGCTAGTAACATTCTCACTGGGATAATATAAAATCTCAATGTAGTCTTATTTGAATCCTACATATCCAAGCCTCAACTTTTATTACATTTTTATAATTTCAGTCTGTGTGAGTGTGTGTGTGTGTGTGTGTGTGTGTGTGTGTGTGTGTGTGTCCCCACAAGTCCAATATCAGAAGACAAGTTTTTGGAATTTGTTTGTCCTTCACATGTGGGTCCCTGGGATTGAACTCAGCTCACCAAGCTTTGCTGTAGGTACCTGGTGAGCCATCTCACCAGCCTTAAGCCTCACTTTCAAAATTAATTAGAATGGGCAGCTTCTCATGATAAATGACATTCTAACCATTTAGTAACAACAGAATCTTTTTTTAAATAAATAAATGTATTTATTTGTTGCTTCAGGTTACATCTCCATCACATTGTCCTCTTTCCCCCCTTCCCAGCCCCGCCCTCCCACCCTCTACCCCCAAACCCTTCTATCCCACTCCTCTGGAGTGGAGTATCCCTACATAACTGTCCCTCGCCTCAGTTCAGAAGTCATATGAGGGCCAAGAGCCTCCTCATACACTGGGGGCCTACAAGGCAGCACCACCAGTGAAAAGTGTCTCATTGCTAGGGAGGGAAAACTAAAAAACAAACCAACCAACAAACCAAAACAAAAATAAATAAGTAAATAAAAAAGTCTATGTCCATGTTCCCTTTGGTGCGTTGGTTGTAATATAGATATACTGCACTATATATCTAAAATCCTACTATAAGTGAATAGATGCCAGTAACAACAGAATCTTAGATACATGATTAAGATAAGATGGCTCTCAGGATCTCCCACCTGCACCTATCTGGACACAAGACCGTTGACTGTCTCATTCTCCAAGCTGTAAAGGTCTTTTTATAGATCTCCAACTAGGTCTTTGAATGACGTTACATTTGCATTTGTTTGTAGGTTTCTCCCTCTGCAGTTCGTGACTCTCTCTGTGCACAATACTAACACCATGTGTCTCAAAGTGAAGTTGATAAATGGCCGGGCCTACTATTTACAGCTCTGTGCTCCCATGTATAAACAGGATATCATATTTTCTCAGTGGATGGACCTCATCTCCCTCTTGGATCAGGAGAAATCCAGAATTTCCAAACTTTCAAAGGTCTCAAGCTTCTCAGAAATCACAAACAGCCCAGACATTACATGCTCGATGGACATCATGGACATTGCTGCTTTTGATGGCCTGGAGAACGTGCCATCGCCCACATGCATTTACTCTGTTGACATCATGAACAATGCAGACTTCTCAGAATTTACAGATGTCACTGATATCACAGATGTCACAGACATTGCAGAAAATGGGGTCCCAGAGGTTCCAGATATAAAAATTGTCACAGAAGTCACAGAAGTTGTAGAACCCAAAGAGCCCACAAACGTCTCAGGGGTCACAGTAGTATTTGAAAATGATGACATAATAAAGGCCAAGCAAAAGGAAAAGGTATGTGTTGTGCGAGACCTCGCTCTTTAAGGATTAAGCATGGAAGCTGTAATCAAGTTCTTATTTATTTAATTATTTATTTATTATGTATACAATGTTCTGTCTGCAGGTGTGCCTGCATGCCAGAAGAGGGCACCAGATCTCACATTATAGATGGTTATGAGCCACCATGTGGTTGCTGGGAATTGAACTCAGGACCTCTGGAAGAGCAGTCAGTGTTCTTAACCTCTGAGCCATCTCTCCAGCCCCCTGTAATCAAGTTCTTAACACCAATGATGAGAATGCTGGGGAACCAACTCGAAGTAACATGATCTTAACAATGGACTCAATCCCTGAGCCCAGTACAAGTCATAAGATATTCCCTGAAATATCTTATGAAATAGTGAAGATCCTTCCAGTGTCAGAAAGAACTTGAGTGTTAGAATCAGAAGACCTTTGTTAGAATCTTAACCTTCTGGGTATTATATACATGACTGACTAAATCACCAAATCTACACAAGGTGCGGTGTCATCACTTCTAAAAGGAGAGAATTAATATAATAAAATGGCTGTTTTATTCTTAAACATGAGAATGGGCTGAAGCTTCAATAAGAAAAGGTGAGGGTTGAAATTAGAAAATAAAAAAGTTAATGACTTTAGAAAACACCAGGAAGTACAAAAAGAAAGAGAGAGAACTATGAAAGTCACTCACAAACTTTGAGTGCCACACTAGGAAGTGGACACTTTAGTAAACTGAATTCAGGAACTGAGCTTTTTATGGTTCCAACTAGTGGGTTGAAGAGATGGATCAGCAATAGAAAGACTTCCTTTCTTCCAGAAGAGCCAAGTTCACTTCCCAGCACCCAGAGCCAAGCTCACAACTGCCTTTAGCTCTACCTCCAGAGGATCTAATGCCCATTTGGCCCCCACAGCCCCAGAACCCCCTCTCTCTCTCTCTCTCTCTCTCTCTCTCTCTCTCTCTCTCACACACACACACACACAGAGAGAGAGAGAGAGAGAGAGAGAGAGAGAGAAAGAGAGGGAGGGAGGGAGGGAGAGAAATAAAAATATTTTTTAAATATACTAACCTGGTAACATTCTGGACTATAGAGATAGATCAGTTTGCTGACTAGTGAGAAGTCTCCACTAGATCTTTGATATAAAAGGTGATGATTGATGACAGACACCTCACAAAAGAAATAACTCATAAGTAATAGCAGAGAAAGTTAAAAATCTCTCATGTGTCTGCAGTCACTGTGCTAGGAGCCATGTAAGACACGCTGTTCCTTGTACAGACAGCACTGTACCAGATGATCAACATCTCCTCTTTCCCCAACAAATGTCCTCTCCCTAATTTAACCTATGTAACTGGCAATGAACAGAGTAAAAACAGTGAATGGTAGTCAAGGTATGGTAACATAGGGGTTTATAGGGACCTGCAGTATGAGTGAGAATTGGCCAAACATTCTTAAAATGATTATGAACCAAGAACCTTAAAAATATTTATACCCAGGGCTGGAGAGATGACTCAGTAGTTAAGAACACTGGCTGCTCTTCCAGAGAATCCAGGTACAATTCCAAGCATCCACATGGCAGCTCACAACTGTCTGTAACTTCAGTTCCAGGGGATCCAACACCATCACACAGACATACAGATGCAAGCACCAATGCACATGAAATAAAACATATATATTTTACAATTCCCAGCACCCACATAGCAACTCACAACTGTCTATAACTTCAGTTCCAGGGGATCTAACACCATCACACAGACATACATGCAGGCAAAAACACCAATGCACATGAATTAAAAATATATAAATACATATTTATACCTTCTAACAGGAATGAAAAGTTAGCTACGAAGACGTGACTCATGGGTGAAGGCTATAGCCTGATACAGTATGTGCATGGCTCAGACAAGTCCTTGGATTCATCTCAACACTACACACACAAAATAGATGTTAATCATCCCATATCCATACCATGCCTATAATACCAAAGTAATGAAAGCCAAGCAAACGTAGAACTACAAAGAACAACTGCTATACATGTTTAGGGGCTCCCATAATATCTGTCAAGCTCATAGCAAAAGACTGTTAGACAAATTACTGTTGTGTACTTGTTAAAATAGTTCAAAAATGTTTCTTGGCCTGAAAAGATATTCATTATATCTCATATACAATTGAGAAAAAAGGAAGAATATAATCTCTTGGATATAAAAGTCTATTGATACATACATACACTAAAAGAAAAAATAGGGGAGGGGAGATGCCTGCGTTGATATATTACCTGATGCACAAGAACCCCAGAACCCACATAAGAAGCTGGGAATGGTGCACACACCTAAGAAACCCCAGTGCCAAGCAGGCTGAGATACCCTAGGGCTCACTGGCTGGCTAGTCTAACCTAACTCATGTCTAACTGACTTGAGACTTGCAACTCAAGTCCCGTAGAGAAACACTGTCTCAAAAAATAAGGTGGAGACATAGAGAGGGGAGATAAGATGGCTGTGTGGACCTCTGGCCTCCACAAGCATATGCACACACGGACATGCACTTAAACACACATACATGCACCACACAAACATACAAAAGAAATAACGCATACTGTGAATAGCAGTTTGTCTCTACATCAAGGGAGTATGTGCATTTTATACCTTATTTACTCCTCTGAATTCTGCTTCCTATGGCATAAATAAATACTTTAAATAGGAAATATTCAAATAGTTTTTCACAGTATTTAATGATAGGAAGAAAACTCTGATGATAGTTTTACCCAGGCCTGGTTGCGAAAACTACTGAGGAAAGTAACGGAAACCTGTGAGTCCAAGGTTTGCACGGACCACAGCCTTGGAACTTAGTGAGATCTTATCTCAAAATTAAAAGTAGAAAAAGTGCTGGAGAGCCAGTCCAGTGCTAAAACGCCAGTATAGCAGGCATATGGCCTAAGAGTCAATCCTCAGTGCTGCAATAAATACACCAACAGCAAAATGTTAGACTAGAAATGTAGGCAACAGCTTCAGAAAGACTTTGAGGCAGATCTATACAAAATACAAAGTGAAAGTCGGATGGAAATTAAGTATGCCAACAGAATCAGCATTTGTGGGCAATGCTGCCATGCAAGGAGGCATTTCCTAGCTTCTACTTCATTCCATAGAGGATCTTCTTTTCATGTGCATGTATGTCTAGGCACACATGTGAGCAGTGCCTACAGAGGCCAGAAGAGAGCACTGGATCTCTGGGGGCTACAATTATAGACAGTTGTGAGCCACATATGGATGCTGGGAATTGAACCAGGGTCCTCTGGAAGAGTAGCTGGTGCTTTTAACTGCTGTCTCTCCAGACTCCCCTTACAGCAGCTTAAATTGTCTATAATAAATATACATGTTTCCATTGTAAAAAAATGAAGTTTGCTCTTTGGGGCTAGATTACTGCATATTCTTTTTCATTTTGTTTTATTTGTTTGTTTGTTTATTGAGATATGGTCTTGCTATAGTAGCCCAGACTGTCATTGGATTTGCAGTCCTTTAGCTTCAGCTTCCCTGAGCTGGAACTACAGGCATGTGCCACTAGGTCCAACAGTATTAGACTGGACCAGTGGCTGTGGGAGGAAGAAGGGCAAACGTGAAGAATGTCAGAGACACAGGTATAGAGTTCTCTGACTGACTGTACTGAGGCCCACATGAGGGATTTGACCATTCTGATATGGTCACTGAGAGACCTGCAGAAGTGGCATGTGACAGGAGGACAATTAAAGGCATAGGAGGGGTTTTAAACAATTGCATTTTAAATTAGGCTGTAATTCTAGAAAAACGAGATGACGATGATGATTATTACTCACAAGCCCCCATTACCTATTAGATGCTCCTCAGAACAACCTTGACTGAAGAGTAGATGGCAGGGTATTTCTAGAGAACCTTCCTTAGCCTGAACTTGGAAGACAAGTGTTGTGACTAGACACTGATCTCTTGTGTGAGGTGACACTGGCGTACAGCATGCAGACCTCAACGTTCTACATGAAGCTGCAGTGCAGGCTGCTCCTGTGCCACTAGCCTCCACACTAGCCCAGGCTCTTTTTCTTAGCCATGCAACACCACGCCTTACTCCTGTCCCTGGACATGTGAACACACCCAGTAAGTATATTCACACTAGAAAAGACTAGAAATTACTCCATAGCAATCTGTTTGTACATGATGTCCTTCTGGTATCTGATTTGCCATTGCTTGTGATTTCCCAAGGAAAATGTTCTGAAGCATGGGTGTCTACAAGATAAAAAAAATAAGAATGACTTCAGAGAGTCCCCCAAAGGTGTCACCATCTCAAACATAACCCTGACTTTCCAAGGCAAAAGGTGTTTTCAGACTACTCTGACTCCTATAAAAAGCGAGGAAAATGTATCCAAAGAAACAGGCGAGAAAACCTGTGAAGGAAAGATGATTGATCTTCAAACTGCAGGTCTCAAGGCTACAAAATCCAGGTCAGTAGCATGGGGACATGCCATGGGCATTCTGGGGTATAGAGCATGTACACAGAGGCACGCTTGCTTCCCTGCAACGCAGGCATGTCTCTAAAGACCCTCAGGTACAGTGTGATGGAACGATGACATAGACACCTCTTAGCCATTCATTTTTGAGTCAGCCTTGGCTAATGTTTATTTCCACGCCAACTTCTTGTGCTACTCGGCTCGTATTCTGGCTGTTGGCCTAATACCAAAAGCATGCATTTTAGAAACTAAACAGAAACACAGGGCTTGCATTTGGCAGCTGGAGGGTTGACTTCTATCTCTATTCTTATCTTCATTTTCTTCTACACAGTCTCTACATATCCCTTACACATCTCTTTACTTCCAATAATATGAAAAACAACTGTTTTCATTATTTTAATACCTCCATTGCAAAGCTGATTGCAAACTAAATGTGAGTGAATGCTGAAGTGGTATGAAGGTGCAAGTTAATACAATCATTCTAGGGTAAGACTTAAAAAGAACCCAGATCCAAATGTTTACTTTAGGCTGGTTGGCACATGACGGTCGTCCCAGCTATTCTAGAGGCAAAGGCAGGAGAAGCCCTTCAGGCCAGGAGTTCCAGACCAGCCAGGGGAGCATAGTTAAACCCTACCGTAAACAAACAGCTTATGTTAGTAAAAATAAAAATGGAGGATGCAATTCTGTCTATCTTTTAAAGAAATATATTACAAGAAGGACTGGGACACTAGCTCAGTGGTGGACCACCAATTTAGCATGCACAAAGCTCTGGGTTTGATGCTCAGTACAGGGGAAGAAGTTATATGTACTGTACACACATACACAGAATAAGAGAAATTAACTTAGGAATGAAATTAACTAGATTTGTTAAGTAATTTGAAATATTACAAAGAGATTAATTGGGGGCTGGAGAGATGGCTCAGCAGTTAAGAGCACTGGCTAGTGCTCTTCCAAAGGTCCTGAGTTCAATTCCCAGAAACCACATGGTGGCTCACAACCATCCACAATGTGATCTGATGCCCTCTTATGGCTGCAGGTGTGCATGCAGATAGAGCACTCATATATATTAGATAAATCAATAAATCTTTTTTAAAAAAAACATTTTTTTCAAAAAGGAAAAAAATAATAAATTATCAAAACAGCTACTCTTTGAATAAGAGTAAAACTGAAAACTTAAAAGTTGTCATATCAACTATTAAAAATAGGTGGAATAGTAAAATGTTATTGAGAAAGTCTATAAAAATGTTTCCTTTAACACTTGGCAACATTAGGAGCTAGAGAGATGGCTCAGCAGTCAAGAGCACTTAAGGCTCTTGCAAGAGGTCCCTGGTTTGGTTCCTAACCCTTCACTGGGCAGAACATAGCTGCCTATAGATCCAGCTACAAGAGGTCCAAAATCCTTTTCTGGCATCTAGTGGTAACAAGCATGCACATAGTATACATATATGTGTGCAGGCACTGACACATACACATAAAACTAATGTAAATATAAATAAAGGCATGGTGGTGCACATCTTCAATCCCAGCACTCAGGAGGCAGAGGCAGGAGGATCTCTGTGAGTTCAAAGCCAGCCTGGTCTATAAAATGAGTTCCAGGGCAGCCAGGGCTACACAGAGAAACCCTGTCTTGAAAAACCTAATATATATATATAAAACATAGTTTATTTCTCAAAACTTTAGTTTTTTCTAAGCCAGGCAAAACAAAAAACAGCACAATAAAGATTATTCTGGGTTAATCCTACTTGTGACAATAAGGTTTTAGATTTCTTTTTTTCTTTTTTTTTGATTCTTTTTTTTAATAATTTATTTTTTATTTCTTCAAGTTATATCTCAATCACAATCCCCTCCCTACTCCCCCCTCCAGTCCCACCCTTCCACCCTCCTCCCCCCAACCCTCCCATCCTCTTCCCTTCTTTTTTTTTTTTTTAGTTTAAGGTATTTATTTTTCCCCCCAACAGCTCTCCCTTTCAGTCCAAAAAATGGTTCTTTTTCTTATAACTATAAATACAATACAAAACAACAGAAATAAATAGGCCACGATTATAAGAGTTATATGGCTTAGCATACATTCCCAATGTCCAGTCCATATGTATTTGGCACCTGATAAAGTCAGGTTTTAGATTTCTAATGTCTTAGTCTCTGTAGACAAAAATGTAACAAATACTTAGAATAATACTGAGAAGGGTGAATATTAGCCTCATGCACACACAGAAGAGCAGAATGGTCACAGCATTTGGCCACACTGGAAAATTTATATTCTTGATAACAGAAAACATCTATATAATAGTGAGTTTCCAAGGATCATGCTAAAGCTATTTACTTCAAACCTCAGCCAATTACTACATATCCCAGGCTGGTCTCAAGTTCACTATGTAGCTCACGCTGGTCTTGAACATACATTCTTCTATCAGCCCTAAAATACTCAGCCCTAAGTGTTAGGACCAAAAGCAGCATCACTACACCTAACAATATTTTTTAAATAAAGACATTCTAGGGCCACTGAGATGGCTCAGCAAATTAAAGTACTTGCTGTATGAGCCTGATGGTGCAAGTTAGATTCCCAGGTTGATGGTGCAAGGAGAGACCTGACTCCAGAGAGTTCTCTCTGAACTGCACACACACATCATGCATACACAATTATTACTACTACTACTACTAATAATAATAATAATAAAACTTAAAGAAATTAATTCTAGATGTGTTCTATTTAAAATTTAAAACAAACTAATAATTTATTAATATCTCTATATTCTATAAGAAGTTCTATTAATTATAATAGAACAAAGAAATATAAAAAATGTAATAAAATGTTTAATTGCCAGACACAGTGGTGCACACCTTTCATACCTGTATGTGGGAAATAAAGGCAGGCAGATCTTTGTGGGTTTGTAGCCAGCCTGATCTAAACAGGCTGGCCAGGACTACATAGTAAGACCTTGCTCAGGGCCCTCTTCTGGACTCTGAGGGTACCTGAATTCACATGTGCATAACCTGCTGCCCCCCCCCACACACATATAATTAAAAAAAGAAATCTTTTTTTTAAATCTATCAATAGTTACAAATATCAATTCCTTAATCGTCAGCTATGTTCAAACTGTGGCTTCTTCTCATCCTGTTGTAGAAAGAAATCCCCATTGCATATGTGTCTTTTGATGGCTTCTCTTCTAGCTTGTAAGTCCTCAGTTCTGCATATTTGATTTTCCTAGTGAGTGCCTTCTGTGTCACTAAAGCAGATGACTTCTGGATTAGCCCTTTGTCAGGGTTCATGTGGATCACCTGTAGGTTTTAACTACAAAACACCATCTTCAATAAATTACTTTCCTCTTTGGGTTGTTTCTTTGATGTGTATTTGTACAAATCCAGGGGATAACTGTTTGTTGTGTGGAAGGACAGTTGGTTGACTAACTGGTTACAGTAAAGCTCCCCACCACATACAGGGACAGCATGAGTGTGACAGACATCCTATGAGAAGCCACAGGCCACTGCTTAACTTCCTTTTTCTCTCATTGTTCTTACACTTATTTGTTTGTCCTGTGTTTGTCTGCACATGTACAGAAGTCAGAAGACACTCACAGGAGTAGGTTATCTCCTTCCATATTGTAGGTCCCAATGATCAAACTGAAATTATCAGGGTTGGTGGCAAGTGCGGTAACAGGCTGAGCCATGGTGCAGGCACCATGCACACTTCCCAAGCGTGTCTGTCTTCTGAAGTCAATTTACTATTTCTGTCTTTTTATAATTTCAATGGAAATTTTATGAATTTCCATCAGTTATTTAGAAAGATAATCTATTTTTCCCATTTTGTTCATATATATATAAGTATATTATTCATGTGTGTCTTTAAAATGATTTATTTGGCAGGTATTTGTAATTATTAGGCAAATTGAAACTCTATTCTCTCAGAACTTCATACTTCAGTTGTCTGCTCAAATGTACCCCCTTCCACACTTTTTTGCCTTCCTCAAATCACTACTTTGTCTCCCTTTGTCCTTCCCACCACCTCAGATTTAAGCACAGCACATCCTAGGTGGCATAATACATTTTGTTTGTTTATGATCTGCCTCCTCCAGTGGAATAAAACACTTCAAAAGACAGGGACTTGATTATTTTTACTGTTTATTTCTTGTTCTTAATGCATACAGGGTGCCTGGCAAATATTATCAAGCAAATGAATTACACTTTGTCACTGAAAATTACTTTTGTTGCTTTCAATGAACAACAACAAAAAAAAGATTCTCCTGTGGAACTGAGGCAATGATATAATTTCCTTTTTCTTTTAGCTTATTTTAGTTTTAAAAATGATATACTGTTTTCAATCTGATTTTGTTGGTACAGAATAAATCATTGACTAATATTCCTTTTTCGTTTTCCATGCTTCTTTTGAACTCAGATCAGTTTGAATCTGTTTTATAAATGTTAAACTTTGTACTGATATTTCTTGGGGAAAGGGTGCTGGGAATTGAACAAGAGACTCACACATGCTAACAGTACACTTTACCACTGAGGGATGTTTCCCATCTTGAAGATTCCACAATTCCATTTATATAGGAATAGATCTCTTAGCACCTTCACTAAATATTTGAGTTTTTAATTTTTTTCAATTATGTTTGTTTAGTGTGTGGGTTAGGGTGTGTATGTGTATTTTATAGTCAAAGGAAAAACAGCCAACTCAAACTCAGGAGTTTCCTTGTAGGATTCTCCTAGACTAGGAGCTAGGTATACATATGTATGGCTCACTGTGAGAATTGCTGTTATCATCTACAGGAAATTGTCTACTTTCCTATTAGTGGTGGAGATACAATTAAAACAAATAAATGTCCCCCAGACCACTGATGTTATTGTGTCCTACCACT
This sequence comes from Lophiomys imhausi, assembly GCA_907164525.1. Classification (NCBI taxonomy): domain Eukaryota; kingdom Metazoa; phylum Chordata; class Mammalia; order Rodentia; family Muridae; genus Lophiomys; species Lophiomys imhausi. The sequence goes on from CAJQZJ010036743.1 coordinate 17,097, forward strand.
TCATCTATAGGGTCTCCATGCTAGGCAAGCATTCTGCCATTAAGCTACACCCCTAGCCTTTTAAATTTTTCTATGCTTAGCACAAAGTCTCAATATGTAGCTCGGGTTGGCCTGGGACTTACTATGTAGCCCAACCTGGTTTATATTCTCAATACTCTTGCCTCAGCCCCCTAGATAGCTGGGATTACAGGTGTAAACCACCATTGCCTAGCTTGCTGATCTGTTAATAATGGTAATATCTGAGTTATCTCAGTAGAATTAATGACCATAAAGGCTACTAGTAAGTCTGGTGTGCCAAAGGTAAAAGGAAGAAAATTTACAACAAAACAAACCGAACAGGAGAAAGGTGTAATAAAGACAGGAAGAGAGAAACCATTTGTCAGAAACTGAGAAGGAAGACTGCACAACACAGACAGAAGCAGGTGCCAGTCAGTGGGGAACAGAGCATTCAGTGTGGGCTTACTAGAAAATCCTAACATGTCTTCCTTTAATGATATAAATGAATCCATCCAGTTGAAAATTTGTCCTAAATAATTACTGATCAGGCCCAGACACTCTAATGTCACCCTTCTATTTTATTTCATTCTTACAACACAACATTCCCAGCCATTGACTTTCTACAAATACACCATAAATTAAAATCTAACCACATGAGGCTGTTTAGACCAGCATTCTTTTTTTTTTTTTTTTGCCCTTTTGCTATGAAAATTGTTGCATGCCCAGAAAAGCTGAGGGACAAACTTTATTTTGTAGTACAGCTTTCAACTTTTAGAATAAATGAGCAGACAGAAGCACACCCCAGTTTCCTCATCAGCATGTTATAATCAATGTACCAATAGGGATGTGTTGCTATTAAGTGGCTGTAGTTTACAGTTTACAACATAAAGGGTCATACTTCATAGTATAAAGTTCTATGGGTTTTGATGAACGTATGTAGCATGTAGCCTTTGTTATATGTTCACAAGAATCATTTCATTGCTCTAAAAATTCCCTCAGCATTAGATTAGCTCTTTTAAGAAACATTTAATACACATTTATGCACATGTGTCTGTGTGAGATATGTGCATGTGAGTGCAGTTGCCCTTGGAGCCATCAGAATGTACTTGACCCCTTGGAGCTGGAGTGCTGTGAACCGAACTCAGGTCCTCAGGAATTGAGCGATCTCTCTAGTTCCCTATATTAGCTCTTAATAGTTTTTTTTCCACATTCAGTTCTGGGGATTGAACATAAGGCCTTGTACATGTTAGGCAAGTGCTCTACCTTGATTGTTTTGTTCTGGTAATTTTTGTTTGTTGGTTGATTGGTTGGTTGGTTTGGTTTGGTTTGGTTTGGTTTGGTTTGGTTTGGGACACAATCTCACTATTTAGCTCTGGCTAGCTTAGAAATTGCTATGTAGACCAGGTAGCTCTAAATTTGACAGAGATCCATCAGCCTCTGCCTTTCAAGTGCTGGATTAAAGGCCTACATCAGCAAACCCAGCTTTATTTTTGTTTTGTTTTGTTTTCATAATTTTTACATTTCATTTTTTCATTTAGTGGGGGTGGATTGGGGAATGAATATATCAGGATGCATGTGTGCAGGTCAAAGGACAACTTGTTCTCTTCTTCTACCATGTAGGGTCTGGGGATCAAACTCAGCTTTTTAGGCTTACCAGCAGGTACCTTTACCCTCTGAACCACCTCACCAGCACCCTTGTTTTGTTGTTGTTGTTGTTTGTTTTTGGTTTTGGCTGGTTGGTTGGTTGGTTTTTGAGACAGGGATCTCTGTACAGCCCTGTCTATCCTGGAACTCACTTTGTAGACCAAGCAGGCCTCAACTCAGATATCCACCTGCCTCTGCCTCTCACCCACCTTGGATTCTGCTCTTGAAGGCTGGAGTGTGAGAGGGATCTGGGGACAGCTGGTGCCCTTGATGGGGAGAAGGTGGCACCATATTCCCTGCACCTGGAGTTACAGATGGTTGTGAGTCTCTATGTGGGTGCTGGGATCAAACCTGGATTGTAAAAAAAAATATCAAATTATTTGCCAGTATTTATATTATAGTTATTTGGTCAGTGGTGTTAATTCTTAACCCATCATTATAAATGACCACTCACAGACACCTGATGGATTTTAACAAGACTTAGCCTGGATTGTGCAATCTTGGCCCATCTAAACTAGCTTATAATTCTCTTCCCCAAATAAAACCCCATAACATATACATATGTCTCCCTGGACTGTTATTCTCCACACTATGCTGATTTTCCAGGCCACGTGGAATAAGGTTCTTTTCTCAAACCCATGGCATGTGTCCTCCTTCCTGCTCCTGGCTTCTTCTTCCCATCTATCTCCCTGCTTTAAAAGATATTGTAATTTAGCAAATCTTAAATTCCTTAAGGCTTTCCCCCATTCGCTTTCTACACCATTAATCTACTAACTACTAGGAAGAAATAAAATGAAGAAACTAAAGTTTTATTCTAAATAATCCTCTTGAGGTCTGTCCCATGGAGACCTATTTGTATGGGGAATAGTTTTGGTAAACCATGGGCTCTTTTTTACTGTTTGCACTTGGAACATTGTAGCTAGTGTCTAATTTGAGAATGCTTCTTCCAAAAGAAAGATGTAATATTTTAAGAACAGAATGGAATTCACCCAAGCTTTATTCCAGGGGCATTTGTAGAATTTAGCCAGGAAGGTGGAGCCGATAGATGCATTCTACGTGTTATTTTTCTTTCCTAGGACCATTAGTTTCAGAGACACTTTATAATTGTTTGCTTTGGAATGCAAACATTTTTTAAAAGCTGAACATGACCCTGCTAAATATTGTGCTTCCCTGAGCACTAGTGTTTAGAACGCAAAGTTAGCAATTTAAGTCGATATGGATAAAGAGGAGAGAAGCAAGCTTTTCTCCAGTGTCACGGGGGTCTTAGAGTAAGGAAGAATTTACTTCATTGACACTCCTTCACATACAGAGAACAGTGCTGCTGGGCCAGGATAACAGGCTCTATTGATTTGCATCTGTTTTGTAAGGCACATTTATTTTCTTAGCATTGCACAGTCAATCTCTATCGTGAATCACCACCTTCAGTCTAAATCACCAGACCTATGGGCACAGCTGTGTGAATCCTTTTTCAACAAATTCCAGAGAATTACTACTTTCAGTTTAGTTCCTGAAAGATCCACTGTAGAACCTGAAATGAATGTATCTGCCTGACCCCTTGTATGAGTCATAACTGCCTCTATATGATTCCCTGGGCAGAGAAATCTAAAGGTAACTCTTTAGCAGATTTGTTTGCACTCCACCAAAAGGGCTGAGCTGTGGTTGGTGGAGATGCCAGCAGCCTGAGACTGGTGAGAAATGCAATAACAGCAGAATTTATGCTATTACATACAATCTGATTTTGTGGGTTTTATGAGCTGACTAACTTGTAAGTAAACAATCTTACCCTGGTATAATCAATAACAGTCTAGGCTTGCTAAGCACAATTCATTAGTACTCACAAAAGCATTTGGAAAATAACAGTTATCTCAGACCAAGTTTTATTCTTTTCTAAATATTTGTGGTCACAGTGACGACAACTCCTTAAAATGTGATGTTTATTTTTACAGGAGTACAAGAACTGATTCAGACAATTCAGGTAAGGAGCAATTTCCAAGACATGTTTTATTGAGCTCTTCAGTAGACAAGAGTCACTCAGGGTTCTTGGAACAGTAAATGGCTAGCAACAAAGGGTTCTAGCTGGACTTTCTGATACCTTCCTATTCTAAATACTCCACCCTGAAGAGAGACTACCAAGCCCATCCTCAGACTCTTTCAAGTGTGCAGGTCACATTTGACTTCCCGGTTTCTGAGTCTAATCCATTAGGCATGAACCACTCCAAGGCAAGCTCTACAGGTGGATCTAACCTACAGCAGCAACAGAACCACCTATCCTTGCACATTTGTATGGGGAATATTTTTGGTAAATTAAAATCATTCAGTTCCTCCACTCTTCCCACTTATGTCTTTAGCCTAACACTCACTGTGGGGTGACTTATTTAATGTTTGCGTACGGGGATTTCTTCTTTACACGTTTCCCTGTCTTGAATCTTTCATTTCTAACGCCAAACATGTAACAAGGAGGTTGTCATATAGGCAAAGAGGAAACCTTGCCCTTTGCTGACTTACCTCTAGCTGCCAGTCTCTAACCTGTGAGCTGGAATAAGCCTTGGCTACATCATACTCATAAAAGGATACTATGGAGACAACACAGAGGAATATTTAACTTGGTTTAAATAGAGAGGGAAAAAATACAAAAACAAGACTACTTGAAGACATTTTTAGTCATATTTAAAAGAGTCAGTTCTACTGGAATGAAAAGGAAAGAGAAAAGAAAAGAAAATTATAGGGTAAACATAATTTTCTTTAAAAAAGATTTGTTTTGCTAAAGTCAAGGGTCCATCCAACGGCAGCCTGAATTCTGATAATCCCCACTAACTTGTCAGTAAACACAGAGATAGAACTAGGATTCATTTAGTCAGCTATTGATGTGTCTAGTTCATGCAGGGCACCAATATGGTTGCCTTTATCTTATATGTGACTAATATTTCCACCTGTCTTCTGGAATAAACTCAATGTTTTTCAGCTACACAAGCAGATGATGCTTATGTATTTTATAGGAGAGATTAGGCAAAAATATAAGGCAAGTTACCTGCCTTAAGACTGTGTGTTAGCCAAAAGAAGCTACTGAAGGACAGAGAAGTAGTAAAATTGGCATCAGGTTTTAACGTGGCTCTCTATTGACTAAATCTCTGAGAGAAGTTAGATGCCACCAGGCACAGAAAGAGCAGGTAGGAAAGTTTTCTAAACAGTTAGGGTGAAGGATGCTAAACAGTTGTCAACAGGTAAGAAGCAGTCATAAGTGAAACAAGGGTGTGTGTGTATCCATGGTCAGGAAGAGTCACTTGCATAGTTACACAGTTAATGTGAACAAGTAAGAAGCAGTCATAAGTGAAACAAGGGTGTGTATCCATGGTCAGGAAGAGTCACTTGCATAGTTACACAGTTACTGTGAACCTACAAGTGGTGGAGTGACAGTGAAGACAAGAACAACGATGGTGCTTTGTTAACAGGGCCTGGAAGAGATATGTCAGGCACCAATGTGCTGAAACATGAGGGTATCAGTTCAGTCCCCAGCATCCACATAAAGAGTTGGGTGTAGTAGAACACACTAGTAATCCCAGCACTATGCACAGACTGGAGCACCCAAGCCATGACAGACTATGTCTCAAAACTCAAGGTGGACATGTCCTAAGGAGACACCTGAGGTTGTTCTCTGGCCTTCATATGTAGACATGTACACACATACACTTACATACATGTGTACCCACCACAAATGTGTGTGCATACAGAGAGTTACTGTTAGTCCACCTGCAGTTACAAAGAAGGACAATTTGGGAGATAGTATAACTAGGACATATAAATCCATTAAATAATCTGGGAAAGGGAGCCAGAGGGTATATGACAGAAATGCCGAGAAAAGGCAACGGAACACGGATGTTAGTCAGAGGCTTTAGTTCTACCCCTACTTTCTCCATTACATAAAAATGTCATTTAACTTCCTCTGTGTATGGCTGGGCTGTTGGGTTGAGGAGGACACTGTGACAGTTATTATTCTGAAACCTGATATTTTGTGCTACTGATGGCCCATTTCTGTAAGGCTGACAGGCAGCTTGGGGTGGGTGTCTTGGACATCAGGGACTAACCACAGATACAGCAGAGGAGTAACAAAAGTCCCCTTGGAGCTTGCTGAATCACAGGCATGGCACAATATACATACAGTGTGGCATGCAGGTTGCCACACAGCATTAACTGTTTTCCCTGTTTGTTTTCTTTCACATGCTTTTCCATTTCCTCCTCCTTCCCTTTCCCATGTCTTCCATTTTTCTTACTTAGGCTTGTATAGTTTTTCAGTTTTCCCTCTGATTACCATTTCTTTCCCCCTTTTTGCCCTCCTCTAAACTGTGTTTTCTCCCTCCACACACTCTCAGCATTCATTAATACTCTTAACTTCAAGAAGGCAAAGACTACCACATCCTAAACCCTCATTCTATTAAATTCAGTCTCAACAAAGACTAAAAACGAGTCTGGAATTCTAATTTCTAGATAAAGCCAGAATACTAATTTCCCAAAAATGGAAAATAAATCTTTGGTGCTGAGTTCATCTACTACTTACTGTCCACCTCCTAGGCAGTGCTAGTTGAGGACAGATTATCCGGTTCATCTCCCACACATCTCTGCAGCTGAAGGGGTTATTTTCTCTTCTGCACAATGTTCTGTGGGAAGTGGCACTTCAAATACACCATTTCTATCAGCAAGGCCATGTAATGACATGGCAGATCCAAAGCTACACCTGTCTCTCTGCACCTGAGTCCATCTCTCTCCTTTCTTGACTTTTAATTTCTTACTTTTCGAGGCTTCATTCTCCTCAGCCTCTCTGATTTCTCTGGAGTGATCCCAGATCACTTTTCTGTGATGCCACAGTATTTTACCTAGATAAAAAAGAATGAGACTAAAGACAAAGGTTCGAGAAATGATAGGAAAGCCATATATAAAACACTCAGTTTCCTTCTCACCCCATCTGTTTATTTTTCATCTTCCTGTTCAATACTACAAATCAAGTTCTAAGCAGCCAGGTTCATTCCCTACTGGTGAAATACATACTAAAAAGAAAAAGGGAGGGAAACCCCTAGAAGGAACGATGTTTGTGAACCAACAGTGAGTTCTATTGGAAAGAACATAGACACTTGGTGAGGTAGTTAGAACATCGTTTTAATTTGAGACTCAAATTAAGTTTTCTCCTTGTGTGCCCTTTTCTCTCTTGTCTTCAGCCTTACTTCTTTCCTAATGATCTCTCTCCCATTTCCCCCCACTCTTACTCCTCCTCCCCTTGGTCTCTCTCTTCTCATATAAAATCCTCTCAATATCCTCAACCTTGTACCTCATCTGTCTCCCCCTTTCTCAGGGGGGAGTGCACAGAAGACAAGCAAAACAGAAAAGTCACAATCAATGACAAAAGCCCATTGGATGACCTAATGGTGAGTTTTCAATATAAGTCTCTGCAGATTTAAATGCTAGACATGACACTTTGAGAAAATTATAATAAGTTGACTCTTAACATGAATATCATTATGTGTACAGTAGTAACAAAAGAGGTGCAATTGCAAATAATGAGGTAAAATAGAATGTGGAGGAGTTTGGTGTGGCTTCTACTCTAGACTCTTATCATAGGCCAGATGGTAACTCCAGCATGAGGCAGAACAGAGGGGGCTTTTGGTGGCACTGGAAGAGAATTACATAGTGCTACTGCTACAGGAGTTACTCCTCTCGTTGTACTGTATTGGTAGCCCCAGGAACTGAACTGAGGTTGTCAGGCTGGCCAGCAGGCACTTTTACCCATGCAATCTTGCCTGTACATAGATCTTTACTTTTATGTTATGAAGAAAAGTTTCATAAACTTTTCATGAACCCAGGGCATTACACATAAGTGTTCTATTACTGTTCTATATGCCAAGGTTTTAATTTTATTTTTCATTTAGATTTTTTAGACTTTTTATTTTTATTTAATGTGTATGAGTGTTTTACCTGCATGCACAAGCACTATGTACATGCCTTTAGAGTTTAGATGAAGGTGTCAAATTCCCTAGTGATAGAGTACACTACAGTAGATAGTACTATGTACTGTATAATATAGTTATAAACTGACATGTGGGTGCTGCAAACTGAACCCAGGTCCTGAACAAGAGTAGCAAGTGCTTTTAACAGTTAAGCTATCTTTCCACTTCTAATTTTACTTTTTTTTTGTTTGTTTGTTTTTGGTTTTGGTTTTTCGAGACAGGGTTTCTCTGAATATCTCTGGCTATCCTGGACTCGCTTTGTAGACCAGGCTGGCCTCGAACTCACAAAGATCCGCCTGCCTCTGCCTCCCAAGTGCTGGGATTAAAGGCGTGCGCCACCACCGCCCGGCTCTAATTTTACTTTTTAATCAATTACTTGTATTAATTTTAGTCATACACTTAAAAGTAAATACTTTTATGACATTTTGTATGTAAAATATATTTTGTATTGCAGACCTTTGAAATAAACTGACTTTTGTGTTTTTTGTCAGATAAGTAGAAACTACTAAACTTAAAAACAAAGCCCAACTCAGAAAGATCCAATCTCTGCAAGAGGAAAACAGCAGTATCTTTTGTGAGGCAGAGATAAAGGCTACTTAGCTGTACAGAGTGCAATCCATGCCAATCTAATTTCTAAAATCCATTTTACATGTGAGGGTTTTTTTTCTTGTTTGTGGATATGTATTTTAAAAGAAGCTAAAGTGCTATGCAAAATTATAAGAATTTCAATTTACAAACTCAGTTTATAAGGCATCTTTGGTTTGGGCTTCTTAAGAAAAGTTTCTCTTCTTTGTAGTTTTACTTTCATTTCTGTGATATTAGCCCCACTCTGTTTCCTGCATTGTTTGTTTTGGGGTCACTGATAGTGAGGACGGTGTCCTCCACATATTTGTGCTCTAGATGAATATTTAGTGCTGAAGAAGTATTTACTGAACTCATAATTTGGCAATATATATTACTAAGTGACAATTTACTGAGTGTCATTTTCAAACAGATTTTTAAGAAAATCTTTTTAAACTATAGAGCTGGGCATGTAGGCCAGTGGTAAAGCATTTGCCTGTCGTGACATGTGCAAGACTCTGACTCTAATGCCCAGCAACCTCAAAGCTGAAAAGGAAAACCAGGAAGCTATAGACAATCCCTGCCTAAAGAAGATTCTGTAGTTCAGAGCACTTGCTGTTCTTGCAGAAGACCTGAGTTCAGTTCCCAGCACCACACGGCAACTAAATACCATAATAACAACTGTAACTTCAGTACCAGAGAATCTGACACACTCTTCTGGCCTCCATGGGCACTAGGCACGCATACAGTACACATACATACATACATACATACATACATACATACATAATATATACACACATACATGCAGGCAAAACATTCCTATACACTAAAAATAAAGTTACCACTCAATTATGTTTTAAAACTAGCTGGTTTTTCTACAGAATGCTTTTCATGTACTCTCTCAGTTGATCTGTACAGGAATCCATTAGAGTACTGTTGTTTCCTTTGGTTACAGATGGTGAAATGAAGCTTGGAAGATATTTGCTCAAGGTATATGAATACCTAAAAAATTGTGGAAATAGCATTTGAACACAAGAAGCCTTATAGCCAAGCTCAAAGAAAATTGTAATTCACAAACTCACATATATTTCAATTTAAAAGTACTCCTCTAGAGAAACATCCTTTACCCATTCTCTTGGCTCCCAGCCCAGGGGACTTGTCTTCCTTTACATGCCAATCCAAAGATGGAAAGAATTTCTTTCCCACCTCCACATCAGAACAGAGTTTCCCATGAAATCAAGAAGAGACTACAACTGGGAATGTGTTAAAATGAAGTACACATAAACACTTTGCACTTTGGAAATGACTTCTCCCTTACAAACTATTTATTTGATGTAGATTATCTGTGACAAACTAGGGAAGACACTCTTTACTATGCTGGTTATTATTAACTAATAAGAGTCCTTCAAAAAGCTGACATACAGGATCTTAGAAAATAGTTCAGAAGATTCTTACTGACCTAAGATATTCTTATCAGTTGACCAAAGAAAAATGAAAAGCATGGTCACAACAAGATGTAAGTTTAAAATAAGGCTCAGACACAAATGATCATAATGGTGTGTTCATATTAGAAAAAACTTGGAAACAACCCAATTACCCATCAACAGGTGAGTAGTTAACCAAATTGTGGTTATGTTCTTACAGCACTACCACTTAGCAACCAAAAGAAACAAACTACTAATAATTGCTTTGACACAGCAATTGTAGAAATATGTTGAATGAAAGAAGCCAGGTAGTGAAAGAATACACAAAGTGATTTAAAAAGAAGATTTGGAAAGATCATCTATAGAATAGGTCAGTGGCTATCTGGGGCATGGTTGGCTAGGAAGGCAGTGACTGCAAAGTGGTACCAGGGAAGTTTTGGAAGGCATGGAACCATCCTACTGTTGACTGAAGTGGCTATCACATCCATGTCAATATTTGTCAATAAAAATATTTAAAAGTGGGCATGTTTTATTCCATATAAGTTATACATTGACAAGTTGATTTTTAAAGGCAATATATAATTATACACTAAAATAATGAAATCCTATAGTTTGGATCTTGAGTAGCCCCAAAGGCCCATTCATTGAAGACTTGTGCCAAGTTTTGGCACTATTAGGAGGTAGCCAACTTTCAGATAGTGGGATTTAGTGGCAGAAACTTAGATCATTGTGGGGTATGGTGGTTTAAATGAGAATGGGCCCTCCATAGTCTCATATATTTGAATGCTTGGTCCCCAGTTGGTAGACTGTTTAGGAAGGATTAGGTGTGGCCCTGTTGGAGGAGGTTGTTAGTAAGGGCAGGCTTGGAGGTTTAAAAAGACCAAATCATTTCATTCCCAGTTAGCGATCTCTCTCTCTCTCTCTCTCTCTCTCTCTCTCTCTCTCTCTCTCTCT